>JBAMHZ010000097.1:2040558-2064481 GCA_037177395.1 Alpinia galanga | reverse complement strand
GGTAATAGAGTCAGAAATAAAATTTGTGATGAAATTAGAGATTTTAATTTTGTATTTTGGTCGATGAAGTGAATAATGTATCTAACAAAGAACAGATGACTATAATTTTGAGATTTGTTGATGTCAATGATTTTTGTGTGAGCATTTTTTCTAAATTGTGTATGTTTATGACACCATAGCTGCAACACTAAAAAAAATGTGATGTTCTCACTAGATATAATCAAGAAATTCATAATATGTGAGATCAAGGGTACGATGGTGCTAGCAACATGTTACATGTGTGATACTTTTAATAGATTGTAAGCTTTATTTCTTAAAGATTGCCCTTATGCATTGTTTTGCCCATCGTACAGTTAGCGTTAATTGCAATTGCTGAAAAGGAGATCTCTATATAACTTTTCTTTTTGAATATGACGACTATTGCTAATCTTGCTACATCTTCCAAATACAATACCAAGTTACAATCTGCTAAAGTTCATGAAATTGCACGTTCTGTTGTTGCTGGTGAATGCTAGACCGGGCGAGGAGCTAATCAGATTGATACTTTGCATCAAGTAGGAACTACTCATTAGAGCTCCCATTTTGATTCTATTTGTAGCTTAATAGATATGTATGATGCAACTATTAATGTGTTTGAAAGCATTATCACTGATGGTTCCTTTACTTTGATGCATGGGGAAGCTAGTGGTTCCTTAATAGTAACGAAGTCTTTTGATTTTACTTTTATTTTGCATTTGTTACATAAAATTATGGGGATTACAGATTTACTTTGTCGTGCTTACAACAAAAATCTCTTGATATCATAAATGCAATGAATTTGGTCTCTACAACTAAAACACTTCTCCTGATATTAAAAAATGATGATTTTTGATATTCTTCTTTCATTTGTCAAATTATTTTACACAATATTGGATGTTGATATATCGGAGATGAGTGCTTGTTATAAGCATTCTAATCATTCATGCCAACAAAAGGATGCATTACAGTTGAGCATCACTTTTCTTATGATATATTTAATGCTATAATAGATTTTCAATTGGAAGAGTTAAACCCTAGATTCAGCGATGAGATAATAGAACATCTTGCATCTTGTTCTTAGTTTTGCTTTGGATCCAAAAGATAATTTTAAATGGTTTGACATTGATAAGATTTATACTCTCACTAAGAAGTATTATCCCGAGGGCTTCACTGAACAAGAAATGTATAATTTGATGTGTCAATTACAACATTGTGAGCTCGATGTAGTTTGTTATGAAAACTTTTAAAAAATATCCACTATCTCAGAATTGTGTTGAGGGTTACTTGAAATAAAAAAATTACAATACTATAATTTGG
Source organism: Alpinia galanga (assembly GCA_037177395.1). Classification (NCBI taxonomy): domain Eukaryota; kingdom Viridiplantae; phylum Streptophyta; class Magnoliopsida; order Zingiberales; family Zingiberaceae; genus Alpinia; species Alpinia galanga. The sequence goes on along the minus strand of JBAMHZ010000097.1, from coordinate 2,063,146 downwards.
TCGATAAGTTGATCCATCTAGTTTTAACTGTTTATTTCTATGGCAACTACAGAGCATGCATTTTCAACTATGAAACGTGTTAAAACAGTTCTTTGTAATAGAATGGAAGAGAATTTTCTGATAGATTCTATGCATGATTATTTACATTGAGAGAGAGTTTGCTTTAAGTATTGATTCAAATTCTAAAATTGATGAATATTATACTTTAAAGAATACTAAATCACAACATCAATAGTATATGTATATATATGGATCATTTTTATATTTTGAGTTCAATGATTGAAGTCCTTGTATGATCTTAAGTTCTTGACATAAGTTTCAATGGATCTAGCCTTAGGATTTTGATATGAAATTGTTCTCCCATCTTGAAATCTTTCCCCTTACTAATAATTAATCTGATAGAATATCTTCTTAATTGTATTTATTGTTAATTTATGATAGTAATAGAAGATAGTGCATCATCAGTATGTCATATTAGTAAAATTACTCCATTTCCATGTAATTCTCTGAGGAAATAAAATGAAGGAATTGGATACAATTTATCATTTTCCTCTCTTAACAATGAGAAATTGTTAATTAATCTTTTCATTTACGTCATATTTGCAACCAAATAAACATATTAATGAGAAATATGTTAAAACAATCAATGTATAATCATTTTCCATTACTTTTATTCTAAATATCACATAACCTTTACTCTCCTGTATCACTTTAGTTTACTATTTTATATTATTCTAATGCTAGTTAAATGAGTTTAGTTTTATGCATATTGCTTAAAATTTAAAGAGTGATATTTTTTTTTTATTAGCATCAGAGTATTCGTACATTCAGTTTGACTAATTAATTTTTAAGATAGTTAATTTGGTGCCACGATTCTATAGGAATGCCTCATCGACAGTTGAGCTGGAAGAGATCAGAGCTCCTATAAATTTTCATCAATTATCTGGATAAATTAGAAAAGCGCTTGCAATTTAGTGGTTCAATTTGTACTTCACAATCATATCATCCTGAAAGATTATTCAACGTTAAAATTTTACTTTATTTGTCGCGTAAATTTCTACACAGAGGGTAACCTCCATATATATTTTTTTTAATTCATCGTTGAACTTTCTTTTAGTAAAAAATTGGACCGTGTTCTTTTATAAAATATCTTCTCACTTTACGTATTATTCAGAGTGAAATTTTCTATTATTACTTTGGGTGCATGTTAGGATGAGGATGTTGAAAGTAATTGTCAGGGCGTTTAGAATGCATTGTTTGATTTTATTGAATTTTTCTCCTTTTCTCCAAAAGTATGTTCAGGTATTCGATTATTTAGATTAATAATTTTCTATTTATCATATGTTAGCTTGAGCTGAGCTAAATTTGTTACGGATTTGTTTGCTGCTGTTGTCTAGGCCTGCCACGATATTGGTAATATTTTTTTCGTTCCAATTTTAATATCAAGCTCAAACTTTGATTTGGAATAGAAGACGGTGCAACTGTAAAAGTAGTGATGCATTTTACAGAAAAATACAATTTGATTTTTTATTGAGATATGGTTCGATGATAAATTTTTAAAAAAATTTATTGAGGTGATCCTTTGTACAAGAGTTTATCTGGCGAATAAAATACTACTTTAGCATTGGACAATCTTTCAGGGATAACACGACTGTGGAGTACAGGTTGACCTATTAAAAAAGTTACGAACACTTTCTTAATTTATCCAGGTAGTTGATGGAGATCTGCTGCGGCTCTGATCTTTTTCGGCTTAGTTGTTATCTCAAAGGATCATGAGGCACGATTATGAATTAATTGAGCTGAAGATTTAAATATCTTGGTATAAAAAAAAAACAAGAAAGGAGGGAAGGAATCTGAAAGTGAAGATTGTCAGATGCTTATCGCCCCATTGGATGTTTTTTTTTGGGTAGGTAAATCAAAAGAAAATAATTTATAACTTCAAAAATTTCTTTATCTCCTCCCACTTTATTATGTAGTGATTCTTTAAGTTGAGTTGAGTAAATTTTGAGATGCTTTAGTAAGATTCAATTACCGTATTTATTCATGTATTTATCATTTAATAATTTTTTATAATCTTATAAAATATTATGATGATTTTTGGACATGTAAAATTCAATAGTGTTATATTATATTATGTATATATATATATTTTAAATCCAAAGTGTTGGGATTTGGTCAAATTAATATTGAAGGTACGTAGAATGTCTTCTTTTTTCTCTTTCATTTATTAGATAAATTTATACATATTTAAATTTAAAATATAGTGCAATCAGGATATTCAACTAGGTAAAAAACTAATTTTATTTATTGAAAGAGGCTGAATATTAAGGGAAAACTTAGAACATCGAACTAATAAGATATTACATTAGAGAAAAACTTAAGCTGAATAATCGAAGGTTATTTTTTACCTTAACAAATTTTAATTCTTGACTTTGCCATTGCTCATATGCAGTTGAAAAAACACATGGCAGATGGTCTCGTGGAGATAGTAGGATTCATCCACTTCCCCAGGACACTCTAGATAGAGACTCTGAGTACTACACCTGACAAATTCTGCACAAAGACAGAGACAAATGCATGAGACTAGATGACACAGAAGGAGATATTGATCATGAAGGGATTGGCTTCATGACGTCACTAGTTGACATGGAGAACAGAGTTTGGTCGACATCAAATCTTCCATAACACATATGGAAGATGAGTACGCGACCAATGTATATTTGATGATTTATTTTGGTTATACGTGGTGAGAGAAATGGTGTTTATTAGACTATGCGAGTACATGTATGTCATACCCTAGATATATTTCAAATTTGACATTACCTCAGATATGACATGAGTATGAATTCTTGACTGTTGTGTGATTGTGTTAAAAAAAAAAAAAGATAAAAAAGAACTTAACTCCTCAATTAAAACTAATGGAGCAATTATGAAGTGGAAATATATTTTTTATCGATGCGATGATTATGTTTTATTTTTTAAAATATTGTTTTTTTTATATTGACATATTTTATTTTTTCAAATGGACAAATAGAATTTTTATAAAGTGGATTCACCCTTTTAATCGAAGTTATTGATTTATTTTTTAAAATCATTATCTTTTTATCACAGTCAAGTCAGTATGCTTTTCTATTTACGTACATTAACAAAGTCATTGTTAAATTAGATAAATGAGAATGCAGGAGTAAATAATAATGAGTTCTCGTTTAGAAATTATTTAATGTTTTATTAGAAATGTGGGATTGCTATATTATTGGTCTTTTCAGTTGCCCCTATTGAGGAAAAAGATAAATTAAAAACTCAAATATGACAAGTACAAAGGAGGGGATCAATCGATAACTCAGAATTATGATCTTTTTAGAAATTAACACCTGTTCATTTAAAAATTATTCATATATACTTATCAATCGAGTAAGCTCTGAAAACTTATTTAATATTCTATTAGAGACCTATACGACGAAACCGATTGTCCTTAAAGATTGAAGGCTTGAATACAGCTAGTAGAAAATTAATAATGATAATGAACTTATTCAAGAATTAGATATTTTTGATAATTTAAAAAATTTAAAGAGCATTTTTACAAAATGATTTTGAGCAAAATGAAAGTTTCCCTTTATCTTCCGGCTGCTCGTAGCTGTCGCGTACGGTTTCTTAAACGTACGCGAGTTTTCTCGAATCGCCCACGAGGTTTCCTGGCAATGCGAGACGGCAACCCGCATTAAATGACGCGTGGCAAATAGGACCCCACACAATCGGGTATCGCTTTGTGTGAGTGCGTTTGGTGTGGGACTAGGTTTGAAGACGCCTACCTGTTATTCTATTCTGCTTCGTCGCAGTGCCTCTGTTCGTCTCCTTCCTTCGACGGATCTTTGCCGTCCCTGCCCGACGCGAATCCAATTGCCTCTCCTTCTCCCATGATCTTGAAAGCAAAGGAAGGATTGTGTGCGATCGATTCTAGGCTTCTTTCTCAAAGTCGAATTCTGTGCGGCGGTGAGTGGGTTAGGCGCGGCGAACCGGAGGAAGACGAGGTCGCCAGAGTTTGGTGTGTTCCTTTTTGAGACTTTTGCCGAGTTAGTTTATTTACGCCGAGGTAGGAGGGTGATGTTGGGAAGAAACACGGCGGCGATGAAGCGGTATAGAAATGGGGAGATTTGGGGTTTCGAGGCTCAGGTGCCGCCGAGTCCCGACGTGGGCGTCGTGCTCGGCGTTGATGGAGGCACAACCTCGACGTTGTGCGTATGCTTACTGGCCTCCTGGCCCCTTCCTCAGCCCTTGCCTGTCCTCTCCCGCGCCGTCGGTGGATGCTCCAATCACAATTCCGTGGGAGGTAGCGTTTCCACTTTCTCTGCTCCTTTCTGTCCTCCTTGGCTTCTCGGACGCTAATAATTTTCAAGGTCGCAACTTTGTTTTTTCCGCCAATCTGACCATGCTCTCTCTTCCCATAGAAGAGAATGTACGTCCGAGACCATTTTGGTAAAGGAATTGGAACGGTGTTAAGCCTGGAGAGGAAGTAGTAACAATGTAAAATACTTTTTTTAACTTATTTTATCATGTCATACGAGATGGAAAATTTTCGATGACATAGTAAAACAGATTTTATTCCTATCACTTCATGAATTGTTCATTATATCTGGTGATTAAATATGAAGTACTAAGTCCTAACTCCAAACCGCTAACTTGCATCCACTCTTAGGTATTCACCTTGTTTGAGAGTGGAAAATTTCATGCTTTTACTTTTGGTTCTTTTTTTCCCTTAAAAAATTATCAAGTCCTAAAACCATTACCTGAGTTTGGTATCTGAATTGGAAATGTCTTGTAATATGATTGAATTTCTGAGGATCATTTGATAATTCCAATCTTTAGTCGGAGGATTTTCATTTGATGGTCTCATGTTCTGTGAGGGCCTAAGTTTTACTCTTTCAAAAATTTTCTTTACCTTAAGCTGTTGGCTCAGTCTATATAAACTATTGCAAGGAAAGTATTCTGGTCTACCACGGAGATAAACAAATGCCAATGACTAAACAAAATGATTTTGGTAGATCTTTTCTTAATTAATTGAGTCCATAGCTGAATTGATTGCTACTTTGGTTGTTTCCATATGCAATAACAAAGTGCTAATTTAAATTCATTCGATCAGAGAAGGTTTTATCTGATTTTATTAGTTTCATTATGGGTAATATTGAGATGCATGATGACTGTATCTCTGGTAAATTGATGACTGTTAGGAGGGTTCTAACTTCTATATGAATTCTATGTAGAAAATGCTGCTAGGGAGACCCTAGAGGATGTTATGGCCCAAGCTCTTTCAAAAGCTTGCTGTAGTCGCTCATCTGTACGGGCAGTTTGCTTGGCTATATCTGGAGTTAACCATCCTTCAGATCAACAGAGGATGATCAATTGGCTCAGGTTTATTCATATTATCACCGGAAAAGTTTTTGTAGTTTATTTCACTTCCTGGTCATTTTTGACATTCCTTTAATAGTAATTTGTTCTACAATGATATGGGATGTTATTTTCAAAAAAATAATTTCTACCTTTATTTGAAGTTTGAAGGGAGTGACATATATTGTGATTATGAAGCGAAAGATTACTTTTTTTGTCATTTCTTTTCACCTAGGACTATGTTGAATTTTAAAGTCTCAAATGCATGAAAATAACATTCGTGTCACACAGAGCATTTTAGCATAGATCTTGGAACTGGCAGCTTTATTAGAAGCTATTGCGCATTTGTTTAGGCTGGTTCAACTACTTGAAAGTACCAGTTTTATGAAGCCATGCTTAGTGCCCTTTTGACTATGGTTTACATTTCTAGGAGGAGAATGATTTCTCAGATAGCTAAAAGCTAAAGGGACGACTAAGCTGCATTTTTGGAAACGTTAACTTGAGAAGATGATGAAATATATCTGAAATTTCTTACAGAAGTTCCTTGGTAGGTCATTGTAGTATTCTTTTATCACAGCAGGAACTACTGTTTTATTATATTTCTCAATTACCCTCCAAGCACTAGTTTTTATTCACGATTAAGGTCTGGTCGACTGGCTATTTATTGTCTTTTGGTTGATTCTTTTACTGGGAGAAGCTGGGAGACAATGAGGGTGTCGGCATTTTGTAGAGTAGAGAGTAGTAACATAAATATTCGTAGTTTAACAGTTGCAAATTGGGGTTAGGTATATTTTTTGGTCTGAGTCAAGCATCAATTCCCTCTCAATGGTGGGATCATGACCAAATGAAGACCTTCGAGAAGTGACCATGGGAGGCAAAAGGCTCAATGATCTGGTTCACACTAGGAATGGGGAAGAAAGTGTGGTGATTCCAGCAAGGCAAGTTGACCTTGGGACCAATTGCATTGAGTTTGCTTTACACCTCTAGTCATATGCAATTAAGACTCATGCCAGGTGTTTTTTGTCATTTAAAAATTGACCAATAGATTCTTTAGCTAGACAAGTCAAATTGATTTGAGTCCAAAGTGGGAGAGGTAGTGGGAGACCAAACATAATTTTCATTTGATATAATTAAATATAATTTAGAAGATATGAATTTCGCAAGTGATATAGCCTTGCATAGACTTCAACAATGATCTAAGAAATCCTGACTTCAGATGGTTGAAATTCAATGTAATGTGATAGGAACTTAGATTCATTAACTTTTGACATAATTTTGTTTGGCTCATTCCAAATAGAATTGAAATCTTTGATGGCTCCATATAAAGGATTTTTTAGACTGTTAGATTACTATTATCTGACATGCTAAATTCTCAGAATCCACTGGATTTGATGAATAATGATTGAGTTATTGCAATATCGTACATTAGTTTCATTTTTTGGTTTTAGATTTTTGAAATTCACGCTAAACAAATCAAAGGTGTTGCTTCTTTGTTTCCTGTGAAACAATACTATATGCCTGTTTGGCAGTACATGGCATTTATGATGCAAGAGATATCTACTGTCCTTGCTAAATGATGATTCTATAATATGACCAACTTAAAGAAAAGATAGATTAGATAATTTGAACAGAATTGGTTAATTAAAACAATTATCTTTTTCTCTATATCCATATGCATGGGCAATGATGCACTCCCAATATCAAAAACAATAATGGATTTTATTTTATTTTATTCCTTTTTTAATTTGAAGAGGAAAAAACTATTATACTATCCATATCCTTTGATCTATGTATTTGTCATAAACATATGTTACTCAGAGATCAATTTTACCCTTATCGAAAATCTACCAAACGTGGAGCATGGTAGATCAAGGAAGAATTCTTTTTAGGATCGCTTAACTTTCTGAAATTATTTATTGATTGACTATAATATGACCCTTCACTCTTGTCAGAGCTGTCGATCTGGCTTTTATTTAGTTTCTTGTTTGAAAACATTCAAGTGTTTTTTCTTTACTTGGGATAAAGTAACATCAATCAATGTTTTGAATCTGAATATTGTAGCTTTTTGTCTCATTTAACAGAAATATATTCCCAGATAAAGTCACATTCTATGTTGAAAATGATGCTGTTGCAGCAATGGCCAGTGGAACAATGGGCAAGCTTCATGGATGTGTATTAATTGCAGGCACAGGAACCATTGCTTATGCATTCACAGAGGATGGAAAACAAGCCAGAGCAGCTGGTGCAGGACCAGTTTTAGGGGATTGGGGGAGGTTATATCTATTCCTTATCTTTGATCTAGTTTTATTCTTAACATGATTGGCTTGCAACTACTTGTCGGTCTCAATTTGATATTATGTTTGCTCTCTGAGATTATTTTGGAACTCAATCATCTTATAACTGAGTGTAGGTGTGTCCTTGAGTGTGTCAGATTGCATCTTTCAGCTTGTATCTTGTAACTCAAATCACCTTACAGTTGCGTGTGGGGGTGTGTTTGTTTGTGCTAGCTCTTTCATCTTGTATTTTGTAACTTAATCACCTTATGGTTGTCTGTATGTGTGTCTTTGTGTGTGTGTGTGTGTGTGTGTGTGTGTGTGTGTGTGTGTGTGTGGTGGTGGTGGTGGTGATGTGCGCAGACATTGTGTGTGAGAGAGAGAGAAACTTATAGATGAGTGTATATGTTTAGAAAACACACTTCATGTGTATATATGTCAGCTCATTCAGTTTGTATTTTGTAGCTCAATCACCATACTGTGTTGGTGTTTAAAAAGTGCAAGCTTTGTGGGTGCGTGCGAGAGAGAGAGAGAGACTTATAGTTGAGTATGTGTTTAGAAAACACCAGCTGTCTATATTATGCCAGATTGGCACTTTCAACTTGTATTTTGTTACTATTTTGTTACTCACCTTATATTTGAGTAGGCTTTGGTACAATATTTGTTGTTTTTTTTTATCTCACTCCCCCTTCATCTCTCTCAGACTTGTATTCACCTGGTTATTGTACACATGCTGCTGGCATAGTTGGTGATGCCAGTGGTTTTTAAAAATCTGGTTGGTGCTTTCAGTTTGTATTTGGTCAACAACACAAGCTTTGGGTGTGTGTGAGAGAGAGATTGGATCTTTTGGCTTTCATTTTGTAACTCATCACCTGATAGTTGAGTGTGCGTGTTTAGAAATCACAGGATGTGTGTGTGTATGCCAGATTGACATTTTAAGCTCGTATTTCTTTACTCAATCACCTTATGATTGAGTAGGCTTTACTGCAATATTTGTACTTTTTCTTATCTCACTTTCCATCTCTCTCACACACATATCCACCTGGTTACTGTGCATATGCCTCTGTCATAGTGGGTGATGCTAGTGGTTTTAAAAATCTCCATGTCACTATTTGTCATCCTAGCCCAATATACTAAACAATTTAGAATGTGAACAACATTGACTATAGAAAGGTGATATTCTTTTTTCCTTTTGTTTTCCAAGAAATAATTTATAGAACATGCATTCATATAACCTGTCAGCTGTCATACATGTTGAGTGATTTTGTTCAGAATATATGGTTTGTGTTATTGGTTTAATTAGTCTAAACTGCTAAACTGAAGAGATTTAATTATGTTACATTACTGTTATTTCTTATGCAAGCATGGAATTACTGATATTCTGGCCATATGTAGTGGATATGGCATTGCTGTGCAGGCATTAACTGCAGTCATTAGGGCACACGATGGGCGGGGGCCTCAGACAATGTTAACAAAAAGTATTCTTGACACACTTGAACTTTCTTCACCAGATGAACTGATTGGGTACTAGTTCAACTTTCCTACATAATATTGACCACTATGATGTCATCTACTTGCTGAAAATTTAGTTACGGTAGTATAGTGATCAAAGGACTATTTTCACCAACCCTTAAACTAGTCCACCATGTAGCTGCACATTATTGCTGACATGCTGAAACATTGAATTTATTGTGTATTTCCTTGAAAATGAATCTTGAAGAATAAATTTTGAAATGGGAAAATCAGAAAGAAAAGTGAAACAAATAAAAATTATTATTATTTTCTTAATTTAATCCACCTAAATCCGCAAGCTAAACTGAAAGTACAAGGAAACTGGTCAAATGATACTACATAAATTCCTCTATTTTCCTTTATTTTCTCATCTTTTTATGTTCTTTAAATTTCTTTTCAACACGGATGCAATATGAATGTGATGTATGTTTTTTTTTTTTTGAAAAAAAAAATTACACTTGCAATTATAAAAGGTGCAACATGCATAATTAGAAAGTTTCTTCAATATGTTTTTCAAAATAGACACAGAAGTTCTTTTCCAATGCTAACCTCTTGAGATGAGTTCATATAATCACTATTACCTGTACGGCACAGGTGGACTTATGCAGATTCTTCTTGGGCTCGTATTGCCGCATTGGTTCCTACTGTGGTATCTACCGCTGAAGATGGTGATGAAGTTGCAAATAAGATTCTATGCGATTCTGTTCAAGAGTTGGCAGACAGTATTATAGCAGTTGTAAAGAGACTTAGATTGTGCGGCGAAGGTGAAGTGTGACATACTGATCATGCTGAATGAAAATTCTATTAAATCTTTACGTGCTAGTTAGGCACTCTGCTTTTTGGAAAGGTTTTTTTTTTTCCTTAAAAAATGCTTCTTTCATGTCCAACACAATCTCCATGTGGATTAACGGTTCTTTTTGGTTGCAGATGGAAAAGAGACTTTCCCACTCGTTATGGTAGGCGGTGTTCTCGAAGCTAATAAGAGATGGGATATTGGTAAGGAGGTTGTAAAGTGCATTTCCAAGATTTTTCCAGGAGCTCTACCTATTCGACCTGAGGTACGAAATCAACTATATTTTCTCCTTATCTCCTTTGTTTGTTTGTTTGTTTGTTTTTTTCATTTTTCATTTGCCTTCTGTTAGATTTTCACATTTAAGTGTGCTTTTTAAAAATGTCCTCGTATGATTCTTTTCAGTCCCATCTCTAGATTTATATTAGTTTCCACGTACAAACTCATGGCTCATGTTTACATAATCCTGCTCCTTCCTGAGAGAGAAGACTCTCATGTTCAAATACATCAATTTTTTCCTGCTCTTTCTCATACACACATCTCAACTACCATTATCACGTAAAAAATTCAAATTGTAAAAAAGTGTCTTAGAATCTCACAATTTCACTGACATGAAAGAATCTGGGTTCTTCTGAGTCAACAGATCAAGTTCATTAATTTTAGAGTATGGATCTTTTTATCATGGCACATGGGCAACATACAATATTCGAGATGTGAATCATAAATAATGTACACTAATATCTTGTATCTTTGGCATAACTTGAAGCTTCAACTGGGCAAGATGCTATTTGGAGCCTGACATCTTCTCTGGTCGTTCACTGGAAATGAAAACTTGCATTTAGTAGCTACATCTGGGATTTCTAATATTCTGTTTCTTCCACGACATACTTCGATTGTTTTTGCTCATAAGCGTGCACCAAATTGTTTCTTGCAGGTAGAACCAGCAGTAGGTGCTGCATTAGTAGCCTGGAGCCGATATATCAGAGGAATTAAAGATGTACAGGAAGAAGCTGATTCCCCTCAAATCTCAGGCACATAGTAACACATCATGGTGAGTATAGCAGCTGAATGATCTTTAAAAATGGCATACTGGAGAGTCATCACCAGTAAACAACTCATTCTTTCTTTCATTAACGTCAAGAGGAGTCACTGGTTTTATAATGTAAATGAGAATCGATTAGGTTGGGCCTAAATTTGTATTTCATAACTGGTGTTTTTCTTAACAAGATTCATATATAGTACTCCTGGTTTCTTCCTCTTATTTTTCTTTCTTTACTTGTCCCTGGACTAATGCATTAAAAAAAAAGTTATGGATTAACCATGATTATCACTAAAATTGATCATATAATGCACATTTAACTTGATCAGTTGACAATGGACTTACTTGCCCTCACACCCTGCAATTGCTAAACATTTACTATGGTTTAGCAATGGTCAACTAATTGCACTTGGAAATGGGCATACAACTCTTTCTCAACTCTCTCTCTCTAAAAAAGGTTTTATTTTTTATATTTTTACCACATTTTCACATTCAAATTTAACTGAATTTTCTTGATTTGTAATTAAAGTTTTGATCCTGAAATTAGAGCAAGTTAAAACTAAAAATGGGTAAAAAAAATTATATGCAAGTGAAATGATAGTTGGGCCAAATGATAATATATTAAATATTTTTAATTATAATTTTTTTTTATTTTACATTTGAATGAGAAAAAAGAATTAAAGAATATTTTATGTTGCAAAAAGTATAAAATATTGAAAAGAGTGAATTTTAAATTCAATAATGATATTTGAACGACTTTTTTTTGTCATAGTGATACAAAGCAATAGTTGTTAAGAGGGACTCTCTAATTAAAATCAATCATAATCTTTTATATACAAAGTGACAATAAAAATAATTTGAATCATGATCTTTTAATTATTAGTAAAATAAAATAAATAATAATTTTTGTCTTGTCATAATAAAAGATGAACCTAATACATTTAGTCAAATTGGAAAACTCATTCAATAAAAAAAAGGCATAACTTTATTTAAAAAGAGCAATCAATCAAACTAGTTTTATATACATACATATATTAAATATAATGATAAAAAAAAGTCAGTGCGGGTTTATATTAACTATAATAATCAATTTTAAAAAATGAATGCACTTAAATTCTTCATTTTTTCCCTGCCAACTCTTCTCTTCTTTTCATTTCTTTCAGTATTTTTTATTTTAACTAAATGTTCTTAATTTATAAAATAAATAATTTTAATTCTGAAATTAAATCGAGCAAAATCATAGTTATGCAAGAAATACTATATTTGTTACTTTAACTATCTAACACTGCCTTTCTTCTATCTGGAGGGAAATAAAATTTGATTTAATAAAAATAAAATAAAATTTACTGGATCAAAATCAATAATTCATTTCCTTAACACAATATTTGATGAATGTGTAGTTTCTAAAAATTCCTATTTCCATTTGCTTTCTTTTATACCTTTCAAATCGATTTACTTTGACACCAAAAAATCTATAAAAATGTTTTAATATAATTTATTTATATTATTTTCAAATTAAATTATTTCTAAATATATTAAATAAAGACACAATCTCACTCCAGCATAAATTTTATTAAAACAAAACAGCTTTGCTTCCTATTTATTATGTCTATATTTTCCATTTTTATAAAAATAGTAAATGAATGTGTTATTTTCAAGGCTTAATTTATCACTCTAGTCCAACCTTTGGAGTATTTTTTTTTCAAATTTAGTATAACTTTTAAAATATATCAAATTTAATAAATGCATTTGTTTTATATTAAATATGGTGTCCATCAAGTATTCAATCTAGTTGATATGAAATAGATAATGTGGCATAGTCTAACACTAATTTTTTTTCTAGGAGTACTGTTAAGTTTGTCTAACAAGGTAATTAAGTCAAAGCAAGCTGAGATGAGCTGAGCTTAGTGTTCAATCTTGACGCAGTTTCTTTTTTACTAGCTTGGTTTAAACAAAAAAGACGAAATTAAATTACTTCCAATGAATAAAATACTTCACATGAAAAGGAACATCCAATTTTTGCAGCCATCATTTCTCTTCAAAGTGCATGTACACTTCTACTTCCTTCACTGAAGAACACAAGTCTTATTTCAAGCAAAGCAACATCCTAAACTTCCACAGTATCAAACATGGAATACTTTCCAGGTATTTGTTTGCCAGAAGAGTCAGCAGGTATGCCTGGGCATGGCTGCATCAGTTGCAGGTCCCCAAGAGTTGACAACAAGAACATCCACACCATTAGAAAGCAAAAGGAAACATTTTTTGCAAGGAGATTCAAAAGAAGTCTCCATGGGGAGCACAGTACACTGATTCCACACTTTGCCATCAGAAGCTTGAGGAAAATGCCCAGAGTGAGCTCCTCTGGCACCACCACTGTGCTGCAGCAGAGCATGGAACTGGGAAAAGGATGAGCTCTGAGGCCTCTGGTGGTGATGGGGCCAGCCAAGGATTTGGAAGGGCCATGAAATCACCGAGAAGGTGAAAGAAGATGATGCCATGGAGAAAAAGATGCTGATAGATAGACATCTATGAAAGTGAAGCGGGTCTTAATGGAGGCCACATGCTCACCTCTTTATGTGATGATGAGACAGTCAACCACAATGCAGAAGCTGGTGGGCTGCAATGCCACTTGAATAAAGCACAAGAACAACTGAATCCAAAAAAGAAGAAAAAAAAATCAATCAGCGAATGACTGACCTCATGAAAAGGACAGGAGTGTGTGTGGGGATCAGTGATGCAGGGTATAACATGCAGTGGTGACAGAGACAGAAAGAGAGAGGTACAATCCATATGGGCAACGTGAGGTTCTTTTTGCTACAATTTAATGAGTGCAAATTCCAGCACTCAGACATGGACCCAATCACATGGGAAAGGACTGAAAAAACTGTGGTTCAGGTCCACATGCCAGTGGCTAAAGATAAGGAAGAGGATGACACCAAATGCCCAGGTTGAAAAGAGGAGTTAAACCTGAATGGAAATAGCTCAAAAGTCACAAGCAAAGACAGTTGGAGCTGAAGAATCATATGGTTATAGTTTTGATACTCAGAAACAGGAGACAATTAGTGCAAGATGATATTTTTCATAGAGAAGATTCTGCAAAACTAGTAGTGGGAATTATATACCAATACTATGAGACGAAATCATATGATACAATTATTAAACATGCATAAATTAAGTAAATTTACTTGCTACTTGAGTTGAGCACCTAAGGCACGAATGTGTGATAAAAAAAAGATGGGAACTGTTTTCAGTATTTGAGTGACCCAACGGATGCGATCCTGGTGGTGCTGAGGTTTCTTGAATCTTGGCGCTTCATGTAGTCATCGCAGCTATTGCTTGGAAGCCTTTTGGTGGGGGAGGAGTTGAGGAAATTGGTGGTTTGTTTTCCCATTTGCTGCACTTCCTGAGGTGAAAGGATCTGTATGCATGATACGTTGCTCATGAACTCCCTATGGATGCACAAGTATCATCAGAGGATCATATATAGGTAGATCTGAGATTAAAGTGATAAGCAAACTAAACAAACATTGTAAAGCCAACAATGATTAGAAAAATGTCATATAAAAAGGAAACAACAAAATTGTAGTGAACTTACTGCCAAGGATCATCACCGACAAGAAGAATGTCATCCTCCCTGTCGACAAATACAAGCTGCCAGCCTGATCTCAAAGGGTCTTCCAACTGGCCTTCAAGGCCAAATAAACGTCCCAGCTCCCTACGGAGCTCGTGGTAGCTGCCAAATCTAGTGATATCTAGTGACCTTCCATAGGATCCGGATTTACAAATCTGCACCAGTAAATCAAACTAACCAGTTTATGAGCATGTTTGAACTAAGTAGTTAATGACCTTGCATTCTATGTAAGCATGTATGTACTATGTAACAAGTCTTCTGGGAAGGAGATGAAAACTAAATGAACTAATCAAACAATTGGTAAGCAAACCTTTCAAATATCATTCTCATTTACAATGAGATAAATTTACAAACCGATGTATTGATCATTGAAATCAAAACTCTGTAACTGACATGAATGTGATCCATGGTCTTTTCCAACTAAGAAATACAAATTAGTATTTTGGTTTCCAACTTTTTATCTAAAATCCAGCTGTAGAACATTGTAATAACACCAAACATTTGAAATCCACATTTGTAAAATAGAGCTTTAGAGCATCAAACTATAAACCATAGAGCACGAAGATGTTAATTTCATAGAGTGATAGGTTACTAACCTTTACAAAGGTTCCACCTTTTGCATTGATTTGATCTGCATTTTTAGGAGATGGCAAATATCCATGTTCATCTCCATGGGAACCAGACAATGCATGATTCAGTGAAAAATCACTGCCTGACGAGCCCACAAAATTGCTAGCATCATAATGCATGTTCAATGAATCTGTCCCAGTGCTAGCATTACTTAGGGTTGCCATACCATTCTGCACCAAAAGTGATGAGGAATCGATGTTAACACCAAACAAGTGATGGCTCTGGGTCTCAACATTACCATCTTGATCCCCTATGCACTCCCTTCCAGGAAATGGTGGCAATGCAACAGAATGCTGAGAAAGGCTAGTTTGTGTGATGTGTAACTGTTCTACCTGAGGCATAACAGGTTGATCTCCAGCAGGGAGTGGGAGCATTGATTCAACTGCTAATCTCTTCGATGACCATTGAGTAGGCCTAGAACTTATTGCCTGGTTGCTTCTTGCCCATGCAAGTAGATTTGATGCTGCTTCTGGAGATAACTGTTGCAAAATATTATGCAATGGGGAGACAGTAGAGGTTGAGACCCTGTTACTATTCAAGTCAGCAAAGTTCTGAGGCTGCAAAAATGGAGAAACATTTTGCAGTGCTGCGGATGGAGACTGCAACTCACTCATTAGTTGAGGAAAGGAAGGTACACCATCAGAAATCAGCTCATGATTCGGTAACAATTTCTTCTGTTGCAGTTGTTGCTGATGTAAAATTTGTTGCTGCTCTGGTATTTGTTGCTGCAGAATTTGTTGTTGTTGCTGCTGCTGCTCACCAAGAGAGTACACTTGTGGCAGCTGATGTTGAAAAAACTCAGATTGAGACTGCCCTAGCACCTGGTTTATCTGCATATTTTGATGGAAGGTTTGAGGAAGTTGTGGTTGTCCAGTCTGTAGAACTTGACTGCCTAGCATAGGGGTTGATCTGCTAGTAGTGTTTGGAGTTTGCTGGAAGTGCAGCATCTGAGGTGGCACATGCTTTGTAGTGTCCATGCTCCTTGTTTCATGAAGTGCTGCTGCAGCCGCTGTCTGATACATGTCAGATTGCAGACCAAGCGTTTGAGTATCAAACCTTGGCTGCATTTGCATCCATGGTGCAACACCCATACCCTGAAAGTTCAGTGACTGAAATGCAGGATTACCTGCATTTCGGAGGCACATTAGAGATGAATTCAGACTGATACCATCCTCCTTTCCACCTAATTATTGATATATTAGTGAGTTGAATGGTTATACAAAGAACAATAAGTAGTCTAAACAAATATTAAAGTCTTGATTGCCATCTCTTCATAAAGGATATAACATTAGCATCTGTACCTGGAAGTGAGGGCAATCCAGTTGGCCATGGACGCTTAAGCCTAAAGGGAAAGGGAGGCGGATACATTGGAAAAGTTGTCAGAGGCTCAATTTCCCAGAGTGAAACCCTTGGCTGCCTCTGACCAGCAGTTGACTCATCCCAGCCAACCTGGATTAATGAAACCCAGATGGCATAAGCAGGTTGATTAGAGTTGTTTGTATCATCGAGAAATTGGTTTCAAAAAGAATTTTTATCCAGAAAGAAATTACCCAGAATTTTCCTTGGGCAAAGTAAATCTGGTTATTGTGGATATTTTACCTTAACAGAGCGCCAGTGTGAATTTGGCCAATTGACAGGATCAAGATCACTAATTCCTGTAATTGTGCCCATGTATCTGTTAAATTAAAGAAATAACCATCTTAAGTCATGAAAGAGAACACTAAGAAAATTATAAACAATGAAACATCAACTTGATCATGGAATCGCAGAGGAAATGCTAGAGAAATAAATCACTAAAATAGAGGCTGCATGTGAAGCTACCTTCGAACGCTTGACTCTTCTGTCTCAAAAAGCATCCGGAAACGCATACCCACAGAAATACGGGTGTGATAAACTGCTTTAACATACTTAGCAAGTGGAATAACAAATTCAGAAGGGCTTGCCCTGAAAAGATAAAATTTCCGATTAATCAAATGACCAGAAAACATAGGTCTTTAAGATATGTCTTATTTACCTTGGATTATAGAATATAGTAAATCTACTGTTTGTGGCAGCAGCATGAGCAGCTGCAGCAAGAAGTCCTATGTGCATGCTGTCACTAGACAAAACAGATGAGGGCATAACTGTTTGTGGTCTATTAGCACGCCGAATTCCCAGAAGTAACTGGTTGTTGTCATTCCTATTATATCAGGGGGGAAAAAATTCAATATTTCTGATTTTTTTTTAAAAAAAATCTGTTAACAATGCACACATAGTTAATTGGAGAAGCACCATGTGAAAAGAACAGAATCCCCTGCAACAAGTCTCTTTGCGCTTACAAAGACACTCCATCCTGTTGTAAGAAGATGTCTCTTTGGCTGACCTGCATCAGGACCATGACCATATTGAAGACTTTATATCACATGCTAGACCATACTAAAAATATTAAACTATCCCAACAAGAACATTGAAAGTTTTGCGAGATGGCATCACTCAGACTTAAAAGCTGGAATTACAACATTGCCTTATGTCATAATGGCATGTTCTACCAAATAGTTAATCCAACCTCAGCACCTACGGATGTCTAATTGACTATCATGCATCAGCACCATCAAGAATGCAAATAGAGCCAAGACATTCACATACCTCGGAATATGTGGCGGAACTTCCACTCATTACCATGGAGATCCCTTGCAATCAACTCTTGACAAGGAGGCTGCTGTGAAAAGTCCTACAACAGTAATATAGTTTAATTAGGATGGGAGATAGAGCCTTGAACAGAGTTCAATCAAGGGACAAGATCCACGTGGTAGTCTCCAAATAGTTAGGACTAAAAAGGCTTGTCGGTGAAGAGGAGGATCAGGATATATACTACTTGACTACTTCTGCTAGCAAGCTAGATTTACCAAGGGAGGAAACACTTTTTCTGCTGCTCGACGAGGAACAGAGAATCCACCATGTGTACTGGTGTCACTTGCAGTTAGCGTCTTACAGAAGTAATTAGTTGGCTGTTTGCTCGGAGTACCCAATTCAGTAGGTAGATAGGGATCTTTTTGCTCTTGCTACAGAACAAATTTAAATGTTGCAATGAGAATCAAGTGATGTAGCAACAGAATAATGCATTAGGAGCACAGATAAAGTGATTACTGGACTTAATGGTTGCAACGTCATCTGGGCATAAACTTCATCTGTCTCTTTATCTGCCTGCAGAAAATGCACACTCATGAGTATGTAAATGATCATGAAATTAAGAGAGAATTAAAAATATTTGAGTGAAACTTACGTGCATAGTAACGTTATGAAGCTGACAAACCAACTGAGGTGGCAAGTTTGGGTAGCTAGGAAGGGAGTCAATTTCCTTATTGGTCGATGTAGCTACCTGATGAGAAAACTCAGATTAAACAGCATGCCAGGAAAAACAAAAATGGTCTATCCCAAACAATCCAAGCTAAAAGAACAAACAAATACAAGCAAAAAAAAAAAAAGATTCACAGGGATAAATGCTGCACTGCAGAATGCTAAGTGTTTAAACAATTGGGAAATGAGTAAAACTGCTTACCTGTTCACTGTGGCCTTGTGGGAAATAGACTACACGACTTCCAACAAGAGGCAATGAAACTAGTGGTCCGGCACAAGCATGCCATAACTCTGAATTCAAGCAAATTTGTTCTTCTGTATCTTGAACTAACATATTACACAGTTAAAATGAAGAAATTATATATAAATGATGGGAGAATCAACATTGTCATCAAAATGCAGTGGTTAAGTAACTGTGAAGGTTGGAAGAAGCAAAACTACTGTTTACAAACACTAAATGGCTCATGGTTTTCCAAATTTTCAAAAGCACACACATAAATAATTACATTATGTATAAGCACTAACTTAATCAGTAGTCAATATCTTTTTCTTTTTGTCACCTAAAACACATATTTGTCACTTACTACTTCCAAACAGATGGATTAGAAATAATATTGTTTTGCAAAAAAGACTATAGTTTGGGATCTTGAAAGGCCACATTTAACAAAGTCTTCTGAGAGGAGAAAGATTTAATAAAATTACAGACCGCCTTATTACTTTGAAAAAATATGCAATTTAAGGAGTTCAAGGGGGGCTAGATTAAGACAGTAGTCAATAAAAGATCAGCTTAGGAAATTATCAAATAAATCAAAAGCCTAACGATGAATACTACAGTGGTTCTTGCAAAAAAAAAAAATCAGTGATTAGGTTAAAATAAATACTAATCATTCCAAAAAACCACATACAGATCAGGACTCACTTGACCCAGCAGTGTTAACTAGCACAGTTAGCAATGCTCAATGAGATTCATGCACATTAAAGGATTAATAGCAAAGCGTTGGAAGGGGAACTTAGATCCTAATGATGACAATTTATTATAATCATGGATTAAGTACAAAAAATTGCATATATATCTTGATACGGCGAACATTTTAAGCTAATCAACAAAAATGCCATAGAACTCACTATCTTGTTGCTGATTTCCAAGACCTGTTGGTGAGAGTTTCATCTTCTTATTTAATGGAGAGACTGCAACGACTGGAACCAAAAAATTGCAACTCTAGCCCTGAAGTTCGGCACTGTAGTCAAAGAAAGAAAAAACATTTTCTTTCTAAAGGAACTTGAATAGCAAGAATTTCCTCTCTCTTTAACACAACAAAACATCTCTATGATTATATTCAACTCTGCAAAATAATATCACTATCGTTCTTTCATCATCACCAAATGTTTTTAACTGACATGGAATCTACCGATCTGAGACTATATGGAAAAGAAACAAATCAAAATAGAATGATAAGCTCAATCTTCTGGGGAGAGGGAATGAGAAAATTTTTCCAAAGCCGATCCAAGTTCCAAAAAAGTTCACTTTCAATATTTTTAGTCCAGCAATTAACTATGAAAGCCCTCGCTAAAAAGATTCGCAATTTCTCAGCAAGAAACAGGTTTTAACCCTTCTATTTATTTTTCAAGAGAACCTGCGCCTCTCGGTTCAACAAAGTTGCAAGCAAAAAATCCTTCTTTATTGTCCAATCAACGTCAAAAAAAAATTCGTCCAGGTTCTCAGACGACAGAACAAGGTCAATGAACCATAAAACAAGCAAACGAAAAGTCGCAGTAGCTAACTCAACCAAACAAACCAATCTGAACCCTACCAACGAAGAATTTGAGAACGAAAAGCATCAACAATAAACCCAAAATCGAGCTTCAGAAAGGAAAGAAACTCTAAAAATCTCAAAAGCCAGCTAAGAATTCGAAGGGGAAGGACATCAGCAGAAAAGTACGAACTACAAGGCACCCCAGATCTCACCTCAGGAACTCCCTTCTCGACCCGAACCAGCACTAACAACTACCCAAGCACCAAAAGGAGCTCCTTTCCTTCACCAAACATCAACTTCCGCCCCGATCTCGGCCTCGGACCTCCCAAATCAGCCGACAGCTGAAACGAGGAGAACCTAGAGCGAGCTTCACCTCCCAAAAGGTTTCATCTTAAACCCCAGGTAGCTCAGCACCCCGCCGCCGCGAACCAGCGCCAGGCTCCGGGATCTCAGGCACAGGACGAGCATTTACGAAGCGAAAGCAGCATCCCGCTACAACAGATTCGTGAGCTAGGGGGAGCAATCGAATGCCGACCCTCTCCTCGCTCCGATCGAGTGCGTGCTCCGAGGAGAGAGATTGACGGCGCTTCGTTTGAGAAGAGAGTGTCCCAAGTACGCCTTTTTATTTCCAGCATCCATCAAAACTCTGCTTTTGTTTCCTCTTTTTCTCGTAGTGTAATTTTAAACGCAACTGTTCTTTTTCCTCGGAGAGAGATGATGAGGGATTTTTTTTTATTTTGCCCCACTCCTTAATTACATTTTACAAATCACCCTTGATTTCATTGTTGCCATTCATTTTCCAAACCATTATAGCTCATCATTTATTATCATTTCACTCCTCCATTTTTAATAAGTAAATAAATAAAGTAAAAAAATTTCTTATAATAACTTTAATCAAAACTACTAAATATAAATTATTAAATAATAATAATTAAAATTACTAAAATATTAATTAAAATTTTTAATTTAATATGATCAAAACTACTTAAATATTATTAAAATAATTTTTTAAATCAAAATTGTTATAATTAGAATAGTTTTAATCGGAATAAATTTAATAAAAATCACTATAAAATAAATTTATTTTAAAACAATTATTACACAAAATGATATAGTGAATACAATATAAAAGTTTTACTCATGATTAAACATTGTAAATTTATTATCTTAAATATATAATCCTGTTTTATATTTTTTTAATATAGATATACATATATAACACAAAATGATATAGTGAATACAATAAAATAAAATTTATTACACCTGCGCCGAAGTTGACATATATTATAAATATATTATATTTCCGATAATTTATAAATATATTTTAATAATAATAATAATAATAATAAAGGAAAGCGGCGGGTTTTATGCGCAGTGGCAGTGTTGCTTTTCACAAGGGTTCCAACGCAAAAATTGAAAGAGGCAGTGGCGAATGTGCTATCTTTATTCACTGTATGCATCGCGTTGAAAATACACCCTCCAGTTTGGATTTATTACGATGTGACGTCCTCATGCGATTTAGTTCAGTGGTCAAAGATAATTTGCAACTTTTTTATTTTGCTCTGTCAAATTTACTTATTTATTTTCACACACATCTATATGTAAAATAGGAGAGGGAGAAAAGGAAGAGAAGAGGAGGAATTTTATTTTTAATCATTTCAAATGCTTTTTGAACATTAAAATTTATTAAACGTATTATCTTAGAGATTAACAATGAGCTCTTTACTTGCATAGTAGTAAAATATACGAGGAAGTTCATTCAATTAGTGGAAGGATTAAATTTTTATTGCTCAACGAATAATTGTTGTGAACATGATGATGCAGATTGATAATTTATATACAATAATAGATGACAATGATGTAACGTTTTAATCAATTGATGTAACGAAATTGTTACGTCTACGTGAACTTGAAAAACTCTCTCTTTTTAATGGATCTATCCCAATTTTAGTTGTGTGAAATCATCTCTAACCATAGCAAAGAAATTGATCGAGTCGAGTAGATCGTTCCCATCCTCTATTGGATGGAGTGACATTGTTCAAATCTTCATTAAGAGGTGGATCGATCGATCGATCAACATTCTAAATGGAAACCACCAAAGTAAGTATCAAGTTGAAAGATTTAAAGGAAGAAGAAACTAATGGAAGGATTGTGATGTGTGAATGTCGGTACAGTTTTCTCCCTTAATTTGCGGTGCACCCCCACACAACAGTATTAATTACTATACCATCCAATCAATTG
>JBAMHZ010000097.1:1995898-2006071 GCA_037177395.1 Alpinia galanga | reverse complement strand
TACAGCCAAGCTGTTCTATATTTACTTGACACTTCTCCTCCTCGTCGGGCTGTTTCTCCACAACCTAGCTCTTCTTCTCTCCATCTGAGCGGTTCCATATTAGCTCGGCACTTCTCATCCTCACCAAGCTATTTCCCCATAGCCCGGCTCTTCTTCTCTCCATCTGAGCCGCTCCACATTTGCTTGGCACTTCTCATCCTCGCTGAACTATTTCCCCATAGCCCGACTCTTCTTCTTTCCATCCAAGCCGTTCTATATTGGCTCGACACTTCTCATCCTCGCCGAGCTATTTTCCCATAGCCCGGTTGTTTCTCTCTCTATCTGAGCTGTTCCACCCAACTCGGCTCCTTTGATTTAACCTTTCTCGCATATATATATAAATATAGCAATATCATTACAAATATACAATTCTTTATAGGTTATTTACTTTTCTTTCACTTTCTCCTGTATCTTTTCATTTCACCGCCAAGATTCTTACTTAGTGGTGGATGCTCCTTTGACTCACTGAGTATACTCTTGGCTTTTATTTTTAACTTTGATACCATCTTATTTTATGTCATATTAGAATCATCATATATTTAATAATATTTGTACTGCTACATTCTCCTTAAATATATTCTATTTCTCATTTTTTAGTTTTCCTATCATATTTATTCTTACTCAACTTATGGTGTGAGAACTCTTATTTATTTAATATGACATCTAAGTTTTCATAAAGATGTAGTGATCCTTATCGATACATTACAGTCGGATATTGCAATATAAAAACTTTTGCATATTTATTACTGTACTAGAGTTTTAGATATGTAGTAGTTTTTATCGAGATGTTATAGTTGGATCCTGTAATACATTTCTTTCATAGAATAACCTAAATTAGAACATAGTTTAATTGATCAATATATTGAATATTCACCTTAATTTAATACTGATTGGTAACCTAACACAACCCTCTTCTTTTATCCGAGCTTGAGACCGACTATAGCAGAGTTAACTTGTCATGGGCGGAGTTGAAAATGATCTTTATTTAATAATTTTATATTTTTTAAGAAAAATATTTTAAAAATAAATATATTTGTTAATAAATGTAAAAGTTAAATATGCTTTCTAGATATTTTAGAAAGCTGAGTGCGGAAAAATAAAAGAAACAACTGGCTTGGGAAATCAAGAACGGAAGCAAACAGAGTCTTTTTGTATGCATTCTTACCCATCTCACTTTGCTCAAAATGGACGAGAGAATAATTTTAAGCGTTGACAGCATCGATCATCTCCACCAGTAACCGCCTTGTAGATTGACAACTTACTCTTTGTCATTTTTATCAATCCAACTCATGCAAGATCTGGAATTGTATGCATGCACGCTTTCTCCAATCGGGAATCTCCAGTAGGTCCAGTTTCATTTGGCAGCGTGCGAGGCTCGCAATACCTTAAGCTGTCTAGCATGAACAATGGAACCCAGCTCCCTTTTTAGGTGCTGCTTCCACCTCTCTGCCCACCCTTCCTACTTCCCTTCCTCTCTCAAAAGATCATGGCACAGGTATGTGCTGCATCCTCAGAAGAATTGATCTTCTTTAGTTTCTGTTCCTCTTAAAATTCTCATCTTTGTTGAATTTTGTTGACTCGAGCAGCAAAAAGTAGTCCTCAAAGTCCTGGCCATGGTTGATAACAAAACAAAGCAGAAAGCCATTGAAGCTGTTGCAGAGATCTATGGTCCGTAACCTCTCCTCTACTCTATTTTTCAGTTGTTTGATCTGGCAAAAACCATCCATTTGTTGATAGAATTAGGATCGAAAGGTAATTCTTGGTATGCAGACATGAACTCCGAGAGCAGGGTATGAAGAGTTTTATTAATTGATGTGGCTGTTGGATCAGGAATTGATTTCATAGAAGCTGATCTCAAAGAGCAGAAGATGACCATCATAGGCGAGATGGACACTATCGCAATCGCAAAGAAGTTGAAGAAGATGGGGAGGATTGACATAGTCTCGGTGGGGCCTGCTAAGGAAGAAAAGAAGGAAGAGAAGAAGGAAGAAAAAAAAGAAGAGAAGAAGGAAGAGAAGAAGGAGAACAAGGAGGAGAAGAAGGAAGAGCCCAAGGAAGAGAAAAAATAATTTTACTGAGCACGTTCCTCCTCCTCATCTCGATAGTGTGAGGATACTTATCATTGTTGCGTTCCTTCTTTCAATCGATAAGCTCAGAGATCCTAAGAGTACTAAATTTTGCAAAGTATTTGATGTATGAAGAGTTCTGATATGCTCATACTTGTAGAGCAATTTTACTTATTAACTCTATCATCAAACAATGTCAAACCGTGTGGCTTTACATTATGTTTTGCACTTTAATTTGTATTTATGTTCTCCTTGAAGTTTAACTTGGTCTTACATCGGTCATCCTGTGTTACGTGAATCTCTCTTTCTCCTTTATGGTATCCGGGATTTTTGTTTAAGGACTTTTGACTTCTGCCGAGCTCTATGAGTTTTCCTGAACACTGTTTGATTTTTTTGAGTACTATTTGCTTCTTCGAGTAATATTGACTTCTTGAGAGTATTATTGGCTTGAGCCCTATGAATTTTTCTAAGCATTATTCGATCTCTCAAGCACTATTTGATTTCTCGAATACGTTTAATTTTCCTGAACACTTCAATTTCTTGAGCATTGTTGGTTTTCCCAAATGTTGTTCGCTTCTTCGAATAATATTAACTTCCTGAGTATTATCATCTTTCTTAAGTATTATTTGTCTTCTTGGACTCCCATTTCATTTATTATCTTCTGGGCATCCTAGAGAACAATCCATCCGGGATTTCACTCTAATCTTTTCGAGCACTTAATGCATGTTACATACGTGGCAATCTACCTAAAATATTCTAGTCTCCTCAACGTATAACAAAGAAGGAGCATGTCAAAACATATAAAGATTATGTATAATGGTTGTCCTCTAACAACCCTCCAAGGAATATAATAGGTGGGTAGGTCTGGTCGGTGAGGCGATATTGAGTTACTAGCTATATGATGCAGCCTGAGATTTTTGGTCCTCTGGGATGAAGAAAAATGAGGACAGGCTCTTCTCCAAGCCGCAGCAGTAGAAGATGGTCTTCTCCGGTTCTCTTCCCTGTCAAGGTTAACACTAGGTCAGACGGTCACTGGTTTCCCGGCTAACGGCCCTCCATGCCTAAGTCAGAACTTGCCAGTAGAGGAAGAAGAAGAAGAAGACTAGAGAAAGAAATGTAAAAGAAGAATAGTTGAGTAAGAAGTGTTCAACCTTTGTGTCTGTCTTTCTTTCTCTCTTATAGCTGTGGAGAGGAATATTTTTCTCGCCTTTCCTTCTCCCACAATCACTTCCTCTTCTCTAAAGAGGAGGCACCTGATGAACTGAGGGCGTCGTGGGAATAACAGGTGGCAAAGCAAGGCGCTCTTGTCAATCCGTTAGAGAAAAATATCTTTCTTGTTATAGTATGAGGCATCCTCTGGTTGTTGTCGTGGGCAGTGGTCCCTTTCACCCTTAACAACCTCATAGGTGCAGGGCTCTAACCTCTTTTGGGGGAGAAACTTTCTGTGGGACCCTTATTGAAAAGGACGTGAGTTTTCCCCTAACATTGAGCCGTTTCACTTAGCTCAGGGATTTGTCTAGTAAGCGAATCACCTTGCCTCAGCTCAAGAGTTTGTCTGCCGACCGAACGGGTCTGCCTCGGTTCGGGAGTCTGTTTGTTGGCTGAGCTGATCCACCTCAGCTCGGGAGTCTGCTTGCCGACCGAACGGGTTTGCCTTAGCTCAGGAGTCTGTCTACTGACTGAGTCATCTTACTTGGGCTCACCTGCCTTTTCCCTAGGCTGAGTCATTCCGCCTTGATAATATCATTCAAACTGTTTTTACTTGGCTCGGTCTTTCTGGTATCTGACCCAAATGCTCAAGGAAGTCTCGTTGACTTTGTTTGACCATTTTTATTTTCTAACTCTATAGTATGAAATAAAAATGTAGCGGTATCAGGCAGCAAGAACCGAAGCTAACAATTATGGCATACCAAACAAGAATGCCAAGCCTCTATATCATGTAATAAAGTGGTATTATCAACCTTGATAGCTGATACTAACTCGCCATGGAGATTAGATTAATTCCTGTAATCAAACACTGAAACAGCACCTCAACTACCTTCTAAATAACTGCAGCATGGAAGCATGAAAGAGGCAAAAAGGGAAATGATATCAAGAAACTTGTGTCTTATTAAAATAAGCAAGCTCTCTATTTTTTGGGCCAGTAAACTTTTTTGGCTTATTTGTTCATTCAAAACAACAATGCTTCTATTTTCTTCAGAATAAACCTTCAAGAGTGTGTTGATTCCTCTCAGTATTTTCTGTTGTTACTTTATTTCATTTTATTCATGTTCCTACTTTCCAGACCGTTTAGTTTTTTGTCCATTATTTCGCTATAACTTGCCTTCTTTCATTTCAAACACCTTTATACAAGCCTTCAATTATTTTACCTGCTATTTCTCCAGAGGCCTTCCGCCACATATAACTGTTTGGTGAACCTAAAGAAACTAAAAGGAGCCTAAACCCTAAACCCAGCCTTGGTGTATGCTCTAGGAAATTACAACTGTACTAACATTGATTGAAATTATGCCATTTTTCACAAGGGGGTCAAGTTCTTACCCATGTTAGTTCTTCATAAGCTTCTACTTTTCTTGTTGTGAAAAAAGCAAGCTGCAGACAATAGACAAATATGAGGCCAAAATGTAACTGGTAGATTATTACCGTTAAAAAGCTAAAACATTGATTATGGAGATTCGTACATACATGATAGTAATGATGATCTGGAGTCTCAATTTCAGCAGGAATTCCAATCAGATTTGCATCGAAGCATCTATAACCGTAAGATTAAAGGTGAATTCAATGCACACTGCTTTAAATTATAAAAAATAAAGAGAGAGAGAGAGAGAGAGAGAGAGTCTTTAAACTGTGAAAGAGGTGCTAACAAGAACATTCATACCTATGGTTAATGAACCTGGCCACATTACCATAAAAAGTTGCATCCAGACAAAGGGCTTCTTCATCTTTCAGAACACCTTCCGAACCCCAATCAGAATCCAATAGCACTGGATAAGTATGTCTTTCTTTGCCAGTTGTCTGGATTGTCCTATTATACAGCTCCATGTTTGTCAATATTTCTCCAGCATATTCGCATACAAAAGCACCTCTTGGCAACTTGTCAAGAGTTCGTACTCCCCACCCTTTCTCTTTAGAAGTAAGGAATACCTGAAGCACACACATTATAGATCTATTAGAAAAGGAAGTTCATTTAATTGAGTAAACAGATAACATAAATGTTTGAATAAGGTAAACAAAAGGTCTGACTGTATAAAAAAAAATTTGTTAAATAACAAGTTAATTCAAGAATGAACAACAAATATTGCTTGGGAATTGTGACTAACCTGCAAATTGCACGTTATGCCTCTTTGTACCAAACGATTTCCACAATTCATGCTGCATCCACACTTGCTCCAGCATTCCTTGACAAATTTCTTCATTAAGTGTCCTTTACATTTTTCAGGTGAAATTTCATTCTTTATCCTTTCGTAAGGGCATTCTTCACAGTAATAATGATGGTGTTTGTTTGGTTCATTAAGCATAGAGATGTATTCATCAAGAATTTCTCTTCTGATCAGCCCATCTGATGTATATGCAAACTCTCCTCCAGTCTCCCGCGCGCAGGCACAAGGTAGTGGTGCAGCCAAGCAATCATCATAACAATCCGGACAACAATCTTCATCCCCAATTCGAGCAAGAGAAACATTGACATATGCATTTTGGTAGACAATATTTCTTGGTATGTAGTTAAAATGTGGTGGGTAGTTCTCATCACTGATTTCATTTATAATTGATATTCTTACTTTTTCTTCTCCTTTAGAAATGTCACCTGTATTATATTGAGCTGTTGCTACACTAAAAGAATTCTGCGACTGAACCATCATCAAGCTAAGTGATGTGTCACGTGCAGATACTGGAAGTTGAGGTTCCTTGAACTTCTGAACTCTTCTAATTTGACTGCTGCCTCCATTTTTTTGTCTAGAAGGATCAGACATTAGAATCACATTTGAATCATTTGGGACCGCTGAAGCAGAATTTTTCTTTGACAAATCCACAGCTTGAACTGTCTGGATAGATTTTTCATGCTTATCATCGGTGGTTTTAGTACCTAACTCCATAAAACATGAGCACATTTCTTTCAAGAGATTCATGAGAGAAAAGTTTGGCTGTAGAATCCTATATGAATTCAAGCATCTATCCTCAACACGTTTCAAGACAGACTCCAAGCTAGGCATGCGGAAATCCGGTTGCAAGGAGCTACAACTAAATGAAATTTTCACCTCTCCCAGCTCTGAGGAAGCTATGTCAACTGTACAAGAAGAACGATTATCAATTGATAAAAACTCAGATTCTGGATTGTGTGAGGCATTTTCTTTCCAAGTCTTTCTCCCATCCAGTGTCATACCTTCAGAAGAAAGTATTGGATTTGTGGGAGGTATCATTGCAATGGGAGTTTCAAAAACTGATGAATCCCTATCAAATGGCATGCCCATTTCCCTGATTGGATTAGAAGAAAAGTTAGTGTTATGCATTCCAAAGTACTCGGTGCCAACTTTAACGTTTAGCCTTCCAACAAGGACAGGATTCCCCATTTTCCCCTGAAGTGTCTTTTTATCAGTTTTACATGCAATCGATGGACACCTCTGAACTGGTAATGAAGAAGCAACTACATTTGCTTCGTTCAAGATTGCTTTTCCTTTGTAATTTACAGGAATTGAACTCTGTACAACTCTTTCAGAATTATAGCCAACCTGAGGTGAAACAAAGCCTGTTGTCCTACTTTCAGGGAGTACCTGTGGTGAGAGGTTCTGAATTTCTACTTCCCTAGAGGAAGATTGAGGCAATACTGGCTCGACTACTCTGGTATTGCGGATCCTAGAAGATGAAGTTGCCTCACCTCTTTTATGACCAGATGATGATTTGTCTTCTTCAAGTCTTGCCCTTTTAGTTAAACTTCCACAAGCCAAATCAGAGTTTAACTTTGATGGTGTAACAAGGATGTCACTTTCCCCACAAAACTCAAATCCATCACTAGAAGCTGCATCCTTCCCTTCGCCGTTCTCCTGTACAGTTATTAGTTAGTTAAATCAAAGAGAAAAAAGAACGAGGAAAGAATAACAATAGAACAAAACTACGAGAGGTTAACGTACATCGTCGCCTACCTTCTTCCAACCGACCTGAAACAATAAGAAATTTTTTAAAAAACAGTTATCATCAAAGGAAAAAAAAATCATCAACGACCAATGACAAGAACAAATAAGAAAAATGGCGAACTCACCTTCGACTCTTGCATTTCAAATATAGCATCGGCAAGAACCCGATAGTTCTCTGCTTCAATGTACTCCCAGTTATTATCGTATATTTTGAGAAGGTTCTTCAGCACGGGCTTGGTAGTGTGCTTCGATATGCCGATGACCCTCATCGCGTTCAGTGCGGCTGTGGCCTTTTGTTTTGTCGTTCCCGAACCCATATCACCTTAACCTTCTAATAATCAGAACAAAACCAATATCGAAAACGAAATTTTCAAAACCCTAGATTTAAGCACAGAATAGGCAGCGAAGAAAACTACAGTAAGAACAAGAAAGCAGCATTTTGAGATCATCTAAGATCACCTGGGGTTAAACAGAGGAGACGATGAGGCGAACCCCCGGCGAACGTTGGAGATAACTTGGACAGAAAAGGAACGCGTCGAAGTTTAGAACATGGATGCTGAGAGAGAGGTTAGGTGATGACGGCACAGTTAGGGTTTTGAAGAGGCGAAAGGAGTCGCCATTTTTAGCTCTGCAACGGGCAAGATACGAAGAGAACGCCTGCTTCCTCCTGCGTACGCTATGAAGAAGTAGCAAGCGGAAGGAGAGAGAGGTGAGTTCGCATGCGAGAACCGTTGCACGGATTCTATAGAAAATCCCTTAAAATGATTTTCTGTGGAGGCATCGTTAAGGCCGTCCGATTCGACCAGATCAAATCTTACCCCGTTCAATTAAGAGGAACAATTAACGGCAGATATTTGTATTTAAACATCTAACGGTGACAAATAGTCCTCGATGAGTAATTCAATAGCCGACTACTTCACGGAATTCTTGCTCCCGAAACCGGCTGGAATCTGGAAGGACATGCTTTGGGATTCGTGCTCAATGGTCCGTTCACATACGTTGGATCGTGCCACTCCAACGTGACAATGTCATTTTTTTAAAAAAGAAGTAAATATGAAAAAGGAAATGTCTGCATAATAAAAATATGAGTGAACTCAGCAAATTTATCGTTTTGTGGTTTTGTTGTAATATTTCGAATGCCCAAAATTTATTTAAAATACCGTTTTATATTTATTTATTTATAATAATTTAGGTGTTTGAATTTTATCTGAAGTAGACTCAAAAGTTAATTTTTATATTTCTCTAATTTAAAATTCAAATTTTAATCTTTTTTATTGCTCTTTTAAATATTTTCTATATCTATATTTTTTAAAAATGTTTCTTTGCCTTTGCATCTCTGAAATAAAACATTAAATTAGTCTTTATCTATTTAGACGCAGAAGATTTCACATTAAATAAAATCGTATATCTTCAAATAACAAATAAATGAATCTAACAAAGTGTAGCAAACGATCCATTTTAAAAAAAATGTAAAGTTGTTTCACTAGTCTTTAAGTTTTGTAATGTTTTTTTTTTCACTTTATAAATATTTTTTTAATTATTTTTAAAGTCTTAAATATGAGTCGACCAAGCCGACCGGGGCCACAGGATGCTTATCGGATCGGCCAAACGGTTCCGGGTCACGGTTCATATATCTCTATATAATGGCAGTCCGCTTCCGAGAACTTCGATCGATGCTGGAACCATTTCCCACTGCCTTAGCTAGGGTTTCAAACGTCTCCGCCTACGGCCGGCGATCGGTCTCCGAGTCCACGAGGCGATGGAGGACGACTAGGACGAAGAGATCAACCAGGAGGACGCTTGGGCGGTCATCAGCGCCTACTTCGAGGAGAAGGGCCTTGTGCGCCAGCAGCTGGACTCCTTCGCGCGACGAGTTCATCCGGAACACTATGCAGGAGATCGTTGATGAGTCTGCGGACATGGAGATCCGCCCTGAGCCTCAGCATAATCCGGGCCGCCAATCCGACTTCGTGGAGGTCTACCCTATTATTTTGGCTGTCCGATGCCTTCTTAGCTCTTCCAAGAAGCCCATCAACACTCCAGACCATAAAGTATGACATGGCATAGCACAATCATGTTAATTTTCCTTTTAGACTAAGTTGCCCGTTATGACCATCACACAAGACTCAACAACAGCCTACAATCTAGTCTTTATCCTCTAAATGAGATCTTCTTTATATTTTGTGATTGTAGATGTTTCCTCCGTCTACAATGCTATCAGACCGTTCTTATTGGCATTCAGAGCTGTAGTCTTCCCCTACCATCAAAAAAAAAATTTCTCTATTAATAAATTGGTAGGGGAAGTCAAGAGAAAACAAAAATCAGCTCAGAGCTATTATATAGAGATTATCCAAGCTAATCATAAAATGACTCGAACAGATGACACAAATGGGAAAGCTCCCTTGGCGCTTGAAGTATTCATCTTAGAGGAAGCACCTCCAAGAAAAGAAATGGCTGAGGAGGGCGAGCTCGTGGAAATAGCCGAAGGAAAACTGACTCAGGTGGCCAAGTAGTTAGATGTGGAGGAAGACCTCATTTCCTGCCTTCGGAGAAATAAAGACGTCTTTGCTAAAAATGTGCATGACCTCAC
Organism: Alpinia galanga; assembly: GCA_037177395.1. Taxonomy (NCBI): domain Eukaryota; kingdom Viridiplantae; phylum Streptophyta; class Magnoliopsida; order Zingiberales; family Zingiberaceae; genus Alpinia; species Alpinia galanga. Next base: position 1,996,250 of record JBAMHZ010000097.1, on the reverse strand, counting down.
TGGCATTGACTCGAGCATTGTCGAGCATTACCTCAACATCAATAGAGGAGCTCGGCCGGTCCAATAGAAGAAGCATCACTTCGAACCTGAGAAGGATAAAATAATAGCTGAAGAGGTCGGTAAGTTGCTGCAAACCGGGCACGTAAAAGAAATCTAATTTCCTGAGTGAGTTTCTAATGTTATATTGGCCCTTAGGCCCTCTTAGCAGTGACAAATGTGTGTTGATTTTCATGATTTGAATAAAGTCTTCCCTAAAGACTGCTAATCCTTGTCTCACATTGATTAGTTAGTAGACTCCCAACCCAACCCAAGGTGGGTTGCGGATTAGGCGGGCCAGCCTGCGAGCCATAAT
>JBAMHZ010000097.1:1962484-1974471 GCA_037177395.1 Alpinia galanga | reverse complement strand
AATTAGGAAAATAACATTTATAGAATAGCTAAAGTAAGAGAAAGGAAGACAAAAAATATTATCCAAATAAAATGTATTAAAGATAAATGCAATATGATACTAGTAAATAATAGAGAAACAAAAGAACGATGGAGGAGATATTTTCATCAACTTTCTAATAAAGATTTGGGTAATGAACTTAACTTAGGTAATTTAAGTAGGTTAACTGAGTATAAAAATTAAAATTTTTATCATAAAATTCAAATTTCAGAAGTATAATAAGCTTTAAATGAAATGCAAAATAGAAAAATCGTTAGATCAGATGATATTCCGGTAGAGGTATGGAAGTGCCTAGGGAAACACAATATTGAATGTCTAATAAAATTATTTAACATGATATTGAAAATAAAAAAAAAGTCTAATTAATGGAGGGTAAGTACTCTAATTCTCTAATATAAGAATAAGGGGACATACAAAATTATGCAAACTATAGAAGTATTAAATTAATGAATCATACCATAAAACTTGGAAAAAAAATAATAGAAAAAAAGATTAAGGAAGGAAATCATAGTTACCGAAAATCAATTTGGATTTATACCTAAAAGGTCGATAATAAAAGCTATATATTTTCTCAGACAACTAATTGAAACGTATCGAGAGCAAAAGCAAGACTTACATATGATATTCATTTATTTAGAAAAAGCTTATGATAAAGTTGCAAGAGAAATTATACGAAGAACTTTAGAAAAGAGAGGTGTTAATATAACATATATTACACTAATTAATGATATGTATGAAAAAGTAACGATTAAAGTGAAGACTTAGGCGGATTAACTGAAGCATTTTCAATAAAAATAGGGTTAGTTCTAAGTCTATTTTTTTACATTACTTATGACAAACTCACTGGACACATTCAAGATACAATATCATAGTGTATATTGTTTGCAGATAATATTGTTCTAGTAAATGAGACACGTAAAGGAGTAAATGCTAAATTAGAATCTTAACGGGAAATACTAGAAGTGAAAGATTTTAGGTTCAGTAGAGTAAAGACAAAATATATGTAGTTTAATTTTAGCAATATTAAACATAACGAGATAAGTGTTAAGATAGAAGATGACGACTTATCAGGAACTGAGAGCTTTAAATATTTAAGATCATATTTGCAAGACGATGGAGGAATTGAGAGAGGTGTTTTACATATAATACAAGCAAGATGGTTGAAATGGAGTAAAGCGTCGGATGTTTTATGTGATCGTAAAATACCTCTAAAACTTAAAGGGAAGTTCTACAAAACTGCAATTAGACCTGATATGTTATATGAAGCTGAATGTTGGACTACGACTCGAGCACATGAGCAGAAGATGAGAGTTGTAGAGATGAGGATGTTAAGATAGATGTGCGAATATACGAGGATGTGCAGAATAAAAAATGAAAGCATTAGAGAAAAAGTTAGAGTTGCATTTATTGAGGAAAAACTCCAATAAACACATTTAAGATGATACGAACATATACTTAGACAATTAATAAATGTTCTAATTAGGCGATGTAAAACTATGACAAATATACACATCAAACGTGAAAGAGGAAAACTAAAAAAAACTTTGTTAGCAACAATAGAACAAGAAAAATAAATTATGATATAGTAAAAGATAAAGCTAAAAGGATCCATATAATCGATCTCACCTAACGAGCTAAGATTTAATTATTGTTACTGTAGTATCCTAGGAAATACATTGCACACTTATTCAGATTTAGTTTATTTAACATAAAACCTTCAGTTTTCAAAGTTTTTCTTACAACTCACGCTTCAAATTTAATCTATTTACACCTTCAGCAAATAACTACAAAAAACATACAGCAGTGATGTTTATCTTGTATATGATTGGGATTAGTATCTTTTAGTTGCCTCCATGGGCTTAGTGGAGTTGATAATCACATGGTCATTGCTAGCAAGAGGGCAGGGTTAATCCTTAGTTTACGATGATCTCAGTTCAAAATCACATTCCACTAAATTTCTTTATGTAAACTGCAATTGGATTTTTTTTTTCTTTTCTATGTTGTTATCTATGGTACCTGTTCTGTTCTGGGATAAATTAGGCTTTCTCTGGAAATTACTGAAAGTTTTAGGGCAGATTTCTTCCTTTTGTAGACTATATATAAGAAAAGCTTTGGGCAGACATACATAAAAAAATAAAAAAAAATAAAATCTTAAATATGCCAACTGATACAATTGACTCGCAGTGAAAGGGAAACACCGAAATTCAATATAAAAAAAAACTATTTATTAGTTCCACAAACACCGAAATTCACGCAGCGCATCAAATCCCACAGCATAATTATTAGTTCCACAAACCCTAAACCAAGCAGACAAACAGGTTTCGAAATCAAGAAACAGGAAGGCGGACGATACCGGGGGAGCCAGAGGGAGAGCGAGGGGGAACGTGGTCAGGCGATGTCCTGATCGTCGAAGTCATCCTCGAAGGAGTTGAAGAAGTCGGCGTCGACGGGGGGTTGCTGGCGATCGAAATCAGGGAGGATGTCGATGGGCTCGGCGTCGTCGACCTCCATGCCGATGGTTACGCCCACCGCCTCCTCGATCTCCTCGTCCTGCTGTTGCTGCTGGTGGTACAGATACGACGACGACGCGGGCGGCTGCTTCATCGCTGCTGCTGCTGCTTCTACTTCTTCGTGGGCATGCACTTCGCCCAAAGGTCGGTTTGAGGCTTCACAATAAAGAAGGAAAATTTCAAATAAACACCTCTGAATTAAAATATTTTTTACTCTTCTAACTTATCAAATGCAGTATAGACATTTTAATTCCAAAAACAATGTATTTTCAATTTAAAAATATTTTTCTGAATATTTTTAAAAATTAAAAATGAATTTAAACAAGGAGCATAAAAGGAAAGGTTTACGAATAAGTAAATTTTAAAGGGGTGAAATGAAGTCTTACAATAATGATATTTTTCCCCGTCTCCCTCTCCCTCTCCGCAGCAGTTGAAACTGGAGAGCGTGGCCGGAAAGCACGTGCTAGCACCTGCGGCCTCCGGCGAGACGTGTCGGTGGGGAGGGATCGCGTGGGAGACTGCGGCCGCCAAGGGGATTCAGTGAGTGGTCGGTGGTGACTGGTGAGCCTCTGAGCCTTTTTTGTTCTCTCCACTCCCTCAAACTTCTCCTTAACTATCTTTGTTTGCCCCCTCTTCCCTAGCTTGTATACCTCCGTGGTACTCTGCATTGGCTTTTTTTCCTAATCCTCCTGTTCCTTTCGGACCCCAATTTCGACTCCTGGAGCTCGTGATGCAGCCCTGCGCGGTGGATTTTGGTTTTTTGCCTCAAATTTGAGCTATTGTTTGTTTAATTGACTGTCGTGCTCTCTTGAAAAGATTGCAAATTGTCCATTTTAATGATGAAAAAAGCCGATTTTGCATTCATTCAACTTGATTGCTTGCCACGGTTCATCATAATAATGTGCCGCTCGACAGATCATCTGAGAGCAAGATTCTTCTGCTCTAAGAATCATTTTCATCAATGCATGACATTTGTCTGTCTTTCTATTCTTTTTGTTTCTAAAAGCATAGCTTTTGGTTCATATGATGCCCTGTTTCCTGATTGCTTTATTATTATTTTTTTTAGCATTTTATGCTTCTTAGTTTTACCATTTATGTTCAAGGGATTTTGTTTATTTCCCCCTTGTAATACTATTGAAGATGAGTTCTGCTGGTCTGTTGCCGAAGTCGTGGGGATTGCCTTTCAACTTAATAATTGTCTTTCTTTTCATAAATGGCGTGTTTCTCATGCCGTCCCCTTTATCATAAATGCCAAATCTTGGCTTCCATCCTCTGCATTGCTTTAAATGCCTGTTCCTGTTATGTCTGGAGGGGCTTTCTGGTTCATACCTGTGATTTGATAAAGGCCTTGTCCTTAACATTGGTAAGTGATTATTAGACCATGCATTGATCTCCATCTTCCTCCTTCTCAGGCAAGTTTCATGGCTGGTTTCTAGCGTAGCAAGGGAGATGGACGTGCAGGATTCTTTTCCAGGATGCATGGGGAGATTGATTAGCCTTTTTGACCTTAGTACAGGCATGACCAGGACAAAAATGCTCACCCAGAGACCTCATACAGATGGTACTTCTCTAATCACACTGAAGTATGAGGTCCTCTCTAACTTGTCTAAGCACACGATATTTGTTATCTGTTCATCTTCTATCTTGTTTAAGCACCTTGCAACCAGCATTAATGTATGTCTTTCACATTTATACTTGGTATTCTAGATTATTTCAGTAATTTTTTTACAAGCCATCCTAATTTCCTAATTGTTTACTGATATGTCTTTGGAGCCCCTACTACTCCATTTTTGTTGGGCTAATCACTTAGCTTATTTTCAGGCTTTTCCAATTTCTATTTAACTCTACCATGTGTGTAGTTCGCAGTTTTCTGATTTTAGGTGTCCTACACTTGGCTATATGTTGATCTAGGTATCTTTTTTCCATTCTAAGTGGCTTTTCAAGAAAAATCATTTGTTGACCTTTGCAGTTGTCAGGAATTGTACAATTGTTGCAAATAAGCCAGTATATCCTGTTGCAGCCATGAAAGAGGGCAAACATGTATGCTTCCTTGTTTTGAATCGATCTCATCTTTTCTTTATCCTCCAGTCTAATTCTTATTTGGTTGCAGGTAACAAGTGAACAAATTAGTAGCTCCACAAACAAGAAATCTGGTGGAACACCGATTAAGAAGCTTATATCGGAGGAGATGATGGGTGATATAGAGTCCAGACAGAAGCCTCCAAGTGTTGTTGCAAGATTAATGGGACTTGATTCCTTACCTTCTCAGAAATCAGTTGTAATCATTGAGAAAGTTAGAAACAAAGGGAATGTGTGGGATGATTTATCAGATCTTCGACATAGTCAGCAGCAGAAATACAACTACTTTGACAAATCAATGGAATGCAATGATCAGCCTTTCTTTCATGAGGAAGCATTCAGAGATGTGTATGAAGCACAGCAACAGCCACCAGAGAGTGTCTGTTTTGAAGGGCAAAGTCTACAGAAAGAAAGGTACTATGACAAATTATATCAATTGAGAGTGAATTTTGTTCAGCAGAAATTAAACGAGGCAAAATGCATGCCCAATGATGAGAAGTTTATGAATTCTAAGGAGTTCAAAGATGCAGTTAATGTTTATTCCAATAGAGATTTATTTTATAAATTTCTGGATAAACCGAATTCACTCTTGGGAAAGCATATTTTTGAGCTCCAGAGAGTGCCTCTACCTTCTCAAAAAACCAGGATTACTTTACTGAAACCTTTCGACATCATTGAGAAAAAAAGTGAAAATTGTATTGATAGACAGCCTTTTGCAGCTTCTACTGTAAGTTCCAGACAAGCTAATAGCCATTCTTGGATTTCTAGTTTCTCTGAGCCAAAAGATCAGAGTTTGTCACAATCAACAAGGATAGTGGTTTCTAATCCTAGTCCTTGGAAAGCTGATAGCTTGAAGACTAAACACCCTAAAAATATGCCAACTTTGCTGGATGGTAGTGTTTCAAATGGAGCAATGGCAAATGATAAATTGACAAATTCAAGAGAAGTAGCCAAGGAGATTACTCATCCTATTCAAGAAAGCCTGAGTAGCAACAAGGATGAATTGTTTTTATCTTCAGTATTGTCAAATGGATATATTGGAGAAGAGAGCTCTTTTAATAGGTCAGGAAGTGAGGACATTGAAGGTGATATTGGATGCACATGTCGCACTGAAAGCACAACTCCAGCTAAAGAGTATTTTTGTGATTACATGAATAATAATGGCAGTCCTTTCTCAATTTCATCCTTCACTCGACATTCTTATTCACCTGAATCATCTGTCTTTAGAGAAGCTAAGAGACGACTTTCAGAGAGGTTGGCTTTGGTAGCATCAAGTGATATTTGTCAAGAGCAGAAAGAATTACAGAGGACATCAAGCACCTTAGGTGAGGTGCTTGCCATTCCAGAGATAAAAAGTGAAGTAAATAAGGATGAGCTTGATCTATCTAGCAGCAAGTCTTCAAATGTGAAAAGCAGCGGAAAAGTATCTTCAGCATTCCCATCGCCATCTAGATCTGAGGATGAGTTTCCTGGGAAATATTCACATGGCAGCTTGTCAAAATCAAAGCCAGTTTCACTTTCTTCGTCAGCTTGTCAAGTTGATGGATTGAATGTAGAAAACTCTGGTCCCCTGATTGGCAAAACTATTGTTCAGGTTGGGCTCCCTAAGTCGAATAGTGGCAGGTCATCATTTAAGGATATTTTTTCTAGTTTTTTCTTCTCTAAAAGTAAGAAACCAAGCAGAGAAAATACCATCAGATGTTCCTCAAAGGATGAAGATAGAGCACAATCGCAAAGTTCCAACATTAGTAGTAAACTAAGTGATGATTTATTACAATCTTCTAATGAACCCCCCCTGGCACATGTTTCACGTTATATTGACAAATTGCATGATGAATCTACTGAAGTGGTACTATCACCCAAGGTAATAATAATACGCAAATACTGTGTCATTCAGTTCTTCCATCTTCTTGTTTCCACTTTGCTACTTAATTTGTTATATGTCCGTAGAGTTTGAACTTGACTAACAGAGTCTAAAATGCATAATCAGAACCAGAATTCTTTTAGCCAGACTTTGGTAGTAGATAATGTTGACGGTGATGTGGCACAGTCCTGCAGAGATATCATTGCTGAGCATCCAGGTAAGCATTTCTCGCCACCTTCCTCAGATATATAAGTTCCATGAAACATTTATCATGCCCTTTACACACTCTCTGCAGAGGCACTGTCCAGATCTCCGCCAATAGAATTGGCTGTGCGATCCTCATCGAGAAGCAGCTCCAATTTGGACATAGCATCATTAGAACCTTTAAAACATTCTGCAAGTTTCTCCAATGCAGGCAAAGAACAGGAACAATGTGTTTCAGTCCAGAAGGTGTTACAATCTGCTGGAATGGAGAACAAAAGGAACATGATGTTTGGCACATGGCATTCGCTCGGCAGTCCCTTAGATTCTTCATCGACAAACTACTCATTGCACATGGATGACGAGGAAGCCAAGCAAATGGTCAACCAATCACACCACAAGCTTCTGTTTGATGCAGTTAATACAGCATTACTGTCTGCAATTGCTGCTTGTCATGCGCCTCGGAACTGCTATGTGACTGATGTATCAGCATCCAAAGAGGTATGGGCAACTCCGAGAAACAAGCTGTCGAGCGAGAAGTGTGTGCCACACGATTCCATGAGTAGCAATGCAATGGTAGATACTTTAGTGAAAAATGAGGTTACAGGAAGGGAGTGGATAGAGTCAAAGTTGATAGAAGTTTATGAATTCTGCAAGGACATCGCCGAGATGGCCTTGGTTGAGTTGCTTGAACAAGAATTGCCAGAATTATAACTGCAGTAATCAGCCTAATGTTTGTCCATCCAGTCCTTGTTCTTTTCTTTGAACCCTGTTGCTTAGGGTTGTAATGCCTATTGTTCCCACATACACTGTTCATTCCCTAACATAAAACTTCCTATTGGAGAGTCTGCAGCTAGATTGATAGATATCACTTGATCTGTCCTTATTGTAGAATCTGTATTAGATTGGTTTTGCTGAAAAATCTAATGGAAACATGTAAATTAGTTTCTGTTTTATCATTCCATTTCATTATCTTGTCAGTGTGAGGGACCATATCTTATCACTTTTATTGGATGCATTCGTTGAGATGATTTTGCTTTCATCTGCAATTTTATATGGTAAAATGTGATAATATTCACATAAAATGTCTTTTATGATCCGCTTTCTAATTTAATAAAGGATAGTAAATTATAAAAACTTTGTCCTGGCACTTGATCCTATAAGTCATGGCACAATAATTCTTTTATAATTGTGGTGTCAGTGTTTCAAGATCAGTACCATTGAATTTGAAATATTAGTACTACTATGCGGCTGATCTTGAAAAATTAATATCTATGAGTTTATTCAACAATAATGTGGTGCTTGAAAATCAACACCAATGTGGTGGTGAACTTTGAAGATCAACACTACTATGATACTATAATTTGAAAATCAATATCACTTTATGTTGATTTTAAAAAATATAAACAATTATAATATGATGTATCGGAATCATCATCATTGTATTGTTGATCTTGAAAAATAAGCAGCTATGAAATTATTCAACACTACTATGATACTAAAATTTAAAGATCAGCACCACGAGGTATTGGAATTTGAAAATCAATATTATTTTATGTTGATTTTATAAAATCTATACAATCATAGTACCGATGTTTCAAGATTAACCCCACAATGTTGTTAAATATGAAATATCAACACCACTTTATTGTTAAAAAATCATAATTGTGGCGCTGAATTTTATATTTCAACAGTACCAAGTAGTAAATCTAGAAAAATCAAAATCACTATGTTATGATTTGAAAAAAAAAATCAGAATCTCATTACTTTTGAAAGTTCAGCATCAAGCAGTATAAAAAAAAATACAAAAATCAAAACCCTTGAAAATGGATAATAAAATGTAAAATATTGTATTGTATAAGATATAATCACTAAAAAACATTCTCAAATAATTTTCAAACAAATATTGACAGAGCATTTGTATATACTATTTTTTATATATATTATACATTCAACTTATAAATAAACAAAAAATTCTAAACTCATAAACAAAAAAATTATAGCATATATAGTTCATACATAAAAATACTTTAAAAAGTAGAAGCCGAATAAATTACAATAAGTTATGCAAAATCCTAATCAATATTCTTTCGAGAACAATCAGTCTTCAATAAGTAGAAGTCGATTGATTTGTACCAAATTTTGCAAATCCTAATTAGTACTCTTTGAAGAAGAAACATTGTTCGAGAGTTTCTTTTTTAAAATTTTTTCATTTGTTGCTTTATGAAGGAAGAGTTGCATATGAAATAAATCAAGTTGAAGGAAGCATATTATGCAAATGTTGAAATCCGTCAATCTAGCGGTTTCTATTACGAAGCCCCCGACTATCGTAGAGGTAAATCACAATTAGTCTTTGGCCTTTAAGATTAATAACTAGCATATGAATTGACTCATTGTCTATTTTACAATATCTATATGAGCTAGCCGGTAAATCCCTTCTGTAGGGACTGTGTTGAAAGAAACACGTAACCTAAATAAGTATGCGTGCAATTTGACGTGACATTTGAGTGATTCAAAATTTTCCATAGTTCAAATGCATGCAAAAAAAAAATGATGAAATAAAACACTTGGTAGGACAGTGTAAAAAATGAGTGTGATTTTTTATAATTATAAACTTTTAAAAAATAAATTATTTTTAGTATGCTCCTTGATAAATAATCATATTTTCTAAGTGAGTGGTTATGAAACGGAGATATTATTTTTTATCACAAAAATTTCTAAGGTGAATGCCGATAGAGTGAGGATATTTTCAATTAGAGATGTTCTCGTATTACGTGGATGGAGTGGAAATATTTTAGATTAGAGATCCTTTTTTAAAGTCATTGATAGAGCGGGGAGCTTTCGTCGTGTACAGGTGGAGTGAAAAGGGAATATTTTTATTTTTATTTATGATTTATTTATTTTTTTTATAAAAAAAAAGAATATTTTTATAGTGTGCACTGGAGCGGAGATCATCTGATATATCAGTGTTATTTTGATTAACTATACTGTAAGAAAAAAAAATTATAATTAATAATATAAAAGAATTTAGAATTAAATGGAAGAAAAAAATTGATGAGAGAGAGGAGAGAGGGCCGTGTCCGTGTGTAACCTAGGTATCAGAGAGGGGCGAGGCGCTTCGTGATCGGGCTCGCCGCGGCTGCTGCCGCCGCTGCTGCTGTTGCTGTTGCTGTTGCTGCATCGACATGGAGAAGAAAGATAAGTCGGGCATCGAGAAGCTTCCTGAGGACTGCATCTCCAACGCCATCGCCCTCACGTCGCCCCTCGACGCTTGCCGCTCCTCCGCTGTCTCTACCACCGCCTTCCGCGCTGCCGCCGACTCCGACATCGTCTGGGATCGATTCCTCCCCGCTGACACCCCCGCCCTTCTCTCGCGTGCTCTTCATCCCGTCGACTACTCCTCTAAGCGCGATCTCTTCTTCCCTTTTTCTCTCTTATTCATTGTCTTCCATCGATTCGACTCTTGGCTTATTTCTATTTCACTCCCCCGTTCGTCATCTGCAATCGTTAAATCTAAGATGATTCCTGAAGTATGAAGTGAGTTGAGTTGAACCATGTGTCCAGCAGTACAAACGTGGCTGAATTGAATGGGAAATCATGCCAGGATATCAATAGCCATTATAATTTATTGGTATTTGTATTTATAAATTATTATATTTTATAACTAAGTCCATCGAATGGATTCATCAAATAAGTTGAAATTGATATTTATCTTATTAATTTTTAGTTATTTCAAAGAATCAATTTCATACAATCAGACTAAAATAAATGATTTACTATCATATAAAAAAAGTTGTTTTCCTGTCAAAATGATCTTGGATCAAGTTCAGTATTTTAGCCCATCCAACAACCCAACCCAACCCAATAGATCTCCATCGATTTTAAAAAGGCCCATTCCAAGTGAAACGTAATCTTTTTATAAAATTATTTTATAAATTATTTTTTTTTTTTTTTGGGTGGAGAATGGGGGTGGTGCTTAAAGTTGGCCACCACCCCAAGATGTGATTGTAACCGAGTTAAAATATATATTGTTAGAAAATATTCGAAAAGATGAGTGAAGTTAAATTTAAAATGAACCAAGTCATAGAAATAAATATTCATATTTGACTTGATTTTTTTTTTACTTTATTTTGCTTCAAATTTCGTTTGAATTTAGTTGGTTTAAATATTATTAAGCTTTCAATTCAAGCATGTTTAATTGTTTGAAAATTTTATATTTTAAAACTATTTGATTTGTTAGTGAGCTTGATATTATGAATTTATTTATTCATTTTTAAAACTTCTTTATCCATTTTGAATATTATTGATAATAAAAAATAAAAAAGACATCCTTAATTATCATTATCAATAAGGGATATTTCTTTCTTAAAAATTATCAAAACAATATTTCACTTATAATTTGATACTGGAAATACTCGTTTATATTTTAACTTGAAATAATTTTGACTTTTGACCCATAATTTGATGGTTGAAATACTAATTTTTCAATTTAAATTGTAAATTATTTTTTTTATTTTAGAATAATAATAACATTTCTGTTTTTATTCAATCGCGGAAATAAAATACTCACTAAAAATAACATATTTTAATTTTATTATGTTTTAAAAATAGTTATTGCAAAATTATAATGGAAAAAAACTTTATTATGATTTGATCCAACTAGTCAAACTAAAACATCATTAAAAAAAATATTATTTTTATTTACTTATGAACCTGAAAATATTTACATTTAATTTATTTTTTTTTAAATTCTAACTCTCATTTTTAAACTTCCTAAAAAATAATCAAATTAATTTTAAAAAAAAACTAATATCATAGAGATAGATGATGAAATTAAATACAACCTTCTAAAAAATAATTATGCATTGTTTTATTTGACGAATCAACTTACAAAAACTAATTAAAAATTAAAAAGGTATAAATAAAGCATTAAAAAAAATATTGATAGGGGAAGATCATGTATATATATATATATATACACACCACAATGCATTTATGATCTAAAAAGAGAATTAAGTCATTTATCCAATAACTTTGCTTGCAAACAAGTGTTCGATGAGATAGTAATATAGAAAAAGTAGTTAGCTTCTTTGAATTAATTAATACAAGATAAAGTATTTTATCTCAATAATAAATAAAAATAAACAATTGTTAATTATAGTTAGATAATATTATTTTTTAGGAAGTATGATAATAAAGTCATTTGACAAAATAGACAAAATAATTAAGGCCCTTCGACCAATAATATTGACCAAGAACTAACTTAATTGTTCAACCTCCAAATTAGATAGAAA
>JBAMHZ010000097.1:1948875-1962384 GCA_037177395.1 Alpinia galanga | reverse complement strand
TTCTAGCCTGATTCCTATTATTTGAAATAAATTGACTTATTAAAATTTACCATGAGGTTTGCCTTAGCTTCCCCTACATATGAGGCTCTTCCACTTTCCTTCTTAGGGTTCCTTCCTCTTGGACATTAACTCCTATGATGGCCCTTCTTGTGGCAAAAGAAACATACTATATGCTCTTTGCTCTTGTGGATGAGGGCATTATTCTCCTTGGGCTTCTTCAATTTTGGAGATTCTTGGGCCTTCTTGGCTTTCCTTAGACACTTATTCTTGTAGTGCTCAAATTCCCTACACTCAAAATACATTATATGATTTTTAAATTTATTAATTGTGCTTGAGTTACCTTCCTTTTCGGTGGAGGATAATTGGGATGGTTCTTCTTTACCTCTTCCGAAAGTGGAGCACTCATCTTGCTCCAGAATTACCGATAGTCTCTCCTCCTCCTCAATCCTATAGTTGGAGGCTTTCATCTCCTCTTCTTTTTTCTTCTTCTTCGGATGTTGAACACCTTTCAACATCTGATTTCTCACCCTCTTCGGAAGATAAAACTTCTTTTTCCTCGAACTTCTCCCTTTCATCTATTTAAGCCGAAATTGACTCTTCATGAATTTTAGCTAACTTGCTCCATAGCTCCTTGACATCTTTAAAATCACCTATTTTCACCAAAACATCGTTAGGTATAAGATTAACCAAAATTTTCATTACCCTTTCATTTACAATGAATTTCTCAAGTTGCTCCTTGGTCCATCTCTTTCTTTTAAGTAGCTTCCCTTGCTACTCTTTGGAGCTTTGAACTCATTCATCAAGATGAACCATTGTCCAATGTTCATCATGAGAAACGTCTCCATCCTTCTACTTTGATATGCAAAATCTTCTCGATCGAAGGACGACGATATGTAGATGTTGTATTCGAGTCTATCGGTTGGCTCCATCCCTTTTTAACAAATCATCTAGAGTGCTCCTTCAGCTGTTAGTCTGTTGATACCATTTATTGATATCAAAGAGAAAAAAGTTTTGCTCTGATACTAATTGTTAGGACCTTGAGTGTCGCTAGAGGGAGGTGAATAGCTATTTCCTCATTTCGTCATCGTACGCTCGTGTTTGTCTACAAATTCGTTAGTGCGCAGCATAATATATATAAAAGTAATAACAAAGACGATCACAAACACAATGCACAAGATATAAAATAGTTCAAAACTTTAGTTCCTACTCCACGGCGATCCTTAAAGCGGATTAATCTCAAACCAAAGCTTCACTAGCTTTCTCTCATTTTGGATGAACACTAAGGTGGAGGAACATTCTTACAACCAAAATACAAGTACAAAATACAAGAAAAACAAATAACAACAATTATTACACAAATATAAGTAAAAAAAACTTTACAAATGAAGAACTTTTGTTTATGTTTGTGGTAGTTTAAATGGCTTGGAAGGTTTAGAAAGCAATAATTATTCCTCTTCAAGTTCACTAAGAACCAGCATCTTCAACCCTCTTCTTCATCTCCTTAAATAAGCTTTACTTGGGCTGATTTTCTATCACCAGTCAACTAATCGACTATCCATTGTGAGACAATGGCTATCCAAAGGCTTAATTCACATTGAATAAATAAAACAGTCGACTGTTAGCCATCACCTGTCGACTAGTCACTAACACCAATCGACTGCCCATCGCATCAGTCGACTGCTCAAGCATAAAATGCCCGAGCACCACTAGCAGTGGACTTAAAATCAACTGTCTATCACCAATCGACTGATCAACCATACCTAGACTTTTCACTTGTCAATTCCATATTGAACTTTCCTTTCTAAGTCATAACTTGAATTTTTCCTTACCAAGTCGCAACTTGGACTTTCTTTGTCAACCCATGTTAGAATTTTTTCTTGTCAACTCTATGTTAAACTTTCCTTACCAAATATTCATATTTGGACTTCTCTAATTGTTAACTCTATATTGAATTTTTTTCTTTGTCAAGTCATACTTAGACTTTCCATACCAAGTTTTTATACTTAGACTTCACTAACAATCTCCACCATGACATATATGGTCAGATTATATTATCAATCATGAGTTGTCAAACATCAAAATTTAACTCAAATCCAATTAGAATTTGTTCAATCGTAATCTAAGCTGATTACACCAATAAAAAACGAGGGAACTAAAAAGAATATACCAATTGCACCTTTTAGCAAAACAAAACGAAACGTAACCAGACAAAGAAAGAATGGATTACTATGATCATTTTATTGGAAACCATCATTGTACATAACCTGAAACTTTGGCTGCACTCCTCTTGCCACAAAATTCTCTGCCTTGACCTCGTTGATTAATTAACACTTTGACTGGAAAAGGGGATTGAATCGATATTTTGATGACAAATAAATTGCCAATGCAACAAATTGAAGGAAACAACTATAATTCTATGAATAAATACTGCCCTCGATTGGTGAGATGCAACTTCTTGTTCCTGGTATTTCATAATCTCCTGAACAAATTGTGACTCCAGCATAGGAGGAAGGTAGGATGCTGAGCAGTGCCAACCTGAAGAAGTATCAGGGCTTGAGGTACAAGAGTGCGGCTTTAAAATTCACCAAATATGTTTGGGCATCCATCCCACTTTTTCTGCTCTCTTGCTTCCCAATAACCACCAATGTAGCGGTATGTACCGTCTTCGCCTTCTCTTTGGAACCATCTCGGCTTCCAGCCGGTCTCTTGCATTTTCCTTGCCTGTCAAAAACAATTTGAGATAAGAATCAGATTAATCAGACCAAGAAATAGATTTGCAACTTCAACGCAGTTTGTCTGTTTGGTGATGAAAGTTAAATTGTTTTTGTTTCAACCTCTGCAAATATAATGCACTCTTTGCTGTTCATATGATCCCACACATGGATAAAGAACAGCATTAGAAAAGAAAAAAAAACATGTTACTCAAACTTGGATACAAGTATTGGACACGGGTGCATTAACGAGTGTCCAATAAGGCTTTGGTAAAAGACTTTTACAAATGAGTAATAGAAACATTGAGTCTCCACTCGGTGTGTCAATGGCAAAGGGTCGGTATCCAACATAGGAATAAAGTGGATGGATGAAGTGTTTTAAGTATCAGAGAGAAAAAATTAATAATAAAGAGTGCTTGCTTACCATTCGCTGCCTTTGTTCAAGCCGTAACTTCTCTGCATTTGCTTTCTCATACTCCCCATTTTCTAGATGCCTCTGGTCTGGTCGAAGTCTTGAATCTGTAGGCGGGAGTTTGTCCTTGATCCAAGACGAAACATTTGCATCAGACAACCATGAGACAAAAAAAAAAAAACATGTTTTGATCTGACACCTGTAGTTGAGGAGTTAACTCGTTCAGTGTAATGGCAAATGATGTTAAGTTGTATCGTGTTGGATTAGCAGGAGGGTCACTCCTTTTCCATAGCAAATAGGCATCTTCAGTAGGAATAGCAGCCTTGTTCGAAACATCAGTTCCTTTACAGTAATACATTTTATCATCCCATTTTCCTGTCAAGGACGCTACTTTGGTCTTGTTTGCGTCCTCAACAAAGCCAACCACCTATGAAATAGTTAGCTCAGTTCATATTGTGAAGTGAGGCCAAATGCAAAGTAGTTTTCTTCTTACTTGCCGAGGAATGCGATCAAGCAGAGACTTCTCCTTAAATCTGAGTTGGCATGAAAACATTCTGTTTCCTCTTATGTTCATGACTCCATGGTGCTCACAGTAAAGTTTGCCAAATATGAGATTGTAGATGGTGGTTGTGACCTGGAATATATAATGTCAGAATATAATGAAAATCTTAAGTTGATACGATTGCATGAGAATGCCAAGTTAACAAACCTTACTCCACTGGAATATCTCACCATCATCAAATTCTAGGGTCAAAATTCCAACAGGATCAAGCTGGATAGATTGCCCCCAGAACTTTGAGGTGAGGTTGCTATCCCCCCAAAATTTCCAACCTTTGCCTTCACAGTGGCAGGCAATGAGCATCGGATGATGGCTAACCTACAAATTAAATTGATGAAGAAGCTCATATCCAATTCAAAGCCTTCTCTTGTCTGAACTGTGAATAACTTTAAAACTAATTTTTTTTATAAAAAAAAAACAATGACTAGAAATTTGCCTGCACCTTTAGGAAAGAAACTGTGAACAGCCAGAAGTATCATCAAAAGTTAAATAGCCATGACCATACACAGAAGGATTCCTTATGTGATGCACAAATCAAGAGAAACAAAGTAATACGCAGGGAAAAACAAAGTAGATAATGTGCAAGTTTCCAAGAATCAGGAATTGGGCAATGAATTTTTACAATGTTCCTGATAAAGTTTTAAAAGAAAACAGCAGATAAGATGCTGGAAATTGTTTTAGAAAGGAAAACCATATAGAAATTAGCAAAAAAAGAGAAATTCCTGTAGCTGACATGGTATGAAAAAATCTTTTTCACGGAGTATTACTCTTAAGATTCCTTTAGTTTGAGAAAATAAATAATAAGATGGAAAGATCTGAGAAGTTTTAGGAATTGCTGTTTGGGCCATATATTCCCAAAATATGTTTGATTAGACATAAGATAAGATTACTGGAAATACTTCAAGTAAATCAAAAGAGGCAAATTGGACAATCTTCCCTACATAACTATGCACAAATTTCATTGCTACTCTCAGGTAAACAAACCTAGCAAGTGCCCATCTGAAAAGGATAGTTAGCAAAACATCTATTCTCAAGTGACCACTATAACATGAATTCGTGCAATATTAGTCAGTAAATTTTTTTCGGTGATCCCGGAAAGTGATGCGAGCTCAGTTATAAGCTGTAATTCACCAACTCTTGGTAGGGGTGTGAAGACTAGCACATGATAACCACAAATCAGGTTATCTAAATTCTGACTGATTATGACTAACATTTTCGGGGAGGAACAACATCATTCTAACATGTCTAAATTAGGAAACTATGTGCTACATCTAATCAGTAGAAAAGAATAATAAAATGCTCTTCATCATGGGAGAGGATCAGCCAAGTAATTTGTTTTTCTTTAAAAAAAAAGATGTATATATGCCACTGCAAGGATGTAGATAGAAATTTTGTAGTAATTTAGACAGGCAATAGCAAATCTCATGGATTATAAATACAAAATATAATTTGTTGACTAAGTAAAAATTTGAAGAATAACAACTGTATCCTTGCTTGGTTATTCAAATGAACAAGAAGTCATTGTGCACTAAATTAATTTGGGTTGCAAATGAAGAACTTCTTCCCCAACTTTTTGTAGTCAGCTAAGTGGGTTACTGTCCAACCTTTAGGCTTTAGCTCTGTACTTGAGATTTTGGTGGCCTAAGTCGAGCTTCAAAAAAAAGGACGTCCTTACATCGTTTTACTGCTATTTTTGAATTAATTTTTTGGCCCCTCTAAAAATAATAGATTAATTTTTGGACCCCTCTACAAAGTGAACCTAAGGCAATTAAAAAGTAGGCCTGAGTCGAGTGCCTCCTGGGCCTCACCTCAGGTCCAGGTCTGGGCCTCCATATAAGAATCAGGTTAGTATCTGCTAGTTAAACCTGTGTAATCTACACAAATATGGTTGCATGTTCTTAATCAGAACATAATCAACAGAATAAGTTGAGATTCAAATAATGTTTAACCTAAATTAGTGCTAATTAGAAATGGACATATAAGAAAAATGTTAATCAAGTTAAAAGCTTTATTATTTAGTGATTTAGCAAAAGCTGATCTTACAAGCATCAGAATGAAACATAGATAACTGTTCCATAACTTAGACAATTTATCATGATGACAGGTTGGTTGATGCTGATAAAGGAGAAAGAAAAAATTAAATAAATCTATTAGAATGTTGAAAAAACATTCAGCATTCTAGCCATAGCATCAGACAAATATCAGTAATTCAAAGGAATTGTTGCATGAATCTTATCCCACTATGGAAACTATGTACCATCACATCTTTCGTAATACCAAATTATTTTAGATATATTTTTTAATTGAATTCTCTTCCATCATGCCCTCTCCTTCACACTTTATCTAACTTATTCAGCTTGTGTTGTAAAATAGATAGGCCATTGATCAGCATGTTTTCCCTAACTCTTTCATCTATCAGATTATACCTAATTTCTAGAAAATAATTAAAAGAAATCTGAACATGTTATAAGAAATTGATCTGAAAATGTTTATAAGCATACTGAACATGTTTGGTACTTACCTTTTCTGACATGAAACGGATGCCCTTTTCAGGAAACTCAGCTTCATATGTTTCTCCTAGCAAAGGGTTAAAAGGTTTGCAAATTCGACCAATAGAAGAAGCATATGCAGAAACTGCAAATGCTGCTACCTTCAGAACTCTCATCAGACTGTTCCCCTAACAAATAGGGAAAAACAAGAAACACAAGTCAGGTTTTATAAAATGGAATTGCATAACATGTGATGAGGATTGTAAAGACCCCAATTTAAAATTTTATTATGCTCAGACTTAGATTAATATCCTTCAAGGACTCATCCATGAGAATGAATCGGAAGAATCAAATAAGGTTCGTTGCTCGGACTGAGTCAAACCAGCTAAAGTCATTCATCAGATAATAATCTGGAGTCCTGGACAATAACTTTATTATAGGAGGTACTAAATTTGAATTGGGATATGAACTCTAACATTATAAAATGGAATTGGATGAAATAATTTTAGAATAGTATTGCAAGATAATTCTTGCTGAAAATTAACCACTTCAAGAATCAGTTTTCTAGCTGGAATTCTGATTTTTAAATGGATCGATCATCTTTTCAAGAAAATTATGGGCCTGTGCAAAACTTTCTTGAAGTTATCATCAGACAGCTATTTATACATGAATGAATTGGCATCAAATAAAATAAGCAATGAGTTATCAAACCTTTTGGCCATATTCATAGGCTTCATCCAAAAGGTGTGAATATTCGAGCTCTTCAAAGCATTTCTGAAGGGATGACAATGGTTCATTGAAGTAAACTGGTAGACAAACACGTGTAAGATCCTTACCAACATTGTCCTTAATCAAAGACCAAAGGCCCACACTTTTCTCCTTCTCAATGGGTTCTGGTAACTTCTTTCTCCTTTCAGGATAAGGAACTACATCCTGACAACAATCTTTTTCTTTGGAGTGTATTATTTCACCAGTGCCATTCTTGCTTACAGAATTCTTATGTTCATGATGTCTCACACTTGTCAAAGTAGAACAGGAATCTGATCCAGACTTGTCACTGAAGCCTTCATTTGTATCGAAAAAAATTAGCTCATCATCATCTGAAATGTCATCAGTTTCTTGCTTCTCTACATCATCTGATGATTCCGTTGTGCTATATTCTGGAAAGCCAAAGAAGACATTAACAGGGAATATAATTTGAGCAGGCCTCAAGTCTGTTGCTCATTTATGCATTGTTTTAGTTGATCACATACCGTCTTATATTCATTGTGGTAGATTATATCTAGTATGGATGGCAAAATACATTCAGACACGATGATATCAACAAATAAAAATAATAATCTAACTATTGAAACTCCTAAATCATTTGCTCATTTATAACAAGTGCAACTTGAACGATATATAGAAACAGTGAGCAGTTGGAGCACCATTACAGAATGCAAATATTGCATAAGAGCAACATAAATGGTCATCGTGATGAATCAAAAGTTGGAAAATAGGAGTAAGCTATACCACTGTACTTTTCATGTCCAGAACAAGAAAATTCAGTTTTCAATAACTGCAAATGACCGCCACAATTTGTTTCTTCGTCTTCAGTGTTAGTGTACTGCAAAAGTGAATGTAAAACTTTGCATGTTATATATATTCCAGCAAATATTACATACTGTCATGTAGTAAAAATATCAACAATTTGTCTCTAGGAAAAACTAGCTAAGAAGAATAACTAAAAGTTGTATTTCTTACTGCTAAATGTTGCTCAACAGCTCCAAGAAACTTTAGGTGTTCTTCATACTGAAGCTTTACTTGTCTATGATATTCTGAGAGCTCTGACAGCATAATATGTTCACATTCTCTTATCACATCCTCCCCAAGTCCCTCAGCGTGCATGTGATCTCTAAGTCTATCAGTTGAAAATGATATACCATTTGAGAGAGAAGAAATCCGTTCACTCAATGTTCTAAATGAATATACACTTCTTGCCAAGACTAATGCCTGAATCCATGTTACACGATCTTTCTCTGAATCAGTTCTCAGCTGAAGTGTCTTTGTGCGAGAAAATATGTAGAACCGTCTATCATCAGACTTACTCTCTCGAAAAGATGAAACCTAAGAGGAAAATTAAAAATAAATAAATGAATGAAAATAGACAAATTATAAATTTAAGAAATTGAACTTAAACAAATGAAAATCCAATCCAGCATAGCCACAAAACAGGCTCATGATGTACTAGAGTAGTCCACCTATCTAGTTTAACAAAGATATTTTTGTGAGACGGCAAGACCAAGAGCCAAGTTTTGTTAAACCACAAAAAAGTAGACTGACCAAAGATGCAAAATGTAAAAATGTCATTTCTTAAATTTTTGCCTAAGCCATGTTGTTTCCTAACCGATAAGGTAACAAAGAAATCTTACAATTGGTAACAAAGAAATCATTATAGCTAAATATGGCAATTAGAATAAACACCCATTGGATTTTGTTTTGATTCTTTTTATTCAAGATAATAAACTTAGGAAATCACAATTACAAGCAACAAGTTAAATGTCATTTCATTGTATTGTTTAAATAAAATTATTATAGCAGCCATTGTATTGTGATGGCTCATTGGTAATATTTATCATCTCATTCATGATCCAAGATATGCCCTGATGCATTCCACTAGTGCAGATCTGACATGTCTCTTTTCCAGCTTAGCACATAAATCCTTGAGCACTGTAAATATGCCAGCAAGCAAATGTACATCTAATCCTTATCATAGCTTAGGTAGTTCCATTTATCTTGAACTAGACATCTCCATGCACTTACCTTCTATGCCACCATCCTCCTAAGCCCCTCTTGGAACCGTTGCCAGTTGATTGATCAACTTATATTTCAAAGGAATTCTCTTTGGCCTCTTTGAGTTCACATTGCATAATCATTTATCCATAGTTATTCTGAATTATTAATTAAAGTATTGTGGTATTCCTAAATGTAATTTTGTAAACTCTCACGAAACTGTTCTCAGGTATCTTCTAGTTAAGGGCTGGCATCACCAACTAAAAGTAGATGCTGGCCAACCTTCATTTTGGCAACCAAGAGTTAGTTAAAATGGTAGTTCCGAGCGTTTCATTTTTATACCATGAAATCCAAAAATTTTGCCAACAATTCAGATGCTTAAGATTGTTCGGGTACCTAAAGCAGAAAGATCGAGCAAACTGCTCCAATTAATATAATTGAGAAAACTGCTCTGATTAATATAAAAGAGGACCACAAAACTCACAAGTCACAACTAAATCCTACTTAAGCAAAACAGCTTAGTTAAAGCAGCCATCAAAGGTAAGAGGGAGCGGAGTGGGTTTCTTACAAGAAAATTTTCACACCAACCAAATACCATATAAAGGGGAAAAATATCGAAGAAAAAATGACAAAATAACTTACATATTGAACTACAAAACTAGAGATCCATCTTATCTATATGCCTCAAAGGTAACTTTTTTTTCCAATTCAAGGTTCACTAGATCTGTGCAGCCTGTGTCTCAATCCAGTTGTTTCCCGGAACGAGCATGAATAGTAGACTGACGCAACCCTAGCGACAAGCAACCACCGGCAATAAAGTGTCCAAGCAAGATGAAACAAATCTTCGCTTCCATGTTGCGGGTCAAAACAACGCCAAGCTGCCCCATACTTTATAAGTTACAACCAAAGACTGGAGCACCTGGGTACTGCCTTGGTAGGCAATAAATTAATCTCTCGGATGGATGACCCACTCTCGAAAAGTCACCTCTTTCACCACGAATGAGGAAGGGTAAAAGGAAAGGAACGAGATAAAAGAAAATTCACAGTGGAAATGCATTTGGAACTGAGAAAGATTCCTTTTCGTTTATTCCTAAGAAGATGGGTAAGAAATTGAAATAACTTAAAAGATCATTTATTGTTTTTTTTTCTTTGGGCATGATGAATGGAAGAGGAAGATCAAGTTCTTTAGCCCCACGGAACACCAAAGCGTGAGAATCGCATGCGAGCGAGACGAGCGAGACGAGCGAGCGAGGAAATCTGGCAATGCTTTTTTTGTCGAACACGTAAGTTCCAAATTTTCCAATCAGCTCAACATTTTGGCTCATTCAAATTCCGGATCTGATGCAATGCCACTCGAGGGGATTTCTCTTTCCTAGGGAAAATTCGCACTTTCCACAAAAATGAGGTAGATGATCGGGATCTGCCGCGTACCTTGAGATAAACGATGCCGACTGGCTTGGCGGACGCCTTTTTTCCGACGGCCGCTCGGGAGGATAGCTTCGTTGAGGCAACGTCTCCGATGATCCGTACAACACCATCCTCCTTGGTGAGGGCACCGTCGCCGGGGCGGATCTTGGAGTAGGAGAGCACGCCGCGGCGGAGGGAGAACCAGCGGGACCGCCAACCGCGGCCATAATTGGTCCACTTGTAGAGCATGCCAGCTACAGAAACGTCCTCTCCGTCGTTCGGCAACTGCTCCTCCTCCGCGTCGTCTCCCCCGGCGGGCGCCGGGTCCGGGCATCGGTGGCCGACATCGCTATGGCGATCGAGGACGATGCAGCAAAGGGGGTGCATCGCCCTAGCCAAGCTCATTGCAGCTCTCCGCAATGCCCGATCCAGCAACTGATCACCACCCGGCGAGCCGCATTGGATCAAAAGCTTCCCCCAGACTGCCGATCCTTGATTCACAAGCGAAGAGAGAAAAAAAGAAGCGGCACCAAGACAAAGACTTCAAGGAGAAAGTGCGACAGAAACGGAGTTTTATGCTGTAGAATAATTAATTATGCATTAAAAGAAAGGCTTTTTAAGCAATTAATATATACATATTTATATATTATTTTTTAGGAAACAATTTTGTTTTTGTTTTTGTTTTTGCATAGTTGAATTATTATTAAATATTAGTAATTACTAACTTTTATAATCACTAAATTGAAAGCTCCAAGTAATAATAACTTAAATTTCTCTTCATCAATGGCGTTAAAGGGTTATAAATATTCATTTTTTATTTATTTTTATTTTTAAATCCTAAATCGATGGTCCAACCACTGATGTGATACTAGACCCCATTAAAAGTACAAGCACATTAGAGTTTCGAATAACCAACCAATAAATATGCGCTATATGTCCCCCAAAAATAAAGTACATCTTCCCCCTTTTTCACAATTTATATACTTCTCAATATTTTTTATTAAAAAAGAAATCTTTACTTTATATTAAAGCTTTATTTACTCGAAGAGAATTGAAAAGGACGCGAAGAAAATGGAAGAAGGTCTTAGCCTTGGAGGACTTCACTTGCAATTTGAGCATAATGCTCGCGTTACGAGGAAAGCAAAAAAAAAAAGGTCAATTGTATAGGAGTTGAGACTTGAGACCCTTTTTTTTTGTTTATTTTATTTTTAAAAATAGATAAATAGATTTGAAGTCTTTTTTGAGACTGTGATCGGGCTGAACCAGATTTTCATCCTCTTTTGCAAAAAAGAAAATAATAATAATAATAATAATTTTTAAAAAAAAAAAATAGCTACGAGAATGAGGACTCCACGCGAACTCGTGGCGATACCGGAAGCTAGTGGCCTAGGTCAAGTTGATATAGTCAATCGTGGTCGTTGATCGTGACCTCCTAAAATGAATGGCTATCAGATGGACTTGGTCATGGCAAATTGCGACCGAGAGGATAGTGATTGACCTCGTGGTCTTGTCCTGGTTGCAACTTAATTGCAACCGCCTTCTCGCTTAATCGTCAACTAAATTTGGTGGACTAATGAATGATTTTTTAAATTACTTTATATTTTTTTAATATATATATACAGAGAAGGGAATATTAATTGTTAATTTGGATTAGGTCCGTCGGATTGGATCGCTCCGCCAAATAATTTAAGCGGATTGGATTAAAATTGATCAACTCAAGTCCACCGCGAGCCTAAAAAGATCAACCCGCATGAGTTGTAGGTTAAGATGGAACGACCCACGGCGGGCTTGGGTTAGCCCGCGGATTAAAAAAATTAAAAGTCATATTTTTCAAGTGAGACATAATAATGCATCATGTCAAGTCTAAAACAGAGTCATTCTGTACTTGAAAAAAGGCATACAATCTTTGACTACAATGGTCAATAAAAATAAATGTACGGGAAAATGAAATCTCTAAATGCTTCTTATACTCCTTGAATCTAACTGCAAAGAGTGAAACGAGATTAATAGAGAAATGTTATTATTAGAAAGCAACAAATTAGAGATTTGAAAAAAAGAAAAAAAAATATCAAACATACAACATGTCCTATGTTACTAGAAGAGTAGAGAGAATATTATGATGACTTCCTTACGCACTATAAAGGATCAAATTGTTATAAATTAAATTTGATGAGAATAAAAATTTTGATATATAGTAAAATAATGGCTCGTGGGCTGGCCCGCCTAGCTCGCAACCCGCCTTGGGTTGGGTTGGGTTGGAAATTTTTTAACCTGTCGAAATGGAGGGTCGACTTACTTCTACCCGCTAAATGTTGGGTTTATGACGGGTTAGTCCACCCCGCCATGGGTCGGCCCGTTTGACGGCTCTACTGCCAGGTGGCAGAACCTAGTCAAGGGCCCTGTTAAGGCGAAAGCTTGATCAAAAGGAAGCCCGACTAGATCGAGATTCGCACATTTGATACCTCGACGAACAACCTTATCTCGGCCCTATACCCCGATGCCTCCGCCATATGTCTCGGACATACCTCGACTCAATTATATGTCTCGGCTATATGTCTCGGACATACATCGACTCAGTTATATGCCTCGGTCATATGTCTCGGACATACCTCGACTCAGTTATATGCCTCGACCATATGTCTCGGACATATATAGCTTGACTCGGTTATACGACTCGGTCAAATGTGTCACATCTCCACGTTACCAATGCTATGTCACCTCCATCATTTTCATATTATTAGTTCTCGTTCTGTCTCCGTCAAGTGTCCCCCTCGTTGCTGTCACTACTGCGCGGTAACCTCTACTACCACATCACATCTCCACCACCATTATGAAGATTTTAGAATGAGTCTCAATATCCTTCTAGAACAAGCCTATCTTTCCACCATTCCCATATATATATAAAGGAGAATGATCGCAATATACAAGCTTGAATTCTAAACTTACTCTTTTAGCTACTTTTTCACCGATAATTGCAGACTGACTTAAACTTCAGAGGGAACACCGCCGGCACACCTCCGGCGCTCGTAACCTAGTGTTATTTTGACAGGATTTCTTGGTGAACCTATCTCTGCACAGGGTTTCCTTGAGTCCCTGTTCACTGGACG
Source organism: Alpinia galanga (assembly GCA_037177395.1). NCBI lineage: Eukaryota > Viridiplantae > Streptophyta > Magnoliopsida > Zingiberales > Zingiberaceae > Alpinia > Alpinia galanga. The sequence continues at coordinate 1,948,927 of JBAMHZ010000097.1, read as the reverse complement.
ACCCACCCCAGCTCAGTCAAACCAAAAGCATTGTTCTTTGTGTTCAGGCACG
>JBAMHZ010000097.1:1936159-1948775 GCA_037177395.1 Alpinia galanga | reverse complement strand
TCAGAATCCGGCCGAATCATAGTTGCTAGCGCCGCAGCCGCTGTCAGCCGCAATTGGCTGGATTCTGGCTGTAATTCGCCTGAAATCCATGTCCGACTGGACCGCAGCAGGATTTTGGCCGCGATTCAGCCTAAATTCGGCGGTGTGAGCGCAAGGAACAACTACAGTTGGGTGAACTTTAGTTGTCGCGCACAGTCGTGGAGGAAATCGATGCCCAGGATATCAATATATTATATATATATATTATGAAATAAAAGAACATTGCTATCTTCAAATCAATTAGCAGAGGATATATGAAAATCCATGTGTGGAGTCATTTGATATTGGCAATCCAATTTTTTTAAAAAAAATCAAAATGGAAATATCTTGGGAGGTTTACTAAAGAATTACGAATGATGTTTTGGGAAAATAAGATGAATCTTGAATGTAACAAGTACAAACCGATTTTGGCAAATCAAGAAATAGATTTTCTTTCTTAGATTTGTACTATCGGTGAAGAAGATGAGGAGTCTTGGCGCAATAGTAAAGTTGTTGATATATAACCTCATGGTCATGAGTTTGAGTCGTAGAAATAACCTCTTGCAATGTAGGATAAAAATATATACAATAAATCCAACGTGGTCCAATTTTTCTCAGGTACCTCACATTGGCAAGAGCTTCATGCACCGGATTACTCTTTTATTTGTACTAGTGGCAGAGAGGTTTTGTATCACGATAACAAGTATTAGGTGAGATTCAAAAGATTTGAAAACAGATCAACTTGACATTACCTCTGTTGTTTCTAATTGAGCTGATTAATTCTGGACAATTCTGGAAAGCTGATTTGAGCAAACGTTTAGCTTTATAGAGCTGATTATTAAGTATAGACAATGGTAGAATAAGTGCAGCAAGTGACTATTCCATTGATACCACTCCTGTTAGAATTTCTATCTTGAAGCAGTTTTTATCTGGAATTGATTCAGCAAGTTTTTATTCATATTAGAGGTCACGAGTTCGAGTTATGAAAATAGCCCCTTGTAGAGCAAGGTAAGACTGTGTACAATAAACCCTTCTCCAGAATCGCATATGGCGGAAGCTTCGTGCACGGGACTGTCCTTTTTTTTTTTTTTGATTCGGCAAGTTTTTATAGGCACCTAGCTTCTAACTTAAAAAAAAATGTTCCAATAAGGTTTTTCATTCCATTTTGATAATGTGTGAGAAAAAGTTCCATGCTTCTCCTTGTATAAACCGAAGATGGTGTATAAGGTTGTTGTGTTTTTTATTTCTTTAGATTTGGATTTTATGCAGTATATTGTTCAGTGGTCATTTGGCAGAAACAATGAGAATACTTATTCAACATAGTACATGATGATGACTCACAGCATGAGAGAACAATAAACAAGGGAATAAACAACTTTGATAAAGCTGGCTCAAACATTTAGACAATGCACTGAACTACTTGGTAGCCAAGTACTACTGACTTTAAACAATTCAATTAGAATAGCATATATGAAAAATTCTGAGTTCTGAACAAAAGAAAAGATAATTGAAAGCAATCCAACAAACAGTAAAAAGAAGGAAATTAGCACCTGGGAAAAAATAATATAAGAATAAATTGAAGAGATTATGAAAAACTGCTAAAACCATTCAGAAAAATTGAATTAGCGATATAAAATCAACAGAAACATATGGCAACTATGACCAACCTATATAGAAGATCCCGTGAGTTTACTTGAAAGGAAGAAAGTTCTTCGCTTAATTTTTCTCTCAGAGTAAGGGATACAGCCCAAGTCCTTCCTCGAGTCAAGAGGAATGCAACATGAACATCAGCATTAGAATTATCATCAGATAGTAAATCAGAGGAGTTTACACTCTCCTGTCAATGTAGAACTTTAGGTAAGGCAACAGAATTTCCCAAGAAATCCTCATGTTATCAATAGGAAAAGAATGTCCTTCGGCCCTTGAAATCTAGTTTAAGTAGCCAAACAAGCATGAAAACTACAATGTCAAGCATGGGAGAAAATCAGAATAGATTCTCGTAAGCCCCTCCAACATGAAATGAAGCTCTGACCCAGAATACTAGTAGGCAATTCAAGGGGCATTAAAATTGGAGTTTTAACAATTAATCCAATTTTACAACAGGTCCAATAGGAGCTCCACAGTCCACACTACAAAATGCTATGATCAAGAACACTAAAGCATAGCAGAAATAATAAATTCAGCATTTTATAATTTTTTTAACCAACATAGATGTTGTCTGAGAGACAAGCATCACAGAGCCAATTATATCAACTAATTAGCTGGCTATGATAACTTTACTCAAGTTAATTAGTTAATTTCCCATTTTCTAAAAGTAAGTAGTGCATTGTAGTTACTCAAAAAGATAAGCAAAGCATGCAGTTTAGCAATATAATGATCCATATATCCTTTGCCTAACCAACAGTGATCCAATTAATATCAAGGTCCAGTAATATCAATGAAAACAATGGTAATCAACCATAGAAGATAAGCAAGAACTGAAGTTCAACGAATGTCATGCCACTGATTAATAATCTAGAAAAATGCAAGATATAGTAACAAGACTCCAGGGTTTATGGGAGTTAAATTCTCTGGATAGTGGATACATAACTTCTGGGTGTTTATTCTCCCAAACAAGCTTATTAATTGATTCCCAACAATTTAACATTTCTGATTCTACAAATCCTTATTCAAGATATAGTTTAAATTATAGCAGTAAATTATGGATGCCCCAAACCAAAGGAGAAAATTACACTAATAAATTCTGATTGTAGAATTTACAGGTAAGATAATTTAAGACACTAGGTATTGCAGTTGTACAAATCAAAGGAGACAATTCAAGCAATAGGAATATTCCATATATATTAGATTTTTTCAGTTAGGCTTCTCTGAACCTGAAGGAGTGATTATAACAAAATAATCATCATTCGTATCTGATTGACATTGCAGCAGTTGTCAACTACAACAACCTAGCTTTCCCACTTCCCAAGTTATTATGCAATAAATTTCACTCACATCATAACTATACCACATCCGCAACGAATTCCAGCCATTAGCTTAAAGCATCAGATATCCTCTTCTTTTTTCTTTTAAATTGAGAGTAGTTCTCGTGGAATATCTAAAGGTATCCCTGGTACTAGATTGGTGCCAACTTATCCATTTTCACAAATACATCAAATTTTCTCTATCATTGAAGGACTCATGCAGAAAAATAGCAATTGTATTCATTCGAAGACATTCAAAAGCTAAGAATTTGCATACCGCTGAAGTAGAGAAATCTTGAATCCTCTTCTGCACATATCTCGCAAGGCAATTCACTAAGCCTGGCACCGTAGTTATGACCCACGTCTGAAGCTTCTGGGCAGAAACCCCTTTATCAATCCCCGCAACGTCGCATCGCCATATGCTCTCATCCTCCGTAACCACGCTGCCCGACACAAACGCCGACAACAACAGATGGCTCACGTCAGGCAGCACCAAAGTATCCTTTCCCCCTTTGGGCATCTTCGCTATCCTCGAAGAATGCCCCATCACCCAACAAATCCAAAGAAACACGAGTAATTCTCCAGGCAGGAGACTCCCACCGACCTTATCGCTGTCATCTGAATCAGGATCAAACTCCAAGCCGCAAGGCACGTTGGCTTCCCGGCACAGGGCAGCGTACAATCTGTACAGCAAGTTGACGGATTGCGAAACGGGCATCCTCGCGCAGCACCGATTGTAGCCTATCACGAAGCCAATCCAGTCAATTTCCCCGTCGTCGCCCTTGGGGAAGAAGAGGGAGGCCAGTGCCTTGCCGAGGGTGGTCAAGATAAGGTGGAAGTGATCCGGCACGGGGGTCGACTCCGACGCAAGCGTAGGGCTGTCCAGGGAGAGCGCCGCCTAAAACAGAAGAATAAAGGGTAATCGGACGACGAGCACACGTATGGGGTTAGATCGGTGGCAGTAGCAGCACCTGGAGGGAAGCGAGGGGGAGGGATGAGGAGCCGGGCGGAGTGAGGTTGGGAAAGGCGGCACGAAGGAAGGGAAGGAAGCCAGTGGAGGCGGCAGAGGCTTCCTCCTCTTCCCGCCGGCGGTGCTGCTCGATTGCGCCGTTATCGGCGGACGAGGAAGCGCCCATGTCCTGCTCGCTGATTTGCGTGTCGACGTCGTGACCTTCGTTCGGTGAGCTCGAGCCGGGCGACACAGCGAAGGCGTCGGACGAACGCTGACTCAACAACTCATAAAGGTATTAAAATTTATTTTTAAATTATCTTATTTTAATTCTATTTAAAAATAAAAAGAATTTTAAAATTGCTTTAACCAATTCCAATCCAACACAAAAAAACTCAATCCACCGTCATGAAGAATTTTTGTTTTTTTTTTCTTTAAGAATAAACACAATCCGAATGAAGATTTATATGATAAAATATGATAATATTAATGCTAAATATTTTTCTCAATTTAATAAAGAATAATAAATCATAAGAGACTTCGTCCAAATAATAGATATCAAAAATTCAATAAGACATGTCGTATCCATTGAGAATTGATTATCAATATTTCATATAATTACATGGATCCCTAAGCTTAACAACAACAAATATTCCATCGATGTCTTCAATTCTCTTCTCAGGAATGAGCAGTCTCAGGAAGCAGGAATTACACTAACATCGACACCAAGTCCCCATTCCTTACAATTTGGTCATCATTCAAGCCTCAATACATTAATCTCTCCGACAAGCATTCCTTAAACCCAGGAAAAAATTGACAATAATATACAAGATGGATGAAGAAAGAATTCCTAATAATAAGTCAGAAGATCACTCTTGCTCCGTGAACCAAGCCATGGCGAAGCTCGGGTTCTTACTTCTTGCTCAATGTGTATCGGTTGCTTGATAGTTCATGCGAAGCTATCCATAAGCTGCAAGCCATCCTCACTCATCTGCTGTATCTCAGAAGGTGATAAAATTCTGATGCATCTAACGCAGTTGATGAACTCCCTACAAACATATATAGATGGAGATTTTTAAGTCCAAAGAAATCACATGTATCATAGAATAAATCCTCTTATAGATGATTATTTTATGACAGAACTTAACAACAAACTCAATGCTTTATCGGTCTAAAACACGAGTAGGCATTCTGTGATTGGTATCCTGTGTGCATTTTGGGATGCTTGTTTCTAATTTAGGTAGGATTCTCGCATACTCGATGAAATGAAGTAATATGCAGGAACAGCTAATGCTTTGTGCAGTGATTTTCTTAGCTAGTTTTCTTTTTGAACACTAGCACCTATGAAAAATTGAACTAGTTAGCAAGATCAAAGGGTGCATACTCCCATGGATCATCTCCAACCAAAAGAACATCATTTTCATAATCGACATAAACAAGCTTCCATTCGGAACTCTGTGGATCATCCAGTTGTCCCTCTAATGCAAACATGCACGATATGGCTGATCTCAATTCATGGTAATTGTTAAAACACATCACGTCGATTGACCTTCCAACAAATCCTAGTTTCTGAACCTGTTTAGCAGAGATGAAATAACATGTAAGAACAATAAAAGTACATTGTGAATTTAAGAGTAGTTCTAGAATTAAAATAAGCATTTCACCTTAGTATATGTCCTTAGAGTTTGTCGGCATGTTTGTTTTCTAGAACCTTGATACAAGCTGCAATTGTTTGCTACCATACTGCCAGATGAAGTCCCTGCAGAGCTGTCAGGGATGTCTTGTAGAGAGAATGTTGAATCTGTCATTCTTGATGAAGTAATCTGCGACAGTGGTTCATGATTCGAAGTGAAATTGCAGGTGGGCATCATTGAAGGAATATGAAACTCAGAAGACCCAAAGTTACTCAGCTGTTCTATTGTCATATTTGAAACATGACTGATATCCATAGTTCGGTTGGCAAGATGAAGATTGCTAATTGCATTGCTCTGGTTGTTGTGCTCCTCAGACAAGTCCATTATCCTGCACAAATTGGATATACCGTGCATGATACTGCACTCTCTTTGAACCTCCAACGAAAGTAAACCCTGGACAACCAGCTCATCATCAATTGAATTCAATTGATCACCTAAATATTCTTGAATATTAGTCGTGACGTGCTGCGGGGTCTGTGAATATGAAATACATGGAAGCTGAAATGTCTCAATGGGCTCAAACGCATGGGGATTGGCTACAAAGGAAATATCCGTAGAGCAAGTTGCATGATTTCCAGTAGAAGAGACATAGGAATCTGACTTAATATTCATATAAGGAAACTCCGGTGTCTTTGATGATCCCACAAAGTATTGGAGGCAAGAATGTTGGATCGTCCAATCGTCATGGTCCAAGACATGATGTGGGTAGTCATGATGCAGGAGTAAATTGTTTAGGTTATCGATGTCTGATGATTGTGTTGCATTGAACCCAGGTGAAACCGAAATAGAAGCTTCGTTACACTGCTGAACAAATTTGCTATGACCTTGTCCAGTCACCAGTAAATCTTGCTTTACTGATAGATGATCTGCATGATTCCTATGATCAAAAGAGCCTGAACCTGTTGAACTTTCTCCAATTTGATGTTTTGTATACTCTTCCAAGCATTCAGCGAGTATGTCACCAGAAACTGTTTTGACCATGTTTTCTGATTCCTCTTCCAATTCAACAGTTGGTTCTGCAGAAGCTATCTCTTGCGGATGAATGAATTCATGTAATGATTCAATCTCACTCCTTTTTCGGTCATTTGGACTCTCACCATCTATATCTTGATCTTGAAATTTTTGTTCATCTTCCGCTGGAAGGGTTTCTTTGGTGCCTGATACTCGTGAATCAACATCTGTCCTAGTAAAATCTGATTTGACACTGAGGGGTAGAGAACTATGTTCTTGTTGCATTACATTTTCTGAAACAAACATAGATTGCTGCAGATGGAAATGTTGTTTCTGTTGAATTGTTGTTGTGCAAACTACTTGCTGGGTAGAATTTCTTGTTGTCCCTGTAGCCGGCACAGTTATGTTTCTGTAAAATTCATTACTTCTGGCATTTCTTCTTGTCCCTAGCGCATAGTTGGGGTTACATGACTTATTGAGAAATCTCAGTTCTTCTGAACCAACGCCAGCAATGGAACTCTGTGGGTAAATATTCCCATTATTGGTTGAATTTGGAATGTCTTTTGGATTTCTTAAATGAACGTTTATTGTAGGACCTACAAAATATAAGGGCAATCAAGATCCTGCTAAAGCAAAGTCCGCAGCACAACAATGAAAATGACCCGTTGATTTGACCTTTTCATGTGACTATGTGAGCATTCATGTGTGTGTGTGTGCATATATGGGTGTCTGTGAAAACAAATTGTAGATTTTACTTATTGTGAGGGCGCATATATGCCTAGTGGCATGCTTTGGTATCTTTATGAAGAAAAATGTTTATCTTGTTCTTTCATTGATCATGGATTTCATCAAATAAGGAAGGATTCAATTTATTGAAATGAACCATTTAAACAACTATTGATTCGACAATTTATTGCAGTGTTGATTCTTTGGGCCTTTTAATTCATAGACATGGATCTAGGACCTATTAACAAGAACATCATTGATGTGTGCGTTTCATGTATATAATTTTAGTATTGTTATTCATGCATTCATGATCATATTTTTGCATATTTTCGTTACTTTTGCACTTAGTTTATCTATTTTGTTTGGAGAATTATTCTTTGTGCACTTCCTTTAATAGGACACAAATTTGGAATGAAAACAGAGCTAAAATACCTCTTTGAAGCACCATTCCAGCAGCCAACACGGTTTGACTGTGTCCTCAAACACAGTTGTGCTTCATATGAGGAAAAGAACAAGCAACGAAACTGAAGAGAAGTCTCCAGAGGTCAGCACAAGTAGGTCGTGCCACCTAGCACAGCCGTGCCAGTGGCTATGCCCAGCAACCACGTCGTGCCTAGCTTCCCAGTGCTAGGCACGGCTGTTGCACGTGTCGTGACCCAGTATTTTTGGAAATTCTGTTATGACCGGGTATATTTTGGGACTATAAAAGGGGCTAAATATCCTATTCGATCAGGAAGGGCCTTCCCCATGACATGGAACCCTAGGAGAGTCATTCCAAGGATCCGCCAAGAGCTATCCATCGTCGAAGTTTGGAGTTCAAGCAAAGATGATGTCTACGCCAAGCTTTAAAATTTCGACCCATATCAAAGTTTCGGTCTGCGACCGGAACGATACGGTTTCGATATGATATCGTGTTATATCGATAAATTTTGATAATTTTTAAATATAAAATTTTTAACTTAAATATTAAAAATAAACAAAATAATTATGGGGAAAAAATCAAAAAATTAATTATAATAGTAAAATTAATTTAAATAGGATTAAAAATAAAATACATTTTCATAAAAATAAAATTATTATTCATAATATATAAATTAATTTGAGGAGTTGATTATTAAATCCTAGGTTTAAAATTATAGCACAATCTGTTGTGCCCACCCGTGGAGGCTGCCCAATGTAGCGCAGTCTCTTGTGCACGCCCGTGGGGTTGCCCAACGCTCGACAGAGGCTGCCATCGCGCGCCCTCACGGAGGCCACGAGACACCCCCGTGGAGGCCGAGGACGCCATGCCACCGCGGCCAATGCGGAGGCCGCGCGATGCCGCTGCGGCCACCGATACCACTTGTAACGGTGCTAGGCGATGGGTGGAACGATAAATTCCACCTATATCACTCGGCATGAGTCAAGATTTTAAACACTGGTGAGAAATTCAAATTGTTCCAATGCACAAGAAATGAGATTGAAGATAAAGAGATAAAAAAAAACTCTTATGCATCAATAGTAAAGAATCTCATGCACAATCAAGTTTGCACACGCTTGAGTATTGCCTATATAGTTAAAATGTTTGGTAGTATCTAAGCAATCCAGGAATAGATCATTAGAAAGAAGCTAAGTAAGTTATATAGTATCTGCAAAAAACAAAAGATTACATGCTTATATATCATATATTTGATCATCTAGAAATTGAATATTCAGACTCTAATATTTTGTTGGTTGCTTTGATAGCAAAAGATCCATTTCTAGCTATGTTTTTTATGCTAGCTAGAGGACCTATGTCATGGAAGAGTGTCTAGCAGTTAATCACTTTCATAGCTTCTTCCACCATGAAGAATAATTTATAGCTTGATTTGAGGCATCAAATGGAAAAATGTGGCTATGAAATTTTATCACTAGGCTAAAAATTATTGATGGCATTCAAAGACTATTGAGAATAAATTGTGATAATAAAGTATTGAGTTGACATCAAGTTCTTATTGTCAAAGAAAAGGTTCAAAATCTTCAAGTGTCATATGCTTACTAAACTTGTACCACCTAAAGTGTTCTATGAGCATATAGCTTGTATGGGTGTGGTTCATTCTAACAGTATGCTTATATCTTGGTGATTAATTGCAATTGACATGATTTTCCTAATCAAACTAAAGTATTAATATTTGTTTTTTTTCTTTTTTTTTTTTAAACATTAAAGTAAAGTTTCATTCTTTTAGTTGTGGTTATCCATACAGTTTTAAAAAGATATATATTTTCGAACTCATTTGAGATTATAAAAAATAGGACTAGTTGGAAATAACCATATTAAGGGATGACATTGTATAAATTTTTATGCTACACATTCATACTTATATATGTCATTAGAAATATTGATATATGTGACCATTAATAGGTTAATTACAAATATTGTAACATAGATCGTTTTGATCCTATATTGATACAATTGATAGATCAAATTATATAGAGATGCTTTGTGAACACCAATATTGTGCTCATAAAGTTGTTTACTAATGTATAATTATAAAATGGCATATGTCAAAGAAGCATTAAATAAAGTGGACTTACATATATCAAATTTATTGTGCATTATCATTATTTATTTTGTTGCTTATTGAAAGTGATCAAATAAGGCTTATTAAGTTATTAGCCTTTTAAAACATCTCTACAGATGAGCTTTAATGTGAAGAGATCAAATTATTTTATTTTTATGATTAACAAAAAATAAAATAAAACACTAGAGATACATTGTTCTGATTAAATTTTCTTCATGATTTAACATAAGGTTTAGGGTTTAGGGTCATTTTTGTAGATAAATTAAACTTGAATTTTAGATAAAAATGCTAGATGCAAAGGTGTAACATTTAGTACAATAAAAGATAGAATATATGAATTTTAAATTTAACAATATTAGATACAATGAAATAATTATTAAGTTAGAAGATAATGAGTTATCTATAACTTAAAGTTTTAAATATTTAAGATTATTTTTGTAAAGAATGGAGGAATTGAGAGAAATGTCTTACGTAGAATACAAGTAAAATGGTTGAAATAGAGATGAGCATTGGGTATTTTTTGTGATGACAAAGTACCTTTAAAACTTAAAGGGAAGTTTTACAAAATGGTAGTTAGACCTGCTCTGTTATATGGAGTTGAATGTTGGACTATGACTCGAGCACATGAGTAGAAGATAAAAGTTATAGAGATGAGGATGTTAAGATGGATGCGTAGACATACGAGAATGGATAAAATAAAAAATAAAAACATTAAAGCAAAATTGGAATTGCACCTATTAAAGAAAAACACTGGAAGACGCGTTTAAGATAGTACAGACATAAATTTAGATGACCGATAAATACTCCAATTAAACGATGTGAAATTATTACAAATATATAAATCAAAAGAAAAAGAGAAAATCAAAGAGGACTTGATTAGTAACAATTAAACAAAATAAAATTTATTTAAATATAGATAATGATACAATAAGGAATAGAGTCCAATAGAAGGATTCATATAGTCGATTTCATCTAGTGAGATAAAGCTTGGTTGTTATTGGTTGCTGTATTTAACATAAGGTCTAGATCTATCTACAGAAAAGCCTTTGAATGACATGATAGTTTTTCTCACAAGTTTTACAATACTACTTCCCCTACATTTCTCCATCTTTTCCAGGTATATTCATGCTTTCAATTTACCATTTTCCCAAGCAAACAAGGCCTTATTAATTGGGATCCTCGTGATTCCTTTTCTTTTCAAACTAACAATTAAAATTGTAAGGCCCTCTATTCTAGTATCAGTTCCATAATATCTGACTAAACAATCTATTCAGTTCATATTGATCTTGAAAAGTAGCGAGGAGATTTAAACGGCAAAAACCAACCAGAATATTAGCCTGGGAGATCAGATTAAGAAATAAACAAGCAATCTAGGCATTCTTACTCCGATAAAATCGCAGATCCGGAAGGTAGTGAAGGTTTCCTGAAGATCGGAGAGAGGAGGAGCCCTTTTCCCACTCTTCTGAGAGACGCCGCCGCCATCGTCAACAACCGAAGAGCACCACGCCGCCGAAAGCTTAGCGCGACGATCTGGAGACTCTGTTGGAACTACGCTCGTGTGTTGCACGGTGAATCAGGCAGGAAATAAAGCGAATTTCATAGGCAAATTGTCTGGTTATTTTTTAAATATAGGTAAATTTAATGAACAAGGGACAAACGAATATCGAATTTCGAAAGTAAATATTCATATAGCTTATGGTCAGGGCCGGACCTTCCTCAAAGCCCAACCTAGGAAGAGGCCCATGGAAAAAAATTAAAGAGTTTAATTATAATTTTTAAAATATTATAAGATTTTTTTGTAATATTATCAAAAAAAATTACAGTGCACAGTAGATTGACTCCGCCGCTTTGCAATCTGTTCACAAACTTCCGCCGATATCTTTAATTTTTTCATGATAAAAAAATTTAAAGGGCTTAATAGTAATTTTTAAACTATTGTGAGCTTTTTTATAATATAACCAAAAAAAATAAAGAGCGCGATAGACTATTTCTCCGCTTTGGCATTTTAAATTTTTTCCCTCTATTTTTAACTCTAAAACTTTTCTTAAATAATTTATCTCCCTATAAATCTTTTGTCATCTTCGTCATCACCAATGTCATCACTGTGATTGTCATCGCTTATCGCTGCACTATGATTGCTAGTGTCGCCATCGTCTCACTTCACATGTCGATCATTGAGGATTTAAAGTGGAGTTATTTTTGTTAATTTACTTTAAGAATCATCTTGAATGATAATTATTATTTTATGGAAAAAAAATATGACTTTATTAGTTCACTAGTTGTTAGTCTTATTGTTATTTAGATGAAAGTTTACGTGATATGAAATTGATATTCTTAATCCTAATTTCTAAGAATATGTTTTGTATCTAAATAATAAATTTAGCAATCTTTTGTGAAAAGGTTAGAATACATGCTTCTACTAGTTCGCCTCTAGATAATTGTTAGGGAGACCCTTGAAACTAGTAATCAACGTATGAAGGGATAGTACCCTTATGTTTGTGAAGGATTAACCCGTTGTCTATTGTATAATATCTGCATGCACTAGCTACTAGACCCTTTCTATAAAAGCATATAATTTAGCAATCTTGAACTATACATGCTATGTTGATTTGGAATTATGTTGAAATTTTCTTATTTACTTAGTATCCTGCTCTCGAGAAAATCTTAGTTTTATTGTTATCTATTTCAATTATTTTTGTGCTAAATGGTCATTTATTATTACTTTTATGTGTAACAAGGATTCAACCAGGAAATAAACTCTAAGTCTATATTACC
>JBAMHZ010000097.1:1920464-1931449 GCA_037177395.1 Alpinia galanga | reverse complement strand
GAGGAAGTGATACCCGGGAAGATCAGAAGGCCTAGGCCTCTCCATCCTGGGGTAAAAGCTACTGGGGAGGTGCAGTAGGCCTGAGCGTATCAATCCCCAAGGGGAAGAACTTAAGGAGCCTAGAGCCCTAGCCTAGGGAGGAAACTTCCTCTGTACTTATAATTCTTCTCTACTATCTCTGCAGATAACAATCTTAACTAATGGTGACATGCCATGTAAAAATTCCTGACAGAGAATATTTCCTAATAGCATATCGAGAAGCCTTGACAGAAGGCACGATGGGAGGGAGAGAATAACCTCGAAGATGCTATAAAGAGACAAGTAGAGGTAGAGAAAAGGGGATTGAACACTTTGAAACCTCAAAGAATCAATTACTCTTCTTCTTCTTTTCTTTTGATCCTTATCCACCTGTTTAATTTAGACAATCGGAGGGTCATTAGCCGATCACTGACGGCTTGCTGACACGTGTTACTATTGACAAATTCTCGGTAAGGACACTGTTGCAGTTGTGCAAACCCACCTTCTTCCTGAAAAACTCCGCGAGAAAAGCCACGAGAAGACGACTGCATCACTGTCCATAGACAAGTGTTGGATGTCAACGCTTAGATTCTGTTAGTTAGCTACTACTTATAATTGTGAATTGGTTGGTTATATTCAACGTGTGAATCATCATTTTGAATGTTGCTTTCATGTAGAATCATCTAGCAAGCATTTAAACCAATTGTTTGATCTCTAAAGTTGCATAGATTTGAAATCATTAGATTAGTTTCCATAAATTGTAAACAAGAACGGAACTTGTCATATTTAGGATGAAAAATCAAAGAAAATATTTAGAATGCTTAACTAAAAGAGTCCTATCCTTGTATTAGATTTGAAACTCAAGAATATTGTAATAGTACCGTATGATTTTTATGGTATAGAAATCAAAGTCGTTCATTCGATCGGACGATGGATTTATATATTATATATAAAAGAAAGAGAGTATTTAGAATATAACAATTAATATTGTGAGAGTAGAATAAGCAGTTATAATTTTTCTTTTGAAATAAGTTAATTTCATCGTCAGCACAGTGAAGATACTTATTCTAGGTTGGTCCCATTCTATTTAATTTTCAGGAGAAAAAAATTCAAAAAGTGTGCATTGCTATTAAAAATATTAAAAGTGTATATTTTTATTAAATCATAAAAGGACACCTGTACTATTTTGTCATCTCAAATGAATTTATATAACATCTAAATTTCAATTTAAATAAAAAATGAAAAAATTATTTTTCTTTAAATACTTTAAATTATTATAGAAAATCTTAATTTTATTTTTTTTAATAATTTAAAATTTTTTTTGGTCCCAGATGGGGCCCAAAATTGGAAGTGGTTGGCAACTCCTCAATGACCTCTCAGAACAACCTAAGCACTGACGCCGTCCCTTCCGCGTCGCCAGCTTTAAAATAGTTGACGGGTGTGTGGCTTTCAGCTATCATCGGATCGTAGCCGATTCCATCGCTCGTGTGGTGGAAATGGGGTTCGTATCCTTCGCTGGCAGAGTACTCTTCGCCTCCGCCTTCCTTCTGTCCGCTTACCAGGAGTAGTCATCGCTCTTACTCTCTTCCATTTCTTTCTGTTTTAGTTTCTCGCTGCTCTTCTCCTCAGTTTTCAGTCGCTTGGTTACGTTGGTCGTCTGCATTTTTCGTTGATACTGACTCATCTGAGAAAGTTCGTGACATGTGTCTCTAGCCACGAAATGTCCCTTTTCATTTATTTACTAGGGTTTATGAAATCTCGTTTCTCCATACTTCGAGATATGAAGATTTTGTCTCCTAGATCTTTGCTTGTGAATTGTTACTGAACCACCCTATCTTCTTATTGTTTCTCCGTTTACTGTTTTATTTCGTGATTAGCTAGCTTGTATCTGTCTTTCCGCAGTTCTTTCCCATTTTGCGTCATTGGGTCTGATAATCTGTTTGAGTGTAGTATTTGACTGCAGAAAATTTTGATTTTGAATCATTTAATAACTGAACGTGCATCCAAGTTACTGTATTTAAATTTGTCTCATCTAATGACAATAATAGGAGTCAAAAGCTGTAATAAATGATTAGGAAAAGTCTGGTTGCATGTGGTGTCTAAGAATCTGATGGCTAATTGTTATTGTTTTCAGAATGCAGCATATATCTAATATATTTGATCAGCACTATTTGGCCTATTGTTACTTAGAGATGTCAAACAAAAAAGGAAAGAAAAAAGAACCTTCTTTGTGTTGATGATTGAACCGTGTTAAGAATTTGAAGTTCTTGGCTTGAGACACTAATATAATCATTAATGTATTATGGTCTGGAGGTCAATTCTTTTCAAAGGTTGATTGACTTAATTTATGCTAGTTCCCACCGGTGTTGTGGGAGGCAATTATTTAGCATCAGTGCCTCACTTTGCCACTTTGTGAAATGGTTGAAACAGATTTACTTATGTCAATCTAAAAATTAAAAACCTAAGTCATGACTTTACTGTTTGCAAAGAATGCCAATTGCCAATTATACATTTTATTTTAATAAAATTTCTCCATTGGAAGTTTGAATTTCTTTTGCTGCTCTCTAGAATAAAAGAACTAGCTCTACTTGTTGGAAAGCTTCCTATATGTATGAGCCATTTGAAATAAAAATATGTTCCTCCTAAAACATCGATTTAGTAGAGGTTGAATATGTTTAATTCATATCAGCAAAATCATGGTTTTAGCAATTAGCCTAACCGATTTTAACCAATGACCACCTCACCTAGAGGGTAGATAGGCTCCTATT
Organism: Alpinia galanga; assembly: GCA_037177395.1. Classification (NCBI taxonomy): domain Eukaryota; kingdom Viridiplantae; phylum Streptophyta; class Magnoliopsida; order Zingiberales; family Zingiberaceae; genus Alpinia; species Alpinia galanga. The sequence continues at coordinate 1,928,663 of JBAMHZ010000097.1, read as the reverse complement.
AAGCAACCCATGTGGATGACCTGGGAAGCCTAAATGGTTGGCCTGAGTGGTCCAAGGGGATTTTTTTGGGGTACACTCGATACCAAAGATGACCCTAATTAATATCAAACAACTTCCCCAATTCCTCTTGTTACTGTGCACAAACGCTTCTCTCCATGTATTGGTTTTTTTTCACCCAATCTTTTGACTATGATTACCACTGAATTTCTGGGTGATTTTCCTCTCTTCTCTAGGTATATTTTCCTTTTTTTTTTTTTTTGCATTTTCCAGTTGATTAGTCACTGAATCATCCTTTGTTTTTTTTTTTTCAAATTGTGTTGTAAGACGGCTTTCAAATTGTACATCGAGTTATTCTTTTGATCTTTGATGTTGTGATGCCTATGAAAAATTTTAACCAATATATGGTGAATTTTCTGATATTTTACTGCTCTGCACACCTTTTAATGAAATGTTATGTTTAGTTGGTATGTGTGACCACCTAGCACATGGAACTGCCTTTGAGTACCTTGAACAAAATATGTCCTATGGTTGATGTATTGTGAAACTAGTTGTTTACCTTTTCTCAATAGCAGCTATATTCCACTTAACTGACACCACATAATCAAAACTTACGGTTGTTTTTTCTGTTGTAGTTGTTCGTCTTTTGCTTCATGATTTCTTAATTACTAAGTTGTTTTGTGCCATTTTACTAGTAAATTAGTTGGGCCCTTTGTTGCTGATTTGCTCTATTCTAGCATAAAAAAAAAATAAAGCATTGAGCTGGTGTCTGACTATCTACAAGATAATTTATAGCTTCATAGTTATCATATTGATCTTTGAACACATATGCGGAAAGAATACCTGTGATCTACTAATCTTTTCATTAGCTTGAGCATATGCTCTCTAGATCAAGTGGATTTGTTATAACCTAAATCTCACCTATCATTTATGCCAACCTTTTAACTTTTGTCATAGTCAAGCAATCTTGATTGCTTGCAAGTTTGTTCAGTATATGTCAAGCTTTGGTTCTCTAAATAGTATGTCTAAGCTTAGTTTGACCTGATCTGATTCTCCTTATTGGTGTTCATTGTTTAAATATTATTAAAGATACAAACTTGCATTGAGTTTGATGGGAGAATAAGATCCATTCTGGCTGGGTGTAACATGACGATGTGACGTAACTCAAGACATGCCACTTGTTGCATTGGCTATTTACATTTTCCAAGTTTCTCGTCATTCTAGATTGCTGCACTTAAGTGAAGATGTGTACCATTAACAATCTTCTAATCTGATCTGACCTCTACCAATCCTTAACTGCGGATATAGTCAAGTTGATCTTAAGGACAATATTTTTCTTGTATAATTGCATCCTCATTTCATGTCATGTGAAATTAACAGAAATTTGTGCACGGTACACCTTTCACCGTCCTTTACATGATTTGTTATTCATTATGTTTATTAATCCATGGCTTTTGGATATGGAGGTGTGCTTCTTTTATTTAAAAAGCTTTTTTTTTTCTGTGGTTGCGAGGGATATATGCAGCAATAGTCCTTGGTAGATAGGAACTTTAAGAGCACAACAACCCAACTAGTTGTGGTCATCTGCATTGATTTTAATGTATTGTTAAATGTAGTCGTCAAAGAAAAAAAAATCAAAATAGATTTGAAAAGGAAAAAATGAATTATTTTAAGCTAGTATTGAAATTCCATTTCACACATTCCATGTGAAAGTAAGTTTTTACCTAAAATGAGAGTAGTATAGAGAAAAATTAGGGAAATATTTTCCTAGAATTTTCCTTCCCTGTAGCTTATCTGTCAAAAAAAAAGGTGGTGGAAAAGTGCAAATAGAAAAATTTGTATACCTTATTTACTTCTTAATTTCTTACTGTAAAAGTCACATCTCAAGAAGCACAATGATTTAGAATCTCAATTCACACGTTCGTCACCACCAAATATACTACGTAATGCAACACAAGTAGGGTAGGGTAAAGATGCCTCAAACAATGATCTTCTAGAGGAGAGTCTCAAAAATAGAATTATTGTATTATTGATTGAATGTATTACTGGTTAAATGAGTGAAACATAGGCTGAGAGATTTTTTATAGGCCCTTTATAATAATTGATAAGTTTAATTTTTTATACAAATTTAGCATAGATCATATGCTAATTTGATTGTTTATATGATTGATTTAGGTGAAAAAAATCTAAAATCAGGGCTTGATGGCACATTTATGTGAAGTGGACTCAGCTTGAATACTCTTTGATGTTTTACATATAACTTCCTATATACGACTTGGATTGACACAATTTTTAAAGCTATGGAATGCTAAGAGATAGGGCTACAACTTTGATGAGAAAACCTCAACTTGGTTTAGTTGTTTAAAGGATTGAAAATACATCGTAAGATGATGGAGATTTATTATGGGTTTTTTAGAGAATATCCAAGGTTACAAGCTAAACCCTAAACAAACCTATAAGAGGAGGTTTACAACAACTTTGGAGTGATTTCAACATGGATTTTGGCAAGGGGTCCATGTGGGAGTTTGGCAAGGCTAGGAAGAAGCTTTTTAATTTGTGAGAGACTTCTTCATTAAGGTTTTCTTTTCTCTCTTTTCTATTATTTTGATAACTAGATGATGTTTCCCTGTTTATTGTGTTTTCTTGATGACCTCATGAACTAAAGGTTGAATGTCTTGGATTAGTCAAGATCATGAACTATTTGTTATTCTAGGTTGAATTTTGTATTTATGAATCGAGTGTTCATTGTTTAATTCATATTCTAAATGTTTGTTTTTGGCTGGCTACAATAATTTGATTGTGTGGGTTAATTTCTAAAGTGAGGATGGACTTATTTACCTAGATATGATGAATTAATTGATATTGTAACGGAGATTAAAATAAATCTATTGGCTTTTTCTTGCCAAGCTTGACAAGTCTTGACGTTTAATGCATTTTGTTTTGACCTACAAATAGAGAGAAAATGGGTTTGAATAATTCAAGATAGGCTTAATTTGACTTGACAATGGGGTTTAGGTTTAAGTAGTGACTTGGCTGGACAAAATTTTTGCATAATTGGTGTAATTTTCAACTTTTATTAAGGTCTTGATTGAGTGCTTATCTAAGTCCTTGTGTTTTATCAATTGGGTTTTGATTGATCCATTATTTTTGTGTTAATATTGTTAGTTTTGGTTTAGTTGTTACATAATTTATTTATTAATCAAATAAAGAAGATCATCAATACAAAACTAATACTCAATCTTTGATCCTCGTGGGATCAATGTCTGATTCACTCTATATTACTTAATTCGAATCTAGTATACTTGCTAGAGTGTGTCAGTGTCAAGGATTTATTAAGACCAAAGCAAAATAGAATACATGTATTAGAATCTGTAAAAGTATGAAAAAGGGCATTTTAGACTTGAACCAACAAAACATACTAATATCTAGACTCTCGGCAAGCTTATATGAGTCTAGTTTATTTTAAATGGGTTTACTTTTTAAAAATCACTAGAAGTAGCCCTACATTCCTTGGAGGGTAGATAGCCTGATGGATGCATTTGTATTGCCAATTTTGCAGCCCCAACAATTGTTCTTAATGCACGAATAAGAAAGATTTAATTTTTGTCTTTCCAATATTGCTATTGGGAAATTACTTCTTTCCTTCTAATATGTATATACATATAGTATATAGTGTTTGTTAAATGTCTTAAGTGGTTGTATTCAATGATTGCCTATTACTCACAATGGTTTAGAAGATCAAGAAGCAAGCTTGGTCGATCCATTTATTGGATCAAATGTAGAGCTATATGGAGCTTCAAACTCAAAGATAGTTATCAAGTTTGATATTTGGATTCAAACAACTACTGTGATATTGTAATGTATTCTAGATTTGGTAAAGTGGATCACATTCTAATAATTAACATTTAGCTTCCAAAGTGCAGTGCCTAGCCTTTGACAAGTGTTAGTGTGATCATATCCTAAGTGGTTGTGTTCAACCAAAAGGTTACTTGATATCTTGGGCAAAGAGTTTAACTTAGGTTTGTTCGTGTTTCAAATGAGGGCATAAAGTTGTGTAGGGACTTGGGAGTGTAATAGAACTTGTGGCCAAGTAGGTATAGCTCAATGACTTTGAGGTTCATTTGAGATCAGAGAGGAAGGAGTACGACACATTTGAGGGACCGTAGGATGAGAAACATTGATTGAGCGGTGTTGACAAAGTTCATGGAGTTTGACTTAGTGCGATAAGTTGGTATTGTTTGATAGCTCAAGTTCCACTGAAAACCGGAGAAAGATGGTATGTGATATTTGAGGGACTATAGGGTGAGGAGTATTGAGGTGGCTTCTTTGACAAGAGTTGCAAGAGGTGGACTATGTCGGTGAATAAGTAAAGAATGACACAAGGATCAAGTCAAAGGTTTGGTACATTTGAGAGATTGAAGATTTGATAGGAGATAACCACTTGGGCAAAGTACAGTCGCATCTTTAAAGTAGCCTGAGGAGGCTAACTACATAGGTGAATGAGTGGACGATGACACATAGAATGAGTCGAGAGTTTGATAAATTCGAATGATTTATGACTTGATCGGAAATGATTTTGTGGGGAAAGTGAAGTTGTAAAGGTAAACTAAATGAGTCGTGAGTCTTGAGCAATCAATATTTATGATTCAAGTAGGTTTGACTTGGGCAATGTCTCGACCATTAAATTAGTTGTAGTTGACGATCCAGTTGACTAGAAGGGGTGTCCCTAGTCGATTGGTATGCTGAGTTGATTAGGAAGTTGACTTAGCTTGATGGTTTGCGAATAAATATTTTTGTTCGGAGCTTAGTTGATTTGGCAATTGATTGACCATGTTGAGTTGACTAGGTAGTTTCTTGAATCCTTGATAGGAGATAGAAAGCAGATTATTGTAATTGTCAGATTGCTTATGCAGTAGAGCGACTCAGTCAATTTAAGGAGTTGTTGCTTGGCAAGAGTGACTAAGAGATCTGTTGCACACACAGTTGAAGCGATCGCTGTAGCACACAAAGGTAAAGCTTGACTAAAGGCAACTCAAAGGCTATAAATAAAGGACCAAAGAGATCCTTTAATGGTTGGAGAAATCGAGTTACAATGCAATATTCTTTGAGCTTTAGCCTAATTCTTGTAGTTATTTAGTCTTTGCTTGTATTCCTATTCTTGTAAGATTCTTGTTTTACTTGTATTCATAGGCTTATAAGACTCTTGTAAGAGATTTTTTTTTTTTGGTAGTCCTATAAGTCTCTTGTAAGAGGTTTTTTCATGTTTCAAAGGATTTGAAAAGGAGAAAGATAGTGGAGATTTGGAAATGATTCACTGAAGAGTCATAGGACATAGAATAGGAACTGTGTATTCTAAATCACGTAAACTTGATTTTTGATTTAAAATTTCTTATTTCTATGGTGACTAATTTGTCCAATTGACCTTGTTAAGTATTATCAGATTAAAAAAAGCATAGTTGCAGAACAAGTGCTATTTGTTTCCCTCTAGTCATCTGATCACTTACATCAATCCTACAGGAAGGAGGTAGGTTGACCTAGGGTCCTTGTTGGGTCAACCTGAATGAAAAGAGATTAGGCCTTTATTTAGAGGTTAGTCAATTAGCATCTTTTGTTGGGTTAACCAATCATTGGTAATTGCTTGGAAGTTATATTTTCCCAATGTAGGTTGACCTACGATTTATGATTGGTCCACTTAAGGGTTGGTCAATCTATGGTTTATGATAGGGTAACCTAAGGATTGGTTGACCTACACTTTATCCTAATTTGCCCTAGACAAGTAGATTTGGGCAATAAACTTTTAGAATGTAGTTGCGATGATCTAATATTTTTGATAGATCGACCTAAAATGGTTACATGACCTAAGAGTTTTGATAGGTTAACATAAAATAAATATTAACTTTCAATGGTTAGATTCTCGAGTTTAGGTCTGTCTACTTAAGTTGACCTATGCGAAACAAATATAACCATTAAGTTCGAGTTTAAAAGTGATTTTGCTGATTCTTTTGGCATGAGAACATGCATAGAATCTCTCATTTAGTTTATAATTGATAAAGTGCCAAAATATCACCAGGAAAGAAGTTTTGAAAGAAAAAGTTAAAGGTTCATCCTTCCTTGCACTTGAAAGTTATCTAGTAAAATTTTTCTTGTACGAGTTTAAATTTTTATTTACTCAGGTCAGAGGTGAGGGTCTCCCTAAGGCTTGATTTTTATCATTTATGATTAGCCTATCCTGAAGTATGAAAGTAGGGGAAAGGAAATGTGATGGAAAGGAAATGAGGAAAGGAAGGAAAACAATGTTTACCTTATAAAAAGAAGGAAAAGAAGAGAAATAGGAGGACTAAGAATACCTTGTTATTCCTACTTCTTATCTTCTTCCTTGAACTATTTAGCCCTTTATTTTAAAAATTTGATGATGCTTTATCGTTGTCCCTAGCCACATTGCCTAACCTTGGGAGCCAAATCAAACTAATGGTTTGTTATGACAATCACATCCATCCTTGACCCAAAATAACACCCAACTCGCATATGAAAACCATCGATCAATCCACCCACTCCCATCCTTTCTTGCCAAGATCGCTGAGGTCCAAGATGAGGATGGTGACAAAATCACTCAAGATGGTGACGAATGAGATGATGTAATAGTTGGGGAGTGTTAATTGGTGAATAGAAATAATGCTGGTGGGAGTGTGCATAATTTATTTGAACAATCCTCAACAGGAGTAAAATAGTTTATTTGTTGCTTTCTATGGAAGTCTATCTCTTGTATTGAATTTTGGGTGGTAGCAATTTAGGTTAAAGTAGGATTTCGACTCCTTTTAGCTAGAGCTTTTGTTCAGGTAGTCAGAAGAAGGAATGTTTGTGTGCTTAGACTCTTGTGTTGATCTATGGAAAACATTTTTATTGTTGAGAACAAATGAATCCTTTAAATATTCCAATCTAGGGTCTGTTGGTGCAATCAGTCCAGCTGATGTTTTGGTATTTGACAAAGGTTTGAGTCAAGGTGATAAGCTGATGTTTTGGTGTCTGACAAAGGTTTGAGTCAAGGTGATAATCATGTGTTATCTCACGTGGTTGATTAAGATGTATTTTCAAGAAATGCCTTTCAGCTTAAGGACTTGATAAAGGTGTGGAAAATCAAGGAGGTAGTTGTCGGAATCTTGGTGAAGGAACTCTTGCAGGTCAAGGAGCGGATGAAAGGTGAAGAAGCCTAAGAAGGCAGGTGCTAGATTCTTAATAAACTACGAAGGAATTCATATATATCAATTAAAATATGTCATAGAATTGCTAAAGAAATTCAACATTGAAAATGCAAAGGAGGTTTCCACCTCAATGACACAAAATATTCGCTTTGACAGTGATGCGGATGGAAAATCAATTGATTTGAAGCTATACAGGAGTTTTAGTATCAAAGCTTTCGAACCTTGGACCATAAATAACTTCTTGGACTTGTAGAATAGATTTTATAAATCTTACTCTTATCCAATCTTACTTCTTATCCTCACTTAACAGAAACAGTAGATCATAAAAGTCACTCCTATTATTCTAGAAACAGAACCTTTACACATAGTTTACATTCTGAATCTGGACACTTAAACACTCTTATAGACTTACTGTTAAGTTTAGGACACAACGGGAAGAAGTGCTTAGAACAGTAAAAGATCTTTAAGTAGAGCTCTTGAAACAAAAACAAACTTTAAAAGAATTAAAACAAAATTTAGATTATCTTAAAATGTCACAAGAACTTTTAAATAGAAGAGTCACTAATCTTATTACTTCGTTACCCGCACCAGAAACTAATAATTTATCCCAAACAATTTTAATAACCATCATAAATCAACAACGAACACTTATAGGATTACAACAAATATTAGAATAAATTAGATATAAATGAACCAAGATAAATATGAAAATATGCATTATTATGAGAAAGCTTTAAGTTATACTCAACAATATATGAAAACTAAGGAAGACGGTTACTATAAAGTAGACTTATCTGGGAAAAGTGATCAAGTGCAAACTCAACAAAATAATATACTAATAGCTCTATTAAGCTCTTTACATTTTAGAATTACACAACTTGAAAATAAACTATTTTCTTTAGAAAGACAACTTAAAACAGTAGATAAAATAGATACTTGGTAAGCCTCTTTAGTAAACATAACCAAAGACCTAGAAAAAATTTCCTTAGGAAAAACTGGAAAA
>JBAMHZ010000097.1:1890603-1915582 GCA_037177395.1 Alpinia galanga | reverse complement strand
AATCAAAGTCCCACATTGGTAAGACATGGAAAAGATCATGTGCTTATAAGATAAACATATCTCCATTGGTATGAGACCTTTTGGGTAAAGCTAAAAAATAAAACTATGAGGGTTTAGGCCCAAAGTAGACAATATCATACTATTGTGGAGATATGTGAATCTTTTAGGCACCAACATCATCCAGAGTGAAAATCACCCCTCCGAATGACTCACCCTTCATTGTTGATGCCCCCTAAGCCGCAAAGGGCATTACCTGCAAATCTGAAAACTTCGATGACAGCTGCTGATAAGGCTCATTGAGATGAGCTTGGCTCTTTACAGGGTCGGTTATGTGATGCTCTGAAAAGCTACAAAGAATCATCCATACGTTTGGACTCCTTATCATCAGAATTGTCTTCTTGCCAAGTTTAGCTTCAGGGAGTACTTCAGGAGAAAGAGGGTTTTCACCTCTAGATAGCCCGTTTGGAGGCTGACTTAGCTTCAAAAGTATCCCAGAAGCATTTGACTAAGAGGGAGAGGGAGCTACTTCTTTCCCAGTGCTGTGAGTGGGGCTCCTTGATGGCTCGACTTGAGACTGTGATAAATCAAGCTCTGGACTCCCTGATCCGAGTTAATTGGATGGCTCTGGAAGCTTCCTAGGGGGTTGCAGAGCTATCTTCTCAAGCGGATATCCACCAACATAAGATGAGGGGGGAGCAACATAAGATGAGGGGGGAGCATGCATACCTTAGTCTGCAATTTCACCCAACTCTCTCAGGCACATAAAGACATCTTTCATTTCTTAATGCTTTCAGGCAAATCTTTTAATGAGTGATGCTCTCGCATCACCTCTGCGTGGGGGTTGGGCCTTTCACTTCTGTATTTTTCCTTTTCTCAGGTTGCTCTTCTTATAACACTTGAACGAAATTTGATGTCGTGTCTCCGTGCTATGTGCTTTCCTTTTCATTTTTGAAACGATTAATCTTCTGAAACAATCTGAGGATGACTCCTAAGAAGACAAAACCTGGGCGCTGGGGATTGGTGTTTTTCGTTCTGCTGAGGTCAGCATTGGCATTTTGTTACTATAGTCGTTTGAATATAGTGGCGGCTTCTGACTCTATCAGTAGGTCTACACTTCTCTCATTGAATGCAGTATTGTGTATCTAACCGGCTATGTTTTCTTAGAAATCCTAATTGTCACCAGGATTGATATCATTAATTCCTGGCAGCGAACGACAAGGGCCCTTTACTCCTTCTTTTAATGCTTTGGACTGTTGTTTCATCTACCTCCGCTACCCATGCTATAAGAAAGGGGAGCACCTTTCTTCTCCAAGATATTGACAATCTTCTTCCTCCCTTCTTCCCCTTATCCATAGCGGTTGCATCTCTTTTTTCTTCCCTCTATACCCTCTACGAAAGATGCGGTGGAGGGGTTCTCCTTTGGCTACCCATCTTGGAAGGACTCCCGTTGCCCCCTCTTATCATGATTGTGATGGCATATGACAACAACTAATCTACCACAGACACTAGCATCTTCCTTTCTTCAAACTTATAACAGCCTTTGGATGCAGGAGGAAGCTCGAGGCAACATCCTTATGCTTGCATAAGGGGGTTCACTCCATGGTTGCACTTGCAGATTCCTCTCTCAATAGGAGGCGGCAGCAACTAACCTACCACAGATAATGACCAGCTTCTGTTTCTGGCGCAACACCCACCCCCCACCCCCCCTTTGCCATCCTCTTAGAAACTCCTTCACATTATATGGATGGAGTCTCTCGGAGGACAATATCAAGGGCCTAAATAACTTCATAAGGAACTTCAATTTATTGTCTTTATATTTGAGGTAGGCTCCTTTATATGACTCAGGTGAACAACTCTCTACTTCTTCAAGTGGAGCATATATATTGATCGGGTCTCACAAATAAGTTGTGTGTATATATATATATATATATTTAATTTCAAGTGGAACATATATATTGATCGGGTAGGCCCCTATCCATATTTTAAACATGCCTTTCAAAAAAAAATTCTTAATATATGTAATCCCTTTTTTTTTATGTTCCCATTTTTATCCTTGAAAATTTTATAAATTGTCTTTGTTTTATCGTATTTTAAATGAAGTTGAGTTGTCTTATCTTATCAAGTTGCCAGCTTTGTTATTTTTATAATTTTAAAACAAATCGAGGGGATGCAAGAGGGGGGAAATGGAAGGTAAAATGTAATTTATCAAAATTTTAGAGGCTAAATAACGAAGTTACAAATAAAAGTGGAATTTTCTACAGTGAATTTTGGTATCAAACATACTGTCGATTCACTGAATTTTTACATAAATCTCAATAAAGAGTAGTTTACAAAGGAGAATCAATTGTAGAACCAATTGAGAATACAGTTCATCCATCTTGGTTCAGCAGTTGATTTCCAACAAGACTAGTGGCCACAGTTAACAAAGCAAGTCCCTGATCTAGACCTTTTTCATGCTATTTAAAATCCTTCAAAATGTTCATCAGATTACATACTAGAAATCAATCAGATTGTTACACAAATATCCATTTTGAGAATAATAAAAGTGTAAAAGATTGGGAAATGGAGATGAAGCAAAGGAAAAAAATGTCATAGGAAAGAAGGAAAAACCTAACCATAAAGAATGGAAAAGCAACGGAATCTATGACGATGAGCAACAGGTGGCTTTAGTATCGGCAGATTCTTGCCCTGGGACTACTATTTGAGTTCCTTTCAATAGGTTTGAGTTCTTGGTTGATTCCGGCTCGTCGTTAGCAGCAAGAGACTTTTTGCTCACAATATGGTAAATCTCAGTGAGCGCGGTCACAAAAGCATTCTCAACATTGGTAGCTTCGAGTGCAGATGTCTCCATGAAGAAGAGGTTCTCATGCTGGGCGAACTCCTTTGCATCGTCAATTGACACTGCACGAAGGCTTCCGAGATCTGACTTGTTTCCAATAAGCATTATCACAATGTTTCGGTCAGCATGCCCTCGAAGTTCATCTAGCCATCTGGCCATATGATCGAACGATTGACGTTTAGTTATGTCATAGACAATCATGGCTCCCACTGCACCTCTGTAGTATGCGCTTGTTACTGCTCGATACCTGTTGAGAATTAAAGGCAGTATTTTCACTGTTATTGTCTGAAATAAGGTAGATTGTAAATGTTATATTATTTGATGATCAAATGCGGTAATATACGTTAAAGCATATTCTTAATTCACACATCTCAAATATGACAACAAGATTTTATAACTGTGCATTGATTAGGATACTGCTATGAAATTCAACCTAGAAAAAGTCATTTTTATCTAATTTTAGGTTTTCAAAATAAATTAGATTTTTGGAATTTAGTTATATATGGCACAAACATCCAAAATTCTAACAAGAAAAGGAATTGATTTAAAAGGCAAAGCCAATAGCTTTATCTGAAATTGCACCCTAAACGAGATGGAGTGCAACTGTTATGAGATTTGATGATCAAGATAGGTAGCATGTGTTAAAATATATTCCCAATCTTACAACTATATATTGTTTTGGATGTTTTGAAATCCAATAAAAAATGCCACCTAAAACAGATTTGGGATAAAATAGTAAAATATATTATTGGAAATTTAGTTATTGGATAGCACAGGCATCCAAATTTCTAACAAGAAGTGGAACTGGTTTTAAAAGGCAAAGAAATTAGCTTTATCTGGAATTTTCTCTAATATATTGGGCTTAAGATGGATACTCGACTAAATAATTTGGGTGATTTTGACATTCAACGAACTAGATAACCCACCTATAAAAGTCCATATAGAAAAAGTAAATCCAAACTCTTACCCAAAAAGCCAGTTTTCAGAATATAAATGATAGTCTTAGACTGAGGCAATAGGGAAAAAAATTTAAGAAAAGCCTTACATGAACCAAATATTCTCAGAGTAAAATTTGTCAAGCATGAGATCATTAGAAATTTGACGGAAGAGTTCTGCTGTATTTCCACAAGTATTTCTGGCTCAAGCAAGTCCATGTCATTGATTAAATTTACATAAACTGAAATTCCTCCATCAACATGAAATGCATAAAATTTGCAAAATGAAAGGCTTACTGTGTTGAATTGGATAATTTTATTTCGTTATAATACTTCATAAATCTTTTGTTTTCCAAGATTATAATATATCTACAGGATGGCTTGAGTTAAATCATCAGTGCAATCCACACAAATGAATGGTGACTTATATGCAAGATCATCAACTCCAAAACAGAAGTTAACCGATATTATTACCTGAATTCAATGGCTAATTTTGCAAATAGGCATTGCCTGCTACAAAAACAATAGATAATCAAAGCACTTGCATTTTCCACCCTTTCTAATACAAGGTAAACCACAGAAACCATATGACAAATTTGGCAACTGATTTGGTAAGGGAGTTTCTTTTGGTGGACATTATGAGCTTCATGACTTTGGTGTCATTATGATCATTGCCACATCATTAAGTATTTATAATTTGTCTAAGGAAACCATCTAAAGCACGTGCTGGACAACATGCCCTTCCCAAGTTACTTCTCTAGAATCTTCTAATGTAGAATAATAAGTTTGACTAATGGATCAACTCACTTTCATAATTGAATGTGCTTCCTATATAGTAAACATTTGTGAAAAATAGTCACCTTGGATTCAACCACGTAATTTGGTGACATAATTAGTTCAAGAATGAAGAAATACAATCCATAGTGAGTAAAAGTGTACAATGAGCAAAGATAAACCAACGAATATGTAGTCCACTTGAGTTACTACAGAGATTGTGGTTATGTTACCAAATTAACACTAGAAGCCTACAATGCAGAAGAATTTTCAGCAGGTACCACACAATAAGTTTGTTTGAAGAAATGTCTCGGTGAATAATAAGCATCATAGGAAAGGCAAAATAATTCTAGATCAATGAATGTACAGGTATAGCTAAAACACTTTAGACCTATTACCATAAAGATCAACGAAGTAAGAATAGAGAGGGATGTATCAACGCCCACATTTTTAGTGGAGCAACTAGAAATTTAGCATACTGTGTAAAAAATTGAAGGTTGTGCCACATTATAGGTTAGTTCCGAGTGTGACCTTTTTGTGTCATAGGTAATGGTTATGCATGTGCATTTAAGTTCCAATCTAGAGAAATCCACATTAGCTACTTGCAGATTGTAGATTGAGGCTTTCCTTTCCACATTGTAATGTAGATTGACTGTCTAACCTATCATCCTGATCCCGGTGATAAAGAGGCAGTTAATGACTTAGATATTGAGTAGTTCATACCAAACTACAGTCAAATCGCCTAATCAGAGTGAAAAAAAAAAACAGATAACTAACTTAAAGAAAAATGACGAAATATTCTGAAGCATCAAGCATTCCTGCTTCCTCAAAACTCGGACAACACTATATCAGAGTTTTTCGCACAACATCAAAACTAGATTAACCATCTTGTTCATATTATGATTGGAAAAGAAATCAATCGCACTGTGAGAAAGATTCCTTTTGTTTTTGGTTGTTGAATTTTTATTTGATTGTTGATCAGGCAAATCAATCCTAAATGAAATAACAGGGAAAACCAAGGCACGAAAAAGGAAAACATCGGCGAAAAAGAGAACCTTTCTTGGCCGGCGGTGTCCCAGATCTGTGCCTTGATCGTCTTTTGGTCGATGGTGAGGGTGCGGGTCTGGAACTCGACGCCGATGGTAGCCTTGGAATCGATGCTGAACTCGTTGCGAGCGAACCGGGCGAGAAGCTGCGACTTCCCCACCGCCGAGTCCCCGATCAGCACCACCTTGAAGACGTAGTCGATCTTCTGGTTGAACTCACCGTAGTTATTCCGACTGCCCGACGACATTCTCCCTCCACCGATCACGAAAAATCGATCGGTCAATGGAGCAATCAATCCAGGACGAAAAATCACCCAAACGAGCACGATCGCCACCGTCACCACCCACGAAGTAGAGGACGACGACGAGGAGGATCGATCGATCGATCTATCGGGATGGAGAAACCCGGCGCCAAATAAACCGGAACATGGATCGGGCTCCTCAATCGTCTATCTACGTAACTACCATTTTTTTATTTATCTAAAAATTCATTAAAAAAACATATTGAGATTTTAAAAAATATAATTAATCTTCTTTATTTCCATCCCTTTTCATTTTTTTTTCTTTTTAATATATTTATATTTTCAAATTCATTATCTCTCCGAGAGAAAAAAAAAAATTCTCTCTATCTCACCTACGTGATTAAATGCTAAAACACATAAGAGTAATAATAAGTAATTTAAAATTTAAATTACAAATGAGATAAATATCATAGAGAGATCAACCTTTTAATGTTTATAAATTATACTCTAAATTTATGTGAATCAAAAGAAAGATTGCTATCTCCAAGATTAATTGAGCTTGAGCAAAGTTGAGATATGTGAATTATTTAAAAAAAAAAAAAACAAAGCCAAACACCTTCATCAATCTTCTTGATGAAGTTCAATGGCAACGTAACTCTAAATTCTCTATCTCAAACATAAGATTACAAACAACCAAATCAAGCTAAAATTTTCAACGTTCAAACTTATTTAATAATATAATCAAACTAAGTCTAAAATAAATAATTGTTAATATAATTGTTCAAGCTTCGTTTGATTTTTGTTTGATTTCATTCGAATTTATTTGTTTGAAACTTTTATAATTTTAAATTTATTTAGTTAATTAGTAAATTTGATATTATAAACTTATTTACTTATTTTGAAAACTTTTTTATTTATATACATATTTTATAATAAAAAAACTTTATTGATAAATATGATTCACAAATCTTAATCTTTGTTCATAAACTTTTAACAATTTAAACACATGCTTAAGTTTGTTCATTCAATTTAATGAATTGTTAAAACTTATTCATTTAAATAAACTTATGTATATTAAAAACATAAATAAAATTTTTAATTAACTGAACATCAAATTTGCTTATGAACATTTAATTCATTTTCAATCTTACTCGAGCAAACTACAGTTACCTTTGGTAAGCTAACTTTGGTTTCGGGAGTCTTTTAACTTCAAATGAGTTAGCCTCAACCCTGCTAGGCTATATCCACCTTAACTAAAACTAAAAATGCAACAACAACATCTCAGATTATTATCCAATCCTAATTAATATATTTTTCATTACTGCATCTCCCTTCTACTTCCTTCAGGTAAACACAAGAAAAGAAACCCTCCAGTTTGAACATCCAATCTATAACCCGCACACAAAAAAAAAAAAAAATTTACAATCTTAAATTATGAAACCTTTGCAAATGGACATAGCTCAATTTTGAGCTCATGCCAATAAATATTACAACACACCCATGGAAGCTTTCAGCTTCCCTCAAACAAAAGTCTGACACAACCTTTTTATCCCCAAGAGAAAATTTCTTAGCTTTGGAGGATAGGGATTGCTCCATAGAGAGAACTTTTGCATGAATTATTTGTTGTTCAACAGCACCAGGTGAATTGATGCACGATTTCTCCGTGCATGAATTCATCCATTCAGCCACTGGTACCGTAACAAGTAGGTTGACGGACAATGCCAGATGAGCCTTCTACCTGCCTTTTCTCATCCACATAAGCGGCTGCCCTGCCTGATCTGCCAATCACATAAGATGGAGCTGGGTTCTCCAACTGCATGTTGAGACCCTGGTAGGTGCGAGCAGCAAAGAACTCTGATCCAGATCTAGCATTTCCTTTGAACAATATAGCATTCGGATGTTGGTGCTGCAGACTTAGTGCCTTCTCTGTGATTGTTGCCAATGCTAAGGAACTTCCGTCGTGCTCTTTGTCATTCTCTGCGAGAGAGAGAAAAAAAAAAGAATTAGTAACATTCGTTAGTCGTAAGCACAGAATACTAGTTTGTTGTTGCAACAGTATTTACTGTGCATTTAACTTTTGACAATGTGTGAAATTTATGAAATAATAGCCAGCAGAAACAGTAATGAAATCTTTGATGATCAACAAACGACCAAAGCCAGAAAAGCCCTTGATGCAACAATCTATTGATTTCCATCATGAACATTTTTGCAGTGCACTTGAAATAAAAGGGATCACCGTAAAACCAAGACCTATTTCTAAAAAAGAGATTGCTAAACTCAATTTCTTATGAAAACATACCAACAAAATTGTCATAGGGAGACTATGAAGAGAAAAATAATTTGGCACTTTAAATGGAGAGGTTGTGACACCAAGGAAGAATGCAACTGAATTCAAACATGCAAACAACTAGAAAGGGAAAAACAAAGTGAATACCTTGAGGATGACTATCTTCGATATAAGCACCTTTGATGAAAGAAAACCGAGCTTCTTCTGCATGTTCAACCTCTTCAGATATATTAGAAGCTATAAGATCTTGGAAATTCACTACATATTCTCCTGTCCACTGTCTTCCCCTATGCGTCAGAAAATCAATACATTCTTAGATTGAATTGAAACAAAAGGATAGTAATTCAAAGACAGCATTCAAAAGAAAGGAATTTTATAATATAACAATTAAAGGCAGATACTAGCACCAAATGTTTCATGTCATTGTTCGGTAAGAGAAAAAAAATATGCATACAATTTCCAAGTGAAAGCTTGGCTCATGAGACACTCTGCACGTTTAGAAGAAATAGTTTTGGAAAATGAACATTGATTTAATCTTATAGCTCGGAAGCATTTCTTTGCACGAGAAACCTTGTCAACAACTTGAAGTCTATATTACTCTACAATAGTAAATCTAAATTTTGGGGTAGTTGCTGCTCATATACAGACCCCTAAACCAAATCATAGTCAGCATCTTTGACAGTCATTCGAAGCAGCCAAATATATATATTTCCTTCAAAAAAAAACTACTGAAAACAGATATAAAATAAGGTTAAAATGACACAGGAACTCATGCTATAAAATAACTATAATAACTTGTACCTGTTAAAAGCTAATACAGCTTCAAAAGGAGTGATCACGGGAGCTAAAAATTCTTTACTGTCAAGAAGTGCAGTTTGGGCACAAGATACATAAACAAAAACATCACACTGCCACAAAAAAAAAAAAAAAATCAGTTGTCTTAAATAGCAAAAAAACATCATTCTATGACAAATACACACATCAAACGTAGAAGAGGAAGACCAAAAAAGACTTGATTAGTAACAATAAAACAAGATAAAATTTATTTAAATATAAATGATGATATGGTGGGAGATAAAGCTCAATGACGTAGAAGGATTCATATAGCCGACCCCACCTAGTGGGATAAAGTTTGTTGTTGTTGTTGTTGTCGTCGTCTTAAATAGCAAAACTAAAAATGGCATAGGGATAAAATTAGCAATAAATTGGTAGCCAGGTATCACCTCAGGAAAATTTGCAAGTTTGGCAGGGTTTGGTCTACCCATTACTAGTGTGTATGACTTTTTCCCAGCTCTTTTGATCAGTTCTTTCATCTGTTCAATAATGTGAAGATAACCAGCTGTTGCAAATCCATCAACAAGAAAAATTCACAATCTAGAGAAAGCTATAAGAAAAACAAACAGAGCCACAATTTTATAGGTCATAATTGAAGACAAATAATTAAAAAAAGAGATCCTACAACGCATGTTAAATTTGGGATCAAGAACATGAATAAGAAACTGCTGCATGAAACTTTCTAGATAGATTTTGCTATTTTCATGTTCTTGCAAAGCAAGGAAAATCCAAAATCACATGCTATTAAGTAATCTCAAAGTTTAACAAGTAAAAAACAAAGAACTGAAACCTTGCTGATCACAAACACAATGCAATTTTAAGATAATTTGTAAATACCATGAACATGGGTCATCATACAACATGTTTGTCCAAAGAACTTAGAGTAGGTTACATGGCTCTCCATCGAGCTCTATGTAAGATTATATCGTATAATAATACTCGAATCAACTGAATTATTTATTATTACATTAATTACATTGGCTGTGCAGGTCAAAATAAGAGTTATTTACTGTGAGATGGAAGGCTACATTTTCTTTCTGATGAAGGCTAACAAGCTTCATTCAAAGAAATAATACTAAAGACAGAAATCAATGAAATACAAGCAATAGAAAGGTCATGGTTTACCACTCAAACTTGTCACACAATTCCAGCAGAATCCTTATAATTAAGAGGTTCAATATGCACAGTTTTGTGGTTTTAGATTTTTCCAAAAAATGACAGTGTTACAATGCATAAAGTGTATTCAAAAGCCACTTGATGACATCCTTCTCATGTTTGTTTCCTGAATTTTCCATTACCTCTTCCCCCAGCTCTCTTTTTTATTTTTCTAGCTATCCCGTCCTGACCTGAATTACCAATGCAGCACTAAAGTTACTCAAATCTTTACGAGTTGTATGTAAAAACACAAAGGCTGCTTTCTGTTAATACTACTTTCTGTTAAAAGAATACTACTTTCTGTTAATTTTCCATAGTTCACTTACAATTTATACAAGTTAAAGTTGAAGATGTATAAATTGCAATTTGATTTATAGTTGCCAAGTCAACATAGCCAATTTTTCAGCATGTATGAGGGCATAATCAATGTAAAAGGAATTAAAGATGCTCAGCTTCAAATAGAAATAACAACATAATAGAAGGTGCATATATATTAGATGAACATACCAACACCTAATGTGCCAACCAATATGCCAACAATGTTTGCATCCTTTGCTTTCTCAACAAGGTAATATCTACAAGAACAATTCCATACAAAAGCAGTAAAATCTATTAGATAAATGCACATCTTCAGAAGCTTAGAAATCAGCTACGGGTAATCTATATGAAGAACCTGCGCCTAAGAATTCGTTGTTGATTGGACAAGTCCTTCAGCAAGCATCTTTTATCTGTATCATACCTGACTGAGGAAAACCTCAAAAACTAAATTATATCTTACCATGGAAAATAAACCATACTGCAACAGAGTACACTATCCTGAATTGCAATGTGCTATAGAGGAGGACAAGTCATTCTAGCAGGTCATATTTCCTTGCATAAATTTTTTTTTTACTTTGTCTCTGAAATGTTGAATTAATTTGTCCTTGTAAAGAATTTTCTAATCAAAGAATCAATACATATGAGCATTAACTAACCGAGTTCTATTACCTACAAGCACTAACGAAGCAAATCTATTTCAGTTCCTGTGAGGTTTAAAGTTTATCCATATAACGTTTAATAGAAAATATAGATGAAAAATTTGCAACTGTATAAGATCTCATGCCATCCACCAACTGAATTCACAAGCAACTACTGATACAAGTCATTCCAGTCTTGATACCACATCCAACAAAACTTTGCAGATAGAAATAACTCATCGGTTTCAAATAGCAGCAGCATTTCCAGCATGTCTCAAATGAGATATATGCTTGCAACAAAGAAGGAACATCATTAACTAGTAATGATATCTCCCTGAGTACAAACCGGCAATTAAATATCTAATGCTGAAGACAATGTAGTCGGAAAAAAAAATTGTCCTTCAAATGGTTAAGATTCACAATTTGTATCAAGGGAAAAAAACAGAGAATACTAAATGACTTACTTATTTCGCAATTGTTGAATGTCAGCATGACATTATTAAATGCAGCATTATCAGGACCAATCCAGAACAATAAGTAGTCCCCTATTTTGTGGTCTGGTACATTCCATGTCAGACCTCCAAGGCAATAACTGGTACCAGATTCTATTTGATTTCTGTTGCTAGATTTAAGAATCTTTCTTTCACCTTCATTAACATTGAAACCAGCATCGGACATGGAATTAGACTGTGAAGTAACTTGATCAATCTCTTTTGTAGAATCCACATGCGGATCTATCACTAAACCAACAACCTCTGCATAAACAACTTTAAGACTGGGGTTGGACTGACCCAAAATTAATGATTCAGATACTTTTGCTTTAAGATCCTCCAGAGCATATGCACATTCAAGTCCATACAAGACCTAAAATTAATGGAAACGAAGTTATTAACAGAAAAAAAGAAATAGTAATCATATAAATGCATTGGGTCGTAATTTCCATTGGCATGTCCCATGGAACTTGCCCCTTTATTTCATATTTTTTCTTCATCTCCTAATTTTTAAGGGGCAAATGCATAGTTGTGGGTTATGCATAATGAGAATTTCAAAAGGTAGACATATTTGCATCATAATCATTAGCCAAAATTGTTGAGACAACGAAGAACATAAATATTCATTAAATCTTAAAGTTTATTATCAATACAAACAAGTCTAGCAGTCTTCAAGAATGAGCAACAAATAAAATATGAATGCTCAACTTTTCAATCATAAACTTCCAAATCATCAAATATATTGCAAAGCCAAATGGCTAATTAAGTGAACCAAAAAGTTTTGGTAATACAGAACATCATTCATCACATTTATAGGCGAAGTCATCTTTGATGGAACCACACCAAACGAAACTGATAGAATTTGTCAACATTCCCTCCACTCAAAAATCCACAAAATAAGCAAACTGATTTTCTTATCCAGAAAGGATAGTTACTAAAACTACATACTTCAGAAGCCAGCTAATGAAAATTCATTTCATAAGGAAAAAAATACATGTTCCTCTTTCCAGCACAACTTCACATTTTCACCAATATGATTATACTTTGTGGAAAGGACTATTACTACATAATCACAAGAAATCATTAGATTCAAAGAATTCTCAGAACCTTGAAAACTTCTTACTATATTATTCTACTGATTGAGGTAAATACAAAAAATGTACTTTACTCAAAACATTATGTTTTTTCTAGTGATTGCCAAGGCAAATGTAAAAAATTATACTCAAAACATTATAGTGATTAAGGAGGGTAGATGTAAAAAAATCTCCACTGATAACATCATGAACAGTAGAATAGATAAAGATACAATTAAAAAACAATTCTGACATAAGTAGGCCAGTACCATAATTGACTTGTTGCTAGATGATAAACATTGAATTAATGATTGGGCACAATCTTTTACATCGATAGAAGCCTTCCCAAACACAAACATAGCTGGCAAAGTCGATGTTCTGAAAGAAAAAAATATAGATATATATAAGGAATTACAGATCAAGCGCAACAAAGATTTAAATAGATGAATAATGAGCCAGTGAAAGCTGTAAGGTATAACAAATGCCAAAGGCAGTCTAAGTATCAAAAATTTTCATTTTGCAGAACCATGAAAATGAGATATCCTTAGACATGGTCTTAGACTCAGACGAACAGCCATTTGGTGACTCCAGATCTAATAGAGAACTGTACTCCGAGTAGTTTCCATTTCAAAGTCAATATTGTAAAAACAAAAGAATTAGATAATTGTGTTAACCATACAGTAGACCACTATTCAATGAGAATCAAAATTCAAGACGTATTATACAATGAATTGGCAGAGACTTGTCCAGAAGACATCCTATACAAAACATAAAGAAAATTTTCAGTTGGAGAGCTATAAGAGTTTATATTTATACTGAAAAGCTACACGAAAATCAACCGAAAATAACAGGTACAAAAAAGCAGAATGAACTACTATAGTGTGAAACTACTCGCAGGTCTTAACTTTCACATAAACATAATGAAAAAGAGATCTCAATACCATCAAAGCAAACCCATTAATCACGAAAAGAACACAACCCTCAGCCATCTAGTCAGACTGGAATCAACAAAATATGTATATGGATTAGAGGACTCACGGACTCATGCAAGCGTGGCCATAGTGCACCACGCACTCAGCATTAACATGTGAGGCTCCAATCTCATCGACGCAGCAGCTTCCGTAGGCTGCATCCGCCATGACATACAAGCGCAGGTCCTTCCCGAGTTCGCTCCTAAGGGCCTTTGCCACACGCGGCGAGTCCTTCAGCAGCTCGTCAGGAAACTGGCATCCAAGGTCAAACTTCAGGCAATAACAAGACAGAACAACGGCCAATACAAGAAGATTTACAAAGAGAAAATCCTTTCAATTAAAAGATAAAACAAAATCATGACCTGCAACGCAACTCTGGTAAAGTTCCTTCTGCGAATAAAATTCACGGTGCTAGATATTTCATACTCCGATTCGAAATTCATGGCGAAATAGAACCAAAGTGGGTAGGTGGTTCTCGAAGATCTTCAGGTAGAAGTCTATGGGACGGAGAGTCTAGATCCACACTTCCTGTCTTCCTCTACAAAAGCGGCGACGCTGCGGCGAGGTGGAGCGCCAGATGGCCGGAAACAGGCAGGACTTAGCAGATGACGGCGAGATTCGAAGTTGTCGACGGAGACGACGGCGGTAATCTAGGCTTCGGAGATGCCGGGGCAGCGCACGGTGCAGGCCGGCGCCGCGAGGGAGGAAAACAACGAGGGTTTGGGTATTAGACACGCGGCGGCAATATCCGACGTCGGTTCAATGTGATCAAATCCAATCTGAAATGAAATCTAAAAATAGGATAATATAATTCGAATGTATAAAAACAATTTTTTTCTTTTAAAATAATTCCTTTTATAATTGATATCCAAAATACCTTTTTATCCCGTAATAATTTTTAGTATCAAATCATGAAAGAAAAGCTGTTTTAATAATTTTTAAAAGAGAGATAATCTCTCTAATTTATTTTAAAATATTAATATTTTTACTTTAAGTTAGATTTGCATTAGCTAATTTAAACATACAAATAATTTGTTTTAAATAGTAATAATTTCTATGCGATGTAAATAAATTATTTAGAGAGTTTAAGATAATTTTACATTTATAAATTATTATATATTTTTTATTATTGATTTATTTATAAATTAATACCTATAATATAGAAATGTCATCCACATTTTAGACTTTGGTAGGTATATCAACGGCTATAAAAATTTTAAATAATTTTTTTAAAATTTAATAACCTCGATTTTAATACAATTTATTATAATTTCAATCCCATTTAATATGGGTAAAAATACTATGATAACATTACGTGTTAAATTTTAACATCTCAAATTATATACTTATAGATGTAAGTTTATGAATTTATATCTGTAGAAAATATTATGGACATTTCGATCTCAATAACATATATATTATTTCTTCGTATTATTTTTTAGATAAATTAAAAAATATACATGAACATTTCTATTAAATAATTTTTAAAGTATTTGATTAATTTACTTTTTATTTTTTACACGAATGGAATGTAGGGTTATTTTCTCCTTACTCTTCTCAGTCATCCACTGATCCAACAGAGGCGGGGCCCATGATTGATGAAGCCCATTGGTCCTAATCCATGGGCTCCTTGATCTGTTATGTTCCACTAAGGGTTCGACGCGTGTCTGGCTACGGCTGGCTGGATCAATCGCCTTTCCGAATCTTTGTGCACCTCGTGAATCGGTCAAAATTCGCCTATCGGGACGGAACGAGAGCGACGTGTCGCGGCCACGATTAAAAGAAAAGCTGTAGCCTGATCTCTTTCTCTCTCTATATAAATCTAGAAGAGCCAGAAAGAAAACGCTTTATTTAATTAATCAAAATGATTTTTTTAAAAAGTGGTAATCTTACCGCCCAAACCCCGTTCCGCGACTTCAGTGATCAGTCCTTCTCGAGCACGGCCGTTCCTTTCCGTTAAGTTATTGGAAAAGATCCTTATAAATCAATTACGTCCACTTGACGACGTCTGCCTTATCGTTTCCTCCTTCCCGCTTCGATCCCCTCCTGCCACGGCTTGCATTCGCCGTTTTGGGGGCTGACGATCGGCTCGATCCACGCATTTCCGGTGGCATTTCGCAGGGAATTCAGCGAACTGAGGCAGTTCGCGATTCGAGACAAGATGGAGCCACCGCGAAGTTCTGGCGTCGGAATCGAGAATTCCGGCGTATACTCGCCGGAGATCGCCGAATCGCTCCGATTCGACGAGGTGATCCAGAGTCTGATCCACCCCAGCAGCTTCGACGGCTCTGCGGATGCCTCCGGTGGAGGCTCCTTCACCGCGCTCCTCGGCCTGCCGGCCACCCAGGCCGTGGAGCTCCTCCACGACTCTTGCGTGCGTGAGCCCCTAGCCTCGGGCATCCGCCTAGGCGAGCATCCGGTGCATCGGCCCTTCCGCTTGCCCTTGGATTGCTCCCCCGCGTTCCCCTCCAACGCAACCCCTGTGGATCGCGCCGCCCGATTCTCCGTCTTCGCCGCCGAGGGATCCCCGGCGTCGAGCTCCGGAAGGCTCAAAGCGGAGCCGCAGGATTCCGATTCCCCGCCGCTAGTTCCGATCCCCACCGTGCCGGCGAAAAGGAAGGACTCCGGCAGGAGCAAGGTAAGGGGGCGGCCTCGCTAGGGTTTCCTGTTGCGGTAATGTAACCTTCTGCTTTCTCCGAGGGCAGTGCGACGTTCGTCTAAGCCTTTCCTTCAAATCACAGGCGAAGGTCACGGCTAAGAAGAGTAAAAACGCGGGGGAGAATATCGACGCCGATAAGCTCCCGTATGTTCACGTCCGCGCTCGCCGAGGACAAGCCACCGATAACCACAGCTTGGCGGAAAGGGTACTGCTGCTTAATTAGTAGCTTAATGATTCATTAATAATTTGCCTAAATTTCTAACCTTGCTTTAATTATTGTAGGCGCGAAGGGAAAAAATTAATGCGCGGATGAAGCTTCTGCAAGAACTGGTCCCTGGATGCAGTAAGGTTGGTGAATTTCTCCAACATTTATTGATTTGGTAGTTATAATTACTTGACGGATACTTCCTGATTTATACATATAACCTGCCTCGTTCTTGATTATAAATTTTGAAAATTGTAAAAGTGAATTCTGCACAAAAGTTTACTTTCTAGAAAAAAAAGGTAAAAAAGATGAGGCAGGCAGTGGGAGAGGGGATTGCCTGGTGCTTAATGACTCGGATATGGTTCGGCTTACCAAACAATGTGTCGGGCTCTTTTCGCAAGTTACCTTGTCTTACTTTTACTTTGGGCCCTCCTACTTTGATTTTTCTAGCTCTTGTCTAGTGTAATGATAAAAGGGTTGAAAATAGGGGAGAATCAATGGAATCAAACCCGAATAATAGGAATTGTTTATATGTGTTCATTGGTTGCGCGATTGATTTATGTCGGGTTATTTCAATTGGAGAATAAAGCACAAGAACAATGGAAAAGATGAAAATTTTGCTTTTTATAACAATCACTTTTCGGTTTTTATCGTGTCTTTTGCCAAAATATGTCTTTCATAAGTAGAAATAGTTAATATATATTTTTAAAAAACAAGTAGATATCTTTTCCCATAATGTATCTGAATTTATTTCGGCTTGTTGTAAGATATGGTCATTAAATACTTTTTTTTTAAAAAAAATAGTAAGTATTAGACATATAATTGTTTTAGGATGCCTTAAAGCTAAATATAATGTTAATCTATGAAAATATTAATGTGTAAATCACCTGGAGGTTTGTGCCCTTTTTTTTTCACTAAGATAGTTGATTTACAAATTCATTAGGACATGGATTTACAGTATTTATAGCTTTGAGACGCCCGAATCAAATATTAGACTTTTATATTATTATAATTTTTTTTTAGCCTTGCATCGTAGAAAATTATATCATTTTGAGTTTTGACACACGTTAAGTTGAACATATTAAACTTCCTATTACTATAATTTTTTAATCTTAATCCCTACTGTGCCGCAAGCTGATTTGCAGCGGTCATGAAATTACAATGTAACCTTTAAGTAGCTGTGTGTTGGATTTGTTGGAGATGGGAGTATGGGGAAGGAATGGAGTAGCTATGGCAGGTGGGTCTAAATGCGGCCTTTAATTAGCTGTATGTAGCTATCCGCTCCGGCCAGCAGTTAGCAAGCCAACCCTCTAGATAAGGGCAATTTAATATAAAGATCAGGCTCTCTGGCTTCTAAGAAAGTTCGCAGAAATTTGGCTACTCTATTGTCCTTTTCGTGCCTTGAAAAAAGTTCATCCCATTGCTTGTAGACATGACAGACATTCAATACTCTCATTTGTCACCGACCAGTAACGTCATCTTCAACAAAAGCTAGTTCAATACATTTCTCATACTTCACCTTTGTCACTGTAATTAAAGTTTCTGGTAATCCCAAGGCACTTGAAATTGGTTCACCTCTGGTTCATGTGATCGCAGATAACAGGTACGGCTTTGGTGCTAGATGAAATCATCAACCACGTTCAGACCCTCCAAAGGCAAGTCGAGGTGAGCAACTTGCCTCCCATTATGTCAATAATGTCAGTCACCGTGTTATCTAAAATTCTCTTATTTACTTTTACAAATAATAATAATAATAATAATTACTGAAATTAGCTGCGCTTTTCTTTAAGATTATCGTCCTAAGTAACATTGTCGATTTCTCCACTGCGCTTCTCAGTTCCTATCTATGAGACTGGCAGCGGTCAACCCGAGGATCGACTTTAGTAGCCTTGACAGCTATTTATCGGCGGAGGTAACAACCCTTTGTTCTCTGCTCAATGAAAAACCTTTTACTTAATTCTATGCGATAAGATAAGGGTCACCCAACTTGGTCCTCTACCTGCAACTCATTTGTAGTATATAGTGACGCATTACGAATGCCATAAAAAACTTGCGTACTTTGTCAAGTGTTAAATCCTTAAAAAAAAAAACGTGTACGTCCTATATGGAAAAAATGTGATCGCTTGGTCATTCATTGCAGTGTGGACCTGTAACAGCGCGAAGCGGCCCCGGGGGTGTGGTCGTGGATCCCTCGTTGTGGCCGACCGATGCTACTGCAGAAGCAACCGGACGGCTGCTGCTGCAGCAATTCTGGCACATCGATCTTGTGCCACCTCAGCTTCAGCCTCGGCAATCCCCAACGTCTTGGGAGAGGGATGGCGCAGCCCATTCCCAGCTCCTACCCAACCCTACTACTTCCCTCTTTCTCTATGACCCTGCCAATTCAGGTAATGTCAATGTGCCTCACCTGTTAGTCATTTTTAATGCAAGGTCTTACTAATCCATGCACTCTTGATTTAATTGGACTAAGACATAGGAAAAATCTCATAAAATTAGACATGGATTTGGATCCACCCGAGTATCCTTAGCGTAGATTTGTAGAATTTATAGTTTAAAACGTGGCGTAGCGGATTCTGAGTTTAACAAGTGTTAGGGAGGACAAAGCAACGCTCTATTTTCTTTTGGATTTTGAAATCACCTGTCTCGATCAGGTGGCATTGTCGGACCCAAAGCCATAAATGATTGCTTGAGCCAACGAAGCTCTCTCCTCTCGATTAATTTAGTTTCCACTGGTCCTCTTATTAAATCCGGTCCCTATGGTCCCCATGACATATAGATTTCCTACATCACTTTGTACAACTGTCCGTGTTTGTTATCTCTCGCTGTCTTGGCTAGCAGATAAAAGAGATGGTGTCATCAAATTTTTATTGTCTGTTCAAAAGAAATATATAAGGAAGAAAAGAATTCTAGCTTGTGAAATCACTGTTCTTCTCCTGTTCCTACATATGTTCAACAACCACAGCGATGCATAAATCCTTTTGGTCTCATTTTTCTCCAATCGCGTGGGTAACAGCATTGATAATGCTGGTTCAATTTCGTTTCTAACTTTGCCAGTTACTGATTTGTTCTGCCATCAAAGTTAAAAATTAATAGTGGTTTTTCTTCATTCAGGGTACTAGGACGTCTACGATGTTGGTTGGTTTAGTATAGAGCCAGCTGTGTGAATAGTTCGTAGGATAGAACAAGTCATGCATTGTGGAAATTGTGAAAGGTGGGCTACCAGTTGTTGCGAGTCTGTCAACAATCTGACAATGTTAAAATATAAACCAAGGCTGACCCACATCCAGTGCAATTACCCTTTTGATCCATCAAGCCTTAAAAGTAGAATCTGCTTTTCGTTTAGATGTCCTTAAATTCTTACTCGTCATAAAATAAGAAACCATAAGGCTTGACTATGGGAGTCGACCACATTTCAGTCAAACCATATGAACCTTATCCTGCCAATGTACACTGTAATGTACTTTTTTTTAAATTTATTTTTAATTATGAAAGTAAGTTTTTTTCGTTTTCGTCATCTATGTTTTTTATGTTTCGTACATATGAATGTTATCTTGTTTTATGCTTCATACATGTATAGGTCAAGCTAATCTATTTTTTTTTTCTCCTCTTCGCTAATTGCATCTTGATAGTAGTACTTCTAATAACATATTCCTTGATATCACCATTGAGAAGTAGATCTGAGAGAGAAGTTTCACAGACTAATTTCATCAATCTTAATAATATCGTCTTTTTTAATGTTGAATTTCATTTTATGATTTTAAAACAATTATATGATATAAAAGGTTATGCTAACTTTTCAATTCTCATGAATAACCAAGATCTTTGACGGACCAATCCTTCTTGGTGCGTGTGCAAACCAGCGAATAATCTGACATAGAGGCAAGAGGGATGGGACTATTATAGCAGATCTCAAGTACTTTGGATGAATACAACTGACTTAATAACAGTGATGATGTATTTGAGGGAAGAGGCTTTATCAAGATTATTATACCAGATCTCAAATAATTTGGATAAATACAACTGAATTAATAACGGTGATGTATGTGTGGGTATAGCATTTATCAATAAATGTAACTATGAACACGATAAACCAATTTGAAGACTGAATTCATAAATTTCTGACATTTCTCTCTATCTCTCCTTGATTGCAGTGCCACCAAACTCAAAACAGCTGAAGACAGAACTCTAAACTTATCGACCAGTGCTCCAGCAACTTATCATAACAAAACCTATGTACATTGTACAGTACTGAGTTAGGTTTATCAGCAGTGCCATCGCCCATGACCAGCAATTGCTTACTACGATACCTAACTCCTACATTATGCGTGTACAAAATTACTATTTCTATTGAACTGCATTTCTCTCAGTGATTCTCCAATTTGTTACTGTAACAGGACAAGTTATATAGTTCTTTATTAGCCTAACTGTTTGTAATGGGAATTGCCAAGGTAAGAATAAGGGTTGAAGTAATGGGTTAGCACCATCAATACAAACACTGTGACTTAGTAGTTAGTACCAACATAAATAGGATTTAGAAGCAGCGGTAGCAACTTTTATAACTGAAGCATACTTGATGAGAACATATTTGTCTACTAGACCAGCACAAATTAAAGCTCACACACCAGATGCAACATGCAAACCCTTTCCAATGAGAAGATAAAAGAGTCTTTGCGGGTGCAGGGAGAATGCCCTACTGCATCATTCCTCCAGCAATTCATACAGCAACACAGAAGACTCACATCTTGAAAGAAAAGGCACTGTATGCAGATCTCACTGTAACCATGATGATCGAGCTTCATCATATGTCCTTAGATCTTATCGAGCTTTTCTGCCTTGACAACAGGGTTTGCTTTGGCAATTGCATTCTGAGCCTCTTCTCGGTAGTTGAATGAGCAGTCATGCTTGTCCGAGTAGCGATGCGCAGCACAGAAAAGGTCTCCACACCGACAATTAAATCCGGCCAGGCCTACACGTTTCTTGCAGGCTGTGCACCTCTTCGGACCCTCTTTGATTTTTGTTTCTCCAACTTCACTTGATCCCAAAGCATCAGGTGGTTGAAGCTTGAGCGATTTTACTTCAGCAGAGACCACAAATGCATCAGCATTGCCCACAACAATGGGTTCCTTCCCGCTACCACTGCCATTGACAAAGCTATCAATTGAGGATTGTGCCAGCTTCTCCCGCTCCTGCTTAAGAATCATCTCCCTGTGGCATTTGGAGCACATGTTCATGGTCGCAGCAGTTCCAAAGAAACCACAATTGTTGATGCAAAGAATTGGGCATTCAGGGGCTTGGCATCCAGTTTCATCATGGTCCATTTCTAACTCTCCTGCATCACAACAACATGAACTCGAATTAGAGCCGATAATATTACACAAAACCAGAAAAAAATATATAAAGAACCAATTTGACTCATTTAGAAACATGAAATCCAAGAGAGATGTGATACAAGACGAGTAGAACATGCAAATGTACAGACCAAATGAGCCTGTAGAACATGCAAATGTATAGACCAAATGAACTTGTTTGTCAATTCAAATCAAAATTTAGTATCTTAGTAACTTTTTCTGCTATAGGTTTAATTAATCTTCAATCATATCGAATTATACTAGAAAGAAATGTGATAATTTCAAGTTAAGCACAACATAAACTGGATTACCACCAGTCCACAACCAACGGAGAACAAAGATTTTCCATCTATTGAACTAACTACCTTCTCCATCACACAAACCCACACTTGGTAACTCAGTACAACTTTGCACAATTTAACAGTACAAAAGGCAAATTTCGCATATAACATCTTAACATATTCTATAGATTCATATGAACAACTGAACCAGAACGGTAGATAAAATCGCATCAATCCAAAAAAGTTTATCCGCCAAACAAGAGTTCAAAACTATCTTGCAACTATCGTATTCGCCACCAAAATATACAAATCAACCACAAAAGATCGTAGCAAAACTTTTGGCATTCAAAACAAACTAATTGTTTAAAAAAAAAACCCTAAGGATCAAAACCCTAGACAACAACCATGTGGACAAAGAAAGACCTTTCGGGATTCAAATCAAAGAGACAAAAAAAAAAGCAACCTTTTCTCTCCGGAACGCCCGACGAACCCTAGAGCAGCAGAGGAACTGGAAAGAGTGCAAATAAATCTCTATCCCACGACCATGCATATAATATGGAAGGAGAAAGGAACAACAAGACGCAGGGAATCGAAACCCTAACCTTAAGCTAACGGAAATCGCCTCGGAATCGTGCGATCGAGGGATCCCAAAAGGAGAGTTTTGAGGAAAGGAACAAACGGACGATGAGAGAGATGGAGAGGTATTTATTCTGAGTGGACGCACGCTTCGGGCTTATCTTGTCAAACACGGTGCATAGAATCGTATATGCGGTAATTTCTATACGCCGTCCGCTCGCGCCACTTCGCCTCGCTGGCGAAAGATGATTTGACGCGATGAGACATTGGCGGTGGAAAACCGTTCCCGCATGGAATTCTCTATGCGGTACCAACGTCGTAAAAAGTTTGACATCGCGGGCGGACTGGCCCGACCAATTCCAACTATGGACCGGCTCCAGTCGCCGGTTTAGCCCGAGTCCAGTGGAATGGACTTTTTTTTTTTTTTTTTTTTGCCCTTTACTTTTTAGGACGTCT
Organism: Alpinia galanga; assembly: GCA_037177395.1. Classification (NCBI taxonomy): domain Eukaryota; kingdom Viridiplantae; phylum Streptophyta; class Magnoliopsida; order Zingiberales; family Zingiberaceae; genus Alpinia; species Alpinia galanga. Next base: position 1,892,454 of record JBAMHZ010000097.1, on the reverse strand, counting down.
GATTCCCCTGTACGTTAATGAATAATATAAAGTAATTTTGTTTGATTATTATCAAAATCTCTCATCGTATGATTAAATTCTAATTGAATTATGATCAAAATTTAATTACAATTTGACTGAAGCCAAAGTTTAATTGGACTATGGTTAAATTTCAATCGCAATTCAACTGGTCAGATTCTAGCCGAATTGCAACTAAAATTTGATTACAGTGCAACTGAAGTCAAAGTTAAATCAAACCATAGTCAGATTTCGATCGTAATTCGGCCGAAATTCAACAGAATTGTGGCCATCAACAGCCACGGTATTGGCGGCCACGCGATCAGAATTTGATTGGATTTTGATTGAAATTCGGTTAGATTCCGATCAAAATTTAATATGGATCGAATGCCACCGATGTTTTCCAGGATTCATAGGTTAAGCTATAGTGACATCGTCCTCGACGCCAAAGAAATCGAGTGACAATCAATCCTCATGTGATTGTATACGACCATGAATAATACAAAGTAATTTCACTTGATTATTATTAGAATATCTCATCGTGCGGTCGAATTCTAGTTGAATTGTGATCAAAATTTGATTACGATCCGATTAAAGTCAAAGTTCAATCGGACAACAATCAAATTTCGACCGCAATTCAGCTGGAATTAGCCGAATTGCGGCCATCAAGGGCCATGGTATTGGCGGCCACGATTTGATCGGAATTTGATTGTATTCCAATCGGAATTTGGTTGGATTTCGATCAAAATTTAATACGGATTGAATGCCATCGATGTTTCCTAGGATTTATGAGTTAAGCTATAGTGTCATCGTCCTCGACGCCAAAGAAATCGAGTGACGATCAATCCCCGTGTGATTGTATGCGATAATGAATAATATAAAGTAATTTTGCTTGATTATTATCAGAATCTCTCACTGTATGGTCCAACTGAAGTCGAAGTTCAATTGGACCACGGTTAGATTTTGATTTGCAATTCGGCTGGTCAGATTCTAGCCGAATTGCAACTGAATTGCGGGCGTCAATGGTCACGATGTTGGCGCCCACGATTCGATTGAAATTTAATTGGATTTCGATCGAAATTCGATTGGATTCTAATCAGAATTTAATACAGATCGAATACCACTGATATTTTCTAGGATTTATGGGTTAAACTATAGTGTCATCATCGTCGATACCAAAGAAATTGAATTAATTTTTTTTCTCATTAGCTATAGTAGTACTACAGTGAAAATGCTACAGTAATTGAAACAAAATCATTATTGAATAAAATCTAATGCGAGAAAAATATAATTAGTGAAGTATGAGAAGATGTGAAATTAAGAGATTCTTTTTTTTATTGTTCTCCTTTGTTTTTTTTAGTGAGTCTCACTTATTACAGTAAGTTATGCTTTAGTCGAAGGATTTACTTGCCTCTTATCAGAGGTCTTACTCTTGGAATTTTGAAACCTTACATGAATTATTCTAAAACAATAAAAACTGTAAATAACTTATAGTATGTTTGTCAATTACCATAAACCTGAAGATTTAATGATCTTGTGCTCCGAAGGATGATTACAATATGCAATTGAAAAATCCTCCTTAATTTCACAGATCAAATTTCAATAGTATTTTGGATGTTCTTTTCTCTAAACACTCAATCACACAAAAGAAACAAGCAAAGCTTCCAACAGCCACACCTCTACCTTTTCTCATATCTTGGATGAACCTATATAGTGAGTGTTGGTGCAATTGACCCAGGTCACGATTGACCATACTCGAGTTAACTTTTGATGTTTAACAACATATTTGACATTTGGTGTTGACAATATGGTTTGACCATATGTGTCATGGAGAAAGTCCAAGTATGTTGACTT
>JBAMHZ010000097.1:1868457-1879206 GCA_037177395.1 Alpinia galanga | reverse complement strand
AAATGAGGAGTTTATGTTAGGAGACCTTCATTTAACCTTGGCAAGAGATGGAAAAATAGATTGTTGGTGCAATCTATTAGGCCTAACTTAAATATATTGTTAAACATTAAAATTAGAGAAATTGTTAGTGCAATTATGCTCTAACTTGGTCCTATTAGACCAATGGTTTGTGTTTTTATGTTTGAACAATGTGTTAGCATTATCATGCTTGAAGAATGTGTTGTACCTTGAAGATTGGGTAATGAAATTGGTTTAGTTTAAGTTAGGTTGACAGTCAAGTAGGTTAGTATTGACTATATATTTGACATTGAATGAAATTTAAGTGAGTCAAGATTGACTAGACACTTGGTAACGGTGAAAGTCCAAAAGTGTTGGCAAATTGAAAAGGTCCAATTAGTGTTAATAGTGATGAAAGTTCGTGTTAGCAAATGAAAAGTTCAAAAGGTTTTGGTAGGCAAAAGTCCATATCAAGGTTTATTGGATATTTGACAAGTAAAAGAAATTCCAACAAATTTAGGTTGATTAGGTTCTAGGTAAGTGGAAGTCTCAGAGGCTGAACTTCTACACAAGTGAAAGTCCCAGAGATGAACCTAAGACAAGGTAAGTGAAAGTCCTAATGAGTTAATGGTGACTTACATTGGGTAGACGGTGAAGTCTTAGAGGCTAGCCTTTAGGCAGTGGAAGACTTAGTAGGTCAAAGTTGATTGATACAAGAGAGGTGAGGAAGTTTTATGCCTCTTAGTAGAGAAACTTAAGTGTGACAAGAGTGTATAACTAACTTGTACTTTCGATTTTGGGTAGACTTGACTTAGGTGAGGACTCAAAACCTTAGAGTTGGTCCGAGTCAAATGTTTCAATCAACTAAAGGGAGATTTTAGTCAACTGAAGAGAAGTTTCAGGTTGTTGGTGGTTGAGTTCACTGTGTGATTGACTTAGGTCGAATTGCTAACAAATAAACTATTTTTATTCATTAATCAATTGACTAGATAGTCAACTAAGGCAAGATCAACCAACTGCTTGAACACCAAGAATTTAGGAAGAGAGTTATTAATCTAAGAGGGTTTGTTGTGGTTGTCAGATGACTTAGATGCTATAATAATTCAGTCGACTATAATAGGGAATAAATTGACTCAACTAGCCATTAAGTGCTAAACATTTGACTACATGTAGCTTCGGTTGGCTCAGCTGATACAATTAATTGATTGAGGTAAGGTATGAGTCCACTGATTGGGATTGGGCAGATTGTAGCAAGTAGCTTATAAAGAAGCATCAAGGGGAGATTTTGGCAGGATTCTTGCTCATTCAAAAGAGATAGAAAGCAAATAGCAACAAGTAGCCAAAGAGAAGTTTCAATCTTGTAATCATTTCTTATTGTTGTATTTCATTGTATATCTTTTCTTATTTCTCTTAATTGTAAGAAATTTTTCCATTTCCGAAAGACATCTAAGAATGAGAAAGAATAAAGGGACTCCGAAAGTGACTCATTGAATTGCCAATGAATAAAATGATTTTGTTCATGAATAAATTGATTAGGCAGTCGACAATATCAATCGACTAATGAAATGGACTAATGGATTGCTAAAACATCAAGAATTCGGGAAGAGAGCTCTTGATTCAACAGGGTTGGCTAAGGTTGTTAGATGACTTAGATGATATAATAATTCAGTCAATTGGATGGAGGATCAGGTGACTCAACTAGCTATTGAGTGCTAGACAACAGATTGCATGCAGCATCAGTTGATTCAGCTGATACAATTACTTGACTGAAGTAAGGTATCAATCCATTCATTTGGCAGATTACAACAAGTAGCTTATAAGAAATAGTTCAAGGGGAGATATTGGCAGCATTCTTGATCATTCAAAACATATAGAAAGCAAGTAACAAGTAGCTATCCAAAGAGAAACTCCAATCCTGTAATCATTTCTTATTGTTGTATTTCATCGTGTATCTTATCTTATTTCTCTTGATTGTAAGTCATGTTGTAAGAGGTTTCTTCATTTTTGAAAGGCAACTGGGAAGGAGAAAGGATAGATTGATTGTAGAAGTGACTCATCAATGAGTTATAGATTGTGGACTATAAACCGATGATTCGATCCATGTAAATGATTAGTGTTCGATTTGCTTGTGTGTTCATATTTTGCCACATACTAACATATTGTAGACACGAGTAAAAAAACAAGCAATCAATTATTCACCTCCCCTCCCCCTTTAGCTTCATCAACAATCCCTTAGATGATACAATTTGTGCTACGAAGAACATTTGGTAACAAATGGGTTTGCTCAGAACATTTTCACCAATGGCTCTAATAAATTATGTTTGTTAATCTGAACCTTAGGACCAAAAATTATTTAGATGATCCAAATCCCCAGTGGGATCTTGATCAGGCTGAGACCTTATGAACCTACATCCTGATCCTATGCTCCCTCACCATTGGTCTGTAGGATTTCAAACCCAATGACCTTAACTAAAAATGGAAGGAATTTACAATTTATTTGGGCAGTTTGAACTTAGATATTTCCATGTAGATAATCTTTTTCATGTTCTCCCACTTGATAAAATTGAAATTTCAACTATATGAGATTCTTTTAACTTCTGATACTTTGCCATTGTAATCCATATAGTTCTTATTCATGTTATAGAAGCCACTCCACTACTTCCTATATAAATATGCAACATATTAAGAATAGCATTGCATCAATTGTATAGTTACCTTTTTGATAATTTTATCATGCATGATATTAAAATGATAAAATGTCAATTTATGATATTGGTAATTAATATATATGATATATAAATTTCAAATGTAATTCTAAAAATAAGTGCTTATATTATAAAATCTTATGATACTATGCTTTTGTCTTTTGATTGAACTTGTAAATCTTAAATCTCTCCTTGTTCCCATTTAGGATCTCAATCTTTACTACCTTGGATTGGACTAGTGCAACAAAGTAACAGTTCTAATTTCAAAGCAATCATATTGCTTGATTTTTATGATTCATCTTGTACTTATGCATAAGATAAAGTTGCTGCTTTGTGACCTAAAGGTCATTGGTTCAAATCCTGAAAACAACTTCTTGCAAAAAAAGCAAGGTAAGACTGCATACAATAGATCCTTAGCAGGGACTCCGCATGGCGGGAGCTTCGTGCACCGGGCTGCCCTTTTTTATCTTGTATTTATGCATAAAAGTCTTATGGGATAGTTGTTCTTCCTATTTTATGTGGACAATGTATTGCATATTAGTAGTGTCATTGCAAGGAACTTTTAAAGTTTTAGGTCTACAGGTCTAAGATAATTCCTCTGATATGGAAGATTTGTTAAGAGTATTATTAACGGATAGGATTATTTATGCAGTGAGTTTAGTTTCACATTGATATTTTGGGTACAGTGTTTTTGCATTAAGTCTTATATATACATGTACTCACATCTTTGCAACAAAGGACAACATGGTACTTTTATTCCCAAAATTTTCCATGCTTCAGAGCCTTCACCTTATTTATCAACCTCTCTTTTGTACTTTCCCATCTCTGAGCATCAATTTCTGTTAAAGAGATCCATGTTCCCAACAAGTTGCTGTGGTTGCATTTTTTGTGTGTATTCTAATACATGTTCATTGTCTCATGTAGCAGAAGACTTTGCTCGTTTGCAACAGTGGCAAGACTCTACTGTAGGTTCTGAAACGATTCCATTACTGCCACTGTTATCATAATAGTTAACTGCAGCCAAGGCTCCATTGCCATGAGGGTAACAGTGAATTACTTCCTCCAAACCTAGAATTGGCAGCTTCGGTGAATGATAGGATCGGCTCCTTTGGACAGCAGAGTGAATGTTTAGGGGAAAGAGCGTTGGAGGCCGGCCATGTTTTTCTTGATCTCCTAGAATGAATTCCGATGAGTTCAGATAAAAATCTCATTTTTACAAGCCTAGAAGATTCTAGAGGTGCTGCTACTCACTACTAACAAATGCTTGATGGGCCACCAGCCTGCAGATTCTTCTGCCATTGGCTTCTCCTCCTGATTTATAATCCTTCTTCCTTACTTTCAAATCTTCTTCCTTGCAAGTACACAAGGATCTCATCGCCTCACTTCTACTATCTCATAGTGTGTGCTGTCTATCATGAAATAACCACCATTGTATATGAAGTTGCCCTCTCTTGAGTCAACTAGGCTTTGTTGTTATCCATGCAGCATCATCTTGTGTGGCACTTTTGTGGATTTTGATGGACGCAGGAAATGGAACAAATGGACAAGTGGTTTGGTATTCCTCAGTGCACCATATTTGTGCCTTTTTGTTGAAACTTCATCAACCACCATCAACTCATTACTAATTGATGTAGGTTTTACCTCCCATATCCTACATGGAGATTCTTCTCTTCATTGATGTCATTGAGAGAGAGAGAGAGCTCCAAGAACCCTCCAGCATTAGACAACATCTTTGTTTTTTTGCTTTTAGTAGTGGTCATCCATTGTCTTCTTTGTTTTTTTCAATCTCCTTTTCTTAGTCACTATCATAAACTTCTTATTGTTGTTGATTTTTTTTCTTGCATCATCTTCTTTTAGATGCCCAAATGTGCATTACTTCTCCCCTCTTGATATCCCGTCATTCTTTGAAATTCAATTTTATTTCTGTGTTGCATATGCCTCGGTTAAATGCCACTGCAGGTCTGAGTAGAAAAATATCATATTATTTTTAACAAGTGGTCAAGTTGCACGTTCCATCTTCCTTGAAGACTCAAACAAAGAAAATGCTAAATTCTTATTTCCTTGTCTACTAAAGGGTGTAGTTATCCTCTTTCCTTGGGATTTTCAGGTGTTTTCTGTTTTCTCAGTCTATGCGTGCTGATGTAATTGCTGCTTTATGGAGAAACCTGAGATGTCTCTTTATTTTAGTTTCATTTCATCATCTCTCTCTTTATCCTTTTTGTTGCCTCAATGTGTTGGCTTGCTGGAGATCGAAGGAACTGTCACAGATGTGCACCATCAACTATTTCCAGAGCTATGTTGATAGGAGGTTGAAGGGATTAAAGTTTTATTTTGACTATGCACGAATATGTTTTGTTTTGTTTCAATATGAGCATGTCTTAGTCAACACTTTTATTTCGCTTGAAGAGCTGGACATCATGTTCTATAGTTTATTGGAGTGTTGACAACATTTGGTAATAGTTATTGGTGTACTGGGTTTAGTCTTATATTGATGTTTTAGGTCTAGGTTTTCTACATTTAGTCCTATATATGGATGTAATTATCCTGTTAAATAGTATAACGCAGTACAAATATTGACTATACCCAAATTCTATGGGATTCATTAAAGGAAATTAAACAACTTGGTTCAAACCTATTGACACATCTATGGTTCCGAGGGATTGTGATTTGATGCTAATGACTAATGATTAAGTTCTCGATCAGTAGAGAAGCATCTTTATCTCACTGTGACAAGACCAAATCTATTAGTTACTATTTCAGTTGTCAGCCAAGCCAAGGGAGAAGCAACAATAATGTCATCTGGATCTCCATATTTTTTATTATCTCAGCGGTGCTACAAGCAAGGGTTTTCTTTAGAAAAGAATGAGCACTTATTGAGTATGTTGGTGTTTTACATATTAACACCAAAGTGCTGTTGAAGAACCAAGCATATACTTTAAAATTGGTTGTCATTTCATTAGAGCTGTTGCGATGGCTAACGAAGATCTTTATGCTTTTTACCATTTGAAGTCATTAACTTGGAGATTTCATCACTAACTCACTTATTACAGTATGTTTTCTACTTTGTATTTCATATATGGCTTGATTGGTATTTATAAAAAAAAAAATGGAACTGTCGCATTAGTAGTCTTTCACCACTGTCTCTACGTGTGGAGGGGGGTAAATTAGATGTCAGGTGGCCAGTGTAGAAATGCAGAGTCATTGGTAGTCTGACGATGAACTTTATAAATCAACCTCTTGCTTTTTCAAACTTTAACGCGACTGTGCTGGCCATCTAGATTAACTCTAGAGGCTGGCATGATTGGTATCTATGTTCCATCTTGAGAGGGGTATCACGAAGGGGCATGTTAAAATAGTTAATACTATAGGTGACTCACATGAATTATTTATTTATTTATTCCATTTACACGGTGTAAACTATAGCACCTCATTTTTATTGAATGATGCAATTTTATTCCTCACTTAAGCCTCTCTTTTAATTTTGAAGGGGAGTCTTGGCGCAACGATAAAATTATTGTTTTATGACTCAGAGATTATGATTCAAATCTTAAAAACAGTCTCTTATAAAAAAAAAAGCAGGATAAAGCTGTGTACAATGGATTCTTCTCTGAGATTTTGCATGACGAAAGCTTCGTGCATCGGACTATCCTTTTTTTAACTGCTTCTCCAATGAAGCAAACATTAAGAAAACCTTTCCCAAAACAGATGCTATAATCCAGGAAAATCGTTCATCTTACTCCAGTTATTGAATTCTCTTCCGCTAGGTAACCAATTGTTCTTGTAGCTAAATATACATTAATTGATTGAATGAAACTGGTGATTCTTACACGTTAGGACAAATTGCTTTCACTTGAGTGTCAGCTAGCTAAAAGGTATATAGCCCTCCTATCGCATTTAGGAAAGAAAAAAAAAAGGTCTTCATTGAGAAGTATGGGAGTCATTCAATGCTAGTGTGGGAGTCTCTTTTAGAGAATGATTTCTTGAAGCCTCTTGATCAGAAACCCTTTACTCGAGTTGGCATTTATCTTTATTTATAAATAAAAAAAATCACCACGCTAAGTAGCAAAGAAGAGAATAAATATGTTTTTCATTGAAATAAAGAAAAGACGGCACTGATTATGTTATGACTTTGGGAATTGTAGCTGTTTTCACATTTATACCAAGCTAGATCATAGATTATGGATTCTTTAAAGCTAGAAAAATGATAAAGCTATTGCCCAAACTTTTCACTTATTCTTAGAGTGAGATAAAAACAGTTAGTTATGGGCAGAGATAGGTAGGCTTCTGCATAAAATTTGTGTGGTTATGGGCAGGAAAAAGTTGTTGGCTGGTTATAAATGCTGCGTGGTTGTAGAATTTTAGGTGCTAGGAGTTCAAAGAAATGGAATGTCTCTCCCATGTGCTTTGTGTCTCTGTTCCTGTTAGCTTGCTAAGTGGTTATGTGACACCCTTTAGGACAAAACTCTCCACATGTTATCATAACTAGGGCCATGCAATTGGAATACGATATAGGATGATCTCATTCACATTCATTTCTTTCATTCAAATGTGAGCAAAATTTTGCATCTTAGGCGGTTAGGATTCAGCCCTTGATACACTGGCAGGGTTGCATCAAATGGTCTTGAGATAACCTACGATGGTTTTCAAGCTTGATCATGTGGAATAAATCTGTCACTGAGTTTGAATCTTAACAAGAGGACTCTACCTATTGCAGTTAATTATTGTGATACTTTGTTCTTTGTTGACTTCAGAACTTACATTTAGGTGAGGATGAAGGGAAACTACTTGAACCAGTAATAAATGCAAGGGATAGCTTTTGTACTGCAGAGCAATGCTCCTTTACCTTTGAGTAATTTTCTTTTCAATCAAGATTGCATTGACTCACTGGATAGTTTTTGGTCAGTCCAGTAGTGATCTCAATAATGTTACGGATAAATCTCTCTGTAATGAACTAATAAATCTTAAGATCTTGTGACAATGAGTGCAATTTCATTCTTTCATGTCAGATAAGTATTATTCTAACAGTCAATTTAACCAATATAAACAATCAGGTAAGCAAATGAAAGCATTAAATCACAGGAACCAACAAGGCAAAAGAAGACATACAACTAGGAACTAATCAGAGGCTGGCCATTTCCTTTGGTCAGGAGGCATTTCCCTGCTACTATTCAGTAATGAACAGTGGTTCTATTCATGACATACGTCCAAATGAGCAAGTTTCTTGTAGGTTTGATAATGATGGCAACCGTAAACGTATACACTTGATGAGAGTACTATCTTGGAACTGTAGAACAGCTGGAATGAAAGATATTTGATGTTCTACCCTTATTAGCTGTTATGAACTTATTTCATTAGCTTTTATAGTACATGATATTTTCAATAATGAATACAAGAGAAACAAGCACAAGGTTGAATCAACAGTTGCATGTATGTATTCTTCTTGCTCGTCAATTAACTAGCAAGGGCTGTGCTCTTGATTTTGCTTAGCAATTTTATCAATAGACAGATTGTGACCTTTTCTGTTTTAGGAGTATTACAGCTCAAAGTCCTTTGTTCTTTTTGTCTCGAGGAGGACACAAGGCAAAGTGAATGGCTTCTGGTTACTGTACTTCAAAATCTGAGGAAGAGTTCAGAGTACGAAGCGCACAGTAACTCTTAGCTGCACCTCATCTGAGCCACCTTAAAAAAGGAGATCATAAAGAAGAAAACTCCCTTCTTTTTAATTTTTTTCCTTTTTAAACTTTAGCCCCTATAGTTTTTTTTCTTTTCTTTTTGTTCCTGTTTTTTTTTTTTTGCGCTTTCATGCATCATTTCTACCCGGAGCCGTACGCGGTGCAATGAGTTTGACAGTGAGAGATCATGTAAAAGCCAAAGTCTGGCGTTTGACCACCACTAGCCTGGACAAATTAGACGGGTGAGATGTCATGTGGTCATGAGTAGTTAAACGAGCACAAGGCTGGAGTAATTATTGAGTCCTTTAGTCCTTTTCCACTTCATAATTGTTCTGCATACTAATTACAATTTGGTGAAGAAAGCCAATGGGAGTAAACTCATGCTTTTGTTGCAATATTTGTCCTGCCATGCATTTTTAATTAGCTGAAATATTTCACATGTGGTTGATATGGACATATCTATATATACGGATGGCAAAGCGAGGAAATTTAATTTAGGCTTGTTTAGTCCTAATATTTGTTTAATTTGTTTGCTACTATTGTTTATATCATTTTGATACAAGCATATTAATGTTTTTTTCCTGTATTTTTTCAGTTATATGTTTATGTAGCAACATTGGCTCCTCTTCATCCTCTTAGATACATAAGATTACGTGGCAGTTGTTTGCTTTGCTATGGAGGTAAGCTTTTGAAAAATTTATGGGTGTCTTTCCTTTTACTTTAATTTTGGTGCTTTAGTAGAGATAAGACCCTCAACCATTGTCCTTTATAATTCTAATTGATGCAATTTTCCAGGAATATTATTCCTTGATTTGCAAGATGCATGTTGGCTGTGAACATCAAAGCTTGCCTTTTCTCGTGGTCCTATGAACAACAAAAAAGAATTTACTCAAAAGAAAAAACAATAAAGAAAGAAATAAGAGTAGTAGAAATGTTCTTTTGTCATAACCCCTCAATACCACTATTCCTTCTCTCTGTGGTCATACATGCTCTTCCTTTCTTCTCTCTCAAGCCTCTAAATCAACCTTATTCCCCCTTTGAAAGAGACACAAATGCACACCACTTGGAGAATCTCCAAAAATATCTCTTAGTAGCTTTCTTCTTTCTTTCTTTTCAACCTTGTGAGATAGCCTTAATGATCATTTTGCCTTTTCCTTCTATCCCCTTTATTGTTTGTTTGCTTTTTTGCAGGAATTATATATCAAAATAATGTGCAAACTGAATCTTTTATTAGTTAGATACGAGATTATGTTAACTATGATCCTTTATCGGATTAGATTGTTTCTTGATTTTTTTTTCTATTACTTGAAGCTGAATCAAGATTGTTTAATGGATAAATTATATCCCTAACTCTATCATTAACTTATAAAATTTCTAGCAATTCTATTCAACTTTTACTTTCAACAAATGTATTACACACTTTGAATATTGTAACCAATCTATTTTAAAAAAAAAATCATGATCAAATGTATAATTAAGTTTTTGTAGAATTATTTTTACATGATTACCATTTTGACACCTTATTAGATTCTTTGGTGATCAAAGATCTCGTATATTGATATTTTTATCAAATGAAAACTATTAAAATTATATCATCTTTGGATTTTTTTTAAATAAAAGTGTGTAATAAAACTGTTAAATTAATATATGATGTGATACAAAATTCAGAAGAAAAAAAAGTGTCATTTAATTTAAGTTGGAAATTAATGTAAATAGATCTTTTATAAAGCTAAAAGTCATATATATATTGGTTAAGAAAAAAAAAGTCGATGATAGATTTGTTAGAACCTCAAAAGTTCATTATAGATTTAGTATAGTTAATCCTTATTTAATTGATTCCCAGCTGGCCGGATTGATCTAATCGACTGAGATGGTCGATTATTTGCAGAGATGGTTTCAAGGTTTAATTATATATGTCCTATTTAATTAGATTTTGAGCTCAAACTTAAAATTTCTTCATATATTTCTTCCCATTGTGCTATTCCCTTTCAGTGTCTTTAATACAGTTCTGAAAAGTAACCTCTTCCTTTTGGTTATCATGATAGCATTTGGTTACTTCAGTCAGTTGTGGTTTAAATGTGCTTATGATCTTACAATCAAGGACATTCCAAACAAATAATTTTATATTTATTTATGACTATCCATCTATATTTCACCTAATTATTTGAACAAGTAAAATAAATAACAGTATTTTGGCAGGTTCCAAAACATAAGAGAGTCAACATGTCAGAATCAAACCAGAAAGAATGTATAGTAGTTTTAGCTGCACTCACAGTGAGTTCAATTATTGTTTGTTCCCTTGGCCTTTATTAACCATCTTCACATCATCTAGTATTATATATTTATTTTCTGCCTTCTAGTAATGTCACATTTTC
>JBAMHZ010000097.1:1824146-1839197 GCA_037177395.1 Alpinia galanga | reverse complement strand
CAGACTGGGTGATCAGTCTGACTATTTTGAGGGGGTGACTAATGATACCATCATATTTTCATTTCATATTTATATTAAGGATGACACAACATTTTTGTGGAGTTGGAAGACGGACATGATCAGCTAAAGCCCATAGGTTAAACCCCAAGCCCGGGCAGAGCAGCTCGGGAGGCAACCAGATCGGCTCGGTCGATAAACCAGTTTCCGAGTTAGGGTAGATTAAGTCGGATTGCCAATAGACTCCCAAGCCGAGGCAGTGTCGCCCGGTCAGTAGACAGATCTCCGAGCCCAGGGAAATCAGCTCAGATAGCAAACATGTTCTCGAGCTGAGGCAGATTAGCTCAGATAGTAAATAAATTCCCGAGCTGAGACAGTATCGCCCTGTTGGCAGATAGATCCTCGAGCCCGAGTAGAGCAGTTCGGACGACAGCCATATCGGCTTGGTTGGCAGAGCCAATTCCTGAGCTGGAGCAGGTTGGTCCGTGTACTATCTCTGAGCCCAGGCAAATCGGCTCGGTCGGCAGGAATACTCCCCGCTGAAGCAAATCGACTCTATCCTTAAACAGATCCCCGAGTCCAATGAAACTGCTCGGCACTATGGAAGAACTTATGTCCTTTTTTCGGCAGCAGTCCCCACCGAAGATTCCTTTCCTTAAATTGTCAGAGGCTATCGTATACGAGGTAGTTAGAGCATGAAAAGAAGCATTGCCCACAAGAATGACCCCCGGACGGCTCACACTATAACAGGAAAGATGCTTTTCTTTAACAGTCTGATAAAAGCATCCCACTCCACCAATTCATCATCCCCACGACGTCTTCAACCTCTCAGGATGGGTCATCTGACATTCACACGACGCCCCCCCCTCCCTTTTTTTTTTAGGCATCTTCATATCAGAAGCAAATGTCTACCTATCAGAGGAAAGGAGATGATCGCTGGAAGGCAGAGGAGCGAGGAAAAAGATTCCTTTCCGCAGCTATAAAAGGAGAGGAAGATCACAGGTATAAGGGTTGGTCGAAGGAAACATTGCTAACTCTTCTCTTTGTCACTGTTCTTCTTTCTTCTTCTTCTTCCTACCACAAGCAAGCTCTAACTTAGGCATCGGAGGGCCGTTAGCCGGGAACCCGGCAACCATCTGACCTAGTGTTAAGTTTTGGATAGGGAAAAGAGAAAATCGGAGGAAGACTTACCCTTCAACCCACCAACTCACTTTACTGTTGCGGTTTGGAGAAGAACTCGTCCTCTCCTTCTGCACCTTGGAGGATCCAAAAAATCTGAGCCGCATCAATAAATATATTTTTACTTCTTTAATTTTCTTATTCATCCTATAATTTTTTGCTTTTTTTCTTCTTGAAATTATGCCATTTTTCTGCTTCTTCTTTCTCAAAATGGATGAAAATTTCAATTCTCCTTTTATAAATATTTTGAATTCTCCAAATGTAGAAAAAACTATATCTTCTCAAAATACTTTTATTCATTCAAATGTCAAATATTTTTAAATTTCCTTTTATCCACATTACCATTCAAATATTATGTGTGTTTCATAATAACATTGACATTTCTTAAATTTTTCAAAAAATATCAATGAATCTGAGTAATACTGCACAACTCCATTTTATATGTATCCCTTCCAAGATTAGTCGGTCATAGGTAGTCAATTTGGGATGCTAACTTTGTCATATGTATTTTCTCCTCTTTAACCATCGATGATACCTTCAAATGAATCAAGAATGATTAGTGTTGATGCAGCTGTTAGCAACAAAGAACTTATATCATTATTATCTATTTCAGAAACTCAGTGACCACTACACTCATCACATATAGATCTAGAATATAAATTGGAGATAGAGGATTTGAAGCAAACAATTTAGTCTCTCGATGAAGATGTGGTCCTTACAAAGTCATGAGTCATTATTAACACTAACATAGTCATAGGTAATAATTAGAAACCAGAAGAATCAAGTTTTTTGAAAATATATCATTGATTATTACAACAACAATTAGCCAACTAGAACTGTGTCGAGAATTTGAAAGTAATTAAAATCACATTACTATAAGTTTACGTTAATGGTAAATGAATTTTCTGTATATTATAATAATTTTTATTTTCATTATCAAAACAAGTGAAGTGATGAAAATGCATTGGAGAACTAACTCAATGAATGAAAAGTTAATAATAATAATAAAAACTTTAAATATATACATGTATTGAGAGTTTTTAAAGAGTATGATAAATATACTCCACAAACAGTTAGCTATGACCTTAAGTTTTTAAAGAGTATGATAAATATATTTCAACTCAAATTTAGATATGAGTATTAATATTGATGACTATGAAGACTGCATTTGTCTAATAAAGTAAAAGGTGACAAAGAGAAAGTGTAAATTTAAAGTGACAAAATGGATCAAAAACATCGAAAATAATTCTCCAATAAATTATGCTGTTGGAGATTTTTAAAAGATGCCTCAACTATCGCCGTCCTCTGGGCACCACTGATGACGTGTCACAAGCGAACGGTTTAGCGATATGTTGGCGCATGAAGCATCATATGCGGACTGTCCCAGCCACGGAAAACACAAACCGCGGCGTACTGAAAGAGACGGCGACGTGGTTTTGCGAGTGTAGGGGGGAGGGAGATCGGCCATTTCATCGAGGTGGAAATCTAGCGCGCAGGCGCAAGGAAGGCGTGCGTGGATTTGGATTACGGTGGGCGCTGCTGCTCCTCTCTTCGTCCTTCGTTGCTTGAGGGTTAGGGCATGCAGGGATGGGGCTCGAGGAGCTGGTTAAGGAAGGAAAAGAAGGCGAGGGAGTCGTGCACGACGTTGCCTGCTCGATCTGCCTTGAGGCCGTGAAGAACAGAGGGGGCCGAGCCACTGCTCGGCTGCAATGCGGGCACGAATTCCATCTAGGTTAGTTTCTCTGGACAATTTTCTTCTTTCATTTTTTTCTTTGTTGATGCTCCTTGTATATGCTTTTTCCCCGTCGGTATCTGGTGTTTCTAGGTGGTAGGCAGTGAGATTTGAAGGAAAGATGCTTTTTTGGTGGTTTACTTAGTATAATTTTTTGTTTGTAACGCAAAATTTCTGGTGGAAAGACGCCTTTTAGGTGGTTCACTTAAGGCTAAGTTTTTCGTTTACAACAAAAAATTTCTAAAGAGAAGTAATTACTTCTGTACTTTCCCCTCTTTTCTTATGATGTATATTTTTCGATTATGTCAAATCTGGCATGATTATTCTGCATTAGAGACAAGTACAAGTACTTCCATCCTACATGAGCTGGTTGCGTTTGTGAGAATTCCTGTTGATTCTTTACACTAAGTTTGTTCATTCTCTGGAATTTAGGAGTAAGGGAGAGGAAAAGGAAGGAAAGCGAGGGAAGGGGAGTCACAATAAAAATTTCAAAGCGACATACATGCTTCAAGAGTCAACTCAGCGTATATAGTTATATAGTTGAAGCAACCAAAATATTTGCTTTGCTAATCAAAATGACAATGATCCGCTGGGAGTGCTTATGTTTTGAGAATGTTTATTGACTTTGTTGTTTGTGTCAATGGTGTCTGGCTCAATAAAAGTGACCAAACAATTGAGCATCCACTCGTCCCTCATTCTATTGCACAGATGACATTTTATTAACTTTGTTCCAGAGAAAACTCTCTCCGTACTTTGGTATGCTATTTTTCTGTTAGAAGATCATATTCCAATAGGTTTTCAGCTTAACTTGCCCACTACCACTGCCCCGTTCTCTCTTTGACAGACTAATGCCCCAGTTGAGATTCTAGCCAATACTACTACTTCATTCTTAAGATTCATGTTCTCAAGTTACAAAAGATTTTTTTTTAAACCAAAAAAGAATCATTTTCAGCACCGTATATTCAAAATTACTGCAATTAATATACTGTGTCAATCAATCTTGACTAACAGGTAAAGAAAATGATATAAACTATATTCCACCAGGGGAAAAAATGCATGCTCTTTGATAATGGAATACCAAGCTTTTATTAATCTCTTTAGAAGTAAGAATCATGTTCTGACTTTTGATTTATTAGACAAGATATAAAAGAGACAAAGTTAAACAACATAAACAGTAAAAGAGCTAGGGTAGATTCAAAAAAGTTGGTTTGTAAATCTTTAATCTATTGATAGATAGCTAAATAGATTTATTATCAAGATAATTAAGTAGGTATTATTGACAGGGAACGATAGCGGCATCTGAATGCTAGATGATAATCTAAACAGCAGGAATAATAATAAATTGTTCAAATCAGATGAACTCTGTGAACCAAAATATCAAAGAAATGTGAAGCAAAACCCCCCAATATCTTTTGAAATAGCATTGACATGGATATGCGGTGCTAACCATAGCAGATTGTACGATGTAATGCAAATGGAGGTAGGAGATAGTTCTGGCAGATAAACAAGAAAAAGGTATCCAAGGTTAGACTGCTCCGGCCTTTGACCAAGCAAGATTTACAAATGAAATGATAAATAAGGTGAGTCTGTACATATTGAACATGCCAGTTGAAGTAAGATGATCATAGTAAAAGACTTTGAGATTATGATGCTAAGATAACTGATAAAAATGATCTTAATCCATTTAGTAGGCTACAACAAGAAAAAAGTAACCACACTTAACTGTGATAGTGCCTGAGTTGTTTACCTTATCCATAAGTGCTGGAATTTGGTTGCTCTACTGCTATCCATGCTGCTTGCTGAGGCTGTGCAAGCGTTGAGGAAGAGGGAGAGGGTCAAGATGGCAAGGCAAGATGAGTTGCATCTGCTGGAAGAGATGTGCTCTCTCACTGAAACCAAACCTGGTGAGAGTTGGGTTTCTTGATTGCTCAAAATGGATGATTGGAGGAGCTGAGGAGGGAGAGACTGGGAAAAAGGAGTGTGGTGGTGATCTTGTGGGGAGGAACAACTCCTGGTCCAATGTCTGAGAGGAGGAGGAGAATGGCTGTGTCAAAAAACACGAGAGGGTGTACTTGCATTATTATGGGTTTTGTTCCGTGGAGAAGGCTCCACGAGGGACCATGAATACTACTTTTTGCGACCACTTCTCACTCATAATCTATGATCGGGCACCTTTTTTTCCTGGGAGGGTCCTCACACTTTAAGGACATTATGATAAGATTTTTTACTGCATTGACCTCCAAGTTATATCCAATTTTTTGTCTCATTGTTCTCCAAAAGCTAATAAGCTGGACATCCATATTGTAAAGTTCAGGCTAGGTTGCATAATGCACATGTTGAGTTTTCTTTGATCTAATTTACTGCTACAAAAGAATCCCAACTCCAATAATTCTTAATTATCTGAGTTCCAACTCTTATATTTGTTTTTACATGAGGAAATGAGAATTAAAATTCCATTTCTTATGTTTGGAATTAAAGCCGATCTCCCCTAGTGGGATAATGCTTAGTTGTTGTTGTTGTTATTGTTGTATGTTTGGAATTAAAGAATGCCATATTTGATATTATGTATTATTTATGTTCTAAAATTCTTTAGTGCCATGATTTTTAAAAAATTTCAATAATCATAAGACTGTGATAATAGACTTCTTTTTACTGGAACTTCTGTATCCTTACTTTTGTAATAATAGAATTGTAATTCTCTTTTTTGATATTTTCCAAAAGTAGCAATCTCATACATACAGACAATTATAATTTTATAGTTGTTTCACTAAAAATGCTCTTGTTAGCACTATATTCACTCTTCACTTTGCCTATCTGCTAGTATCTTTGGTGATGATATATTCTGTTAAATATTTTGTTAAGCTATTCCAGAAGAGCAGAGGGGTGTTGGTGCAACTGCTAAGACTTGAGAGTGTTTTGGGCTGTTGTTTATTTATGACGACAACACTATGATGATTAAATGTTGCATTTTCTCTTCATAAACTTGTTGTTTAGTTGTTCATTTCTAAACCATGGCTCGCCAAATAAAACTTCCAGATTTTCATTCCCCAATTAGAGCTCAATAACTACAATTTTACTCTCTCCAAGGTTTTTTATTTTTCACCTTATGACTGTTCTCCTTTCGTTTTTCACAGTTTGTAAAGAAACACAAACTGGTATGTTAAAAATTTGTTTGAATTAAATTCTAGAACTGCAAATCCAGACAAATCTTGAATTCCTTTACAAATTGTAAAATAATTTAAAAACGTTCCTACCTTGGAATAATTTTTACATTCTATAATATATACAATAAGGTCATTCTATTATATATCACAACATGATTAATGGGACATGTTGATCTTGATTTAAGAAGGGGAGCCTTGGCGCAACGGTAAAGTTGCTGCTTTGTGACCTAGAGATCACGGGTTCAAATCTTGGAAACAGCTTCTTGCAAAAAAAAGCAAGGTAAGGTTGCGTACAATGGATCCTTCCCCGGAACCCCGCATGGTGGGTGCTTCGTGCACCGGGCTGCCCTTTTATAAGATTAAGGTATGACCCACCATACTTTGTGGATCAGAATATTGGGCTATTAGGAAGTAATATGTCCTAAAAGTTAATTTAATAGACATTAAAATGTTAGGATGGATGTGTGGTGTGAAGGTAATAGAAAAGATATGGTGGGATGTATTTAAGAGCAATTAGGTGCAACTCTAATAGACAACAAAACAAGAGTAAATGTACTAGAATTGACATAGACATGATTGAAATCTATAGTTAAAAAATTTAAATCTTCCATATAATGGAAGGTGTGGAGGGAAGCCTTGGCGCAACAGTAAAGTTGCTGTCGTGTAACCTACAAGTCATGAGTTCAAGTCAGGGAAACAGTCTCTTGTAAAGCAGGGTAAGGTTGCATATAATAGACCCTTTCTAGAATACTATATTGATGGAAGTTTCATGCACTGGACTGTCATTTTTTTTTATATAATGGAAGATGTGTTGCGTAGAGGGAGTTCAAATAAAATAGTTGTCATTCTAATGAAAAATTAATTAGTTTAATTTGATTATTATTGGTATATAGCCTTGCATGATATGAATATGGTTGTTGATTTTAATTATTATGTTTTTTTATATTTATACTAATTCTAACTAAAGCTTCTTCAATTTTGTGTTCTTTTTGACAAGATTACTAGTGGTTCATTTGCAGAGTCTGTGATTCATATAAGCGTAGTTAGGAAGATTCCAATTTTTATGTAGTTTGGTAAATCTTTTGGGTTATTAGTATTTTGGGATACCAAAAGTGGTTTATTTTAACTTAGCGATCTGGATATTTGTAAAGAACTAAGTGGGACTATGCTGCTTGTTTTATGCCACTAGAATAGCTGAATATCGTACAACTGAGTTATCATATGTTCTTTGACTTTTTTCCTCAGGGATCACATTGCATTAGCTTTTCTTGTTTGTAAATACTATGATGTTTGATACAGGTCATTTTTTTTAAATTGATTTATTTCAGGTTATCTAGCAGTAATCTGTGGCATGGATCCTGTATGTTGTGAATCAAATTCATGGATGGAGGTTGCTAATGTTGACAAGTTGATCAGAGGGCCTAATCAACCTTTTTATCAGGTTAGATTTATTTTGGTGGACCTGACTAAAAGGTTCTGCAGATAATGTTGGAGCATCGGCAGGATTTTTTTTGTTTTATTTTGATGACCTAGACTTACCTCATCTTGTTGAAATGATTATTTAAATCAATTGGAAATTCAAAATTAGCAAAAGAATTGTCAATCCATTAGGTCATATCAACCAGTTCAGTTCC
This sequence comes from Alpinia galanga, assembly GCA_037177395.1. Taxonomy (NCBI): domain Eukaryota; kingdom Viridiplantae; phylum Streptophyta; class Magnoliopsida; order Zingiberales; family Zingiberaceae; genus Alpinia; species Alpinia galanga. The sequence continues at coordinate 1,831,491 of JBAMHZ010000097.1, read as the reverse complement.
AATTACAAGTAAAACCAAGACATTGTCATATCTTTCTGTATTGTGTTAGATGCGATTGCTTGGGTGATACCAAATATATATAGTCAAGAAGTCGTCTAGAGTTTATATAATTATATTATTTCATCCTTTGCTAAAATTCTGTCTGTAAGAGACAAGTAAATAACCAGATCATATACCTGGTAATGAAGAATTTTGAGTTCAGTTCCCCCATTTTAGAAATACCCTATGAAGCATTAGAAGTTCAACAGTCTACTTTTAAATTTTGTGTTCAATAGTTTTTCTTTAATGTCATTCCGACCAAGAAATAGAAGCTCTTTTAAATACTAAATCATAGATAAACAAATGCCATATGCACTCTATAATATTGCTGGATGATGGATGTTTTTAATAATCATATTTAAATTTTATTTATTCTCCATCATTGCAAATTCACCATTAGCCAATAGTATTTGTCATTGCCACTTGATCTTATCATTCTGATAGTTCTAAGATATCTTCACTTTCTATTACATTTTATAATTCTTTCGTTATCATAAGATTGATTGCTGCTGTGTTGCAATAGATTAAAATTTGAGGAAAAGAAATTTTATTTTGGCATAATATTATGTGAAATACCTATTGCTGTGGCAAATTTACAACTGTTGTTACACACCATTTGCCATCTATGAGGAGCTAGCTTCGACCTCTATTGCATGCCTAATGGTGTGTTTCCCAATGAGAGAAGAAAATCAGGATGGAAGTAATGTTAGAGAGATTTCTCTAGTTGCACTTTGCCTCTGTTTCCTTTGATGGAGGGAAGAAAAAGAGTGGAGAAATCTTTCCCTACCTTTTCTCTATGTTTCTTTCATCTCATTTAGGTGGAAACTCACTTTCTATTTTGGATTTATAATTTTCTTTTCTTACACAAAGTTTCAAAATTTCTTTCCTTTCCTTCCATTAAAGGAAACAATTGAAAATATTTCCACAATCTGTAGTCTCGTTTTGTGTCAGTTGGCATAGGCAAAAGTTATTATCCTGCATGTTGATTGCCACATGTGATGCTTTGATATCAACATCAAAGCGGTGATGTGCATCAAGAACACAGAGGAAGAGTGAGGAAGAGAACAGAGAGATCAACAGAGAAGAGGAGATGGGAAAAGGTACCTGAGAGAAGTATGAGCACGGTGAGGGATAGGTATTGCAGGCAGTGGACTGGTGCTGCAGGCAATGAGTGAGGGATTAAGGGAGGAGTGTGAGGAGAGAGAAAAGAGAGGAATCAGATAGTTGATAGCCTTGTAAAAAATATCACTAATCTAATTAAGTACAATTAAAGCGGACTATCATCTCTATATAAATTTGGTTAAGGATAAAATTTAATGTTTAACATTGTTGAAGATTTTTTTTTTTTGTGTGCTTTGACTTTTGTTACATTGGAAGAGACCAAGAAATCATGTGAGCAAGCAATGGAACAACTACTACTGCCGAACTTCTTTTCTTCTTTTATATCTTCTCTCAACTTTGGTTTGAGTGTAAAAAAGGGTATGGTTTGATATGACACTTTGATTAAATAAACATCTATTTTGATTAATTTTAGAAAATAATTCATTTATTTATTTTTCACTATTTTTAATTTATTCTATTAAAATATCATTAAAAATACATAATAATTTGTTTTACAAAAATTTACATAGTACATGTATTATTCATTTATTCTTAAGTAATTAAAATGCACATAAATATAGATGAAATTAAATTAAAAATTTTTGTGCAAAACTAATCAATAGTTAAATATATAAATTGTCTTTCTCACGAAAATATAAAATATATGAAAAATCAAAGTACATTGGTGCTTATATATGAAAACCAATTAATATCTTCATAGCATAGAACCTTTGGATGAAAATATAAGTTTGTACCTATGCATGAAAGAGGTGGTTTTTTACTTTTATTCCTATATATGGGCATTATTATGCCCTCTTAATGATATTTCTCACACTTGCATAAAATTTTTTGACACTGGAATAGTGTCAACCACATCTTGCAAAAGTTAAAATAGGACCCCTTATAACATATGTTTTATCCAAAGGACAAAACTTGGCACGCATGTGCAAGTGTTTGGATTATCATTAGTGTAATGTAGCGATACTTTCACATGAAAATAAAAAGCTGATACCTATATGATATAAAACCATTTGTTGGCCAAAATATGGTTCTAAACTTTTAGAGTCTAAAAATAAATAGAAATATTATAAATATCTTTGTTGAGGTGGCATTATATATATGCTTGAAAAATGAAGACCATAGAAATCTTTATGGCATAGAATCATATTTTGACCAAAATATGATTATGTATAGAATTATATTCTTGCTATATAAGGTGATAATATAGTATATATAATATATTATTAATATTATGAACCTAGTTGTACATCTAATATACATGTATCAATTTATAAGGTGTAATTAAGCATGACCAGAGTTAGCTCATCATTGGTGACTAGCTGGTTGTAGGCAATGGGCTGCCAGTGAGATTCTAACTGGCTGAATAAAGGGTGGCAAAGGCCTTTTTGAACTTCATAAGAAAAGCAATAGCCCCCACGGGCATAGCTGAGTTGGTACTCAGATAGTAGACTTGCTTCATTAGGTAAGGGTTGATTCCATCCATGGTTAATTCCCCATGGGGAGTGCCCTCCCATACAGGAGGCCGTTCAGTACTGTGGTTTACCTTCCCTCTACAATCTCGAATGGACGTAGGAGGTGCTTAGGGTGAGTGAAATCACCTTTTTGCTTCCTTCATAAGAAAAGGGGGGCCTTGGATTTAATACAACATGAGGGTCTTCAAATTCAAAAAGAAGCATTATCTCATAACATTATTTTGATTTAAACTTATGGGTGGAATCGTACTTGAATCACTTCCATTGTGAGGCTCTTTAATTTTCATCAATCGCCATGTCACTTGTTTGAGCACTTATATCCTTGAAGCATTTTGTTTCTGGAAAAGTAGATGGAATGACTTTTAGCATATACCTGATTTTATCTTAATTATATCGTGTTTTTTTTTTCTAATACAGATCTTAGTTGATGTCCACACAGATCCAAACCTTCTGGTTGCATATGGTAGGTATTCATTCTTTATGAGGTAAGTCTCCAGTGTGGCATCGTGAGAGAATATTGATGCAATAATCTAGCTCAAATTTGTACTACAACTTCTATTGCATTCAGTTAAATTTGTGTAAATTTAGAACTTGTGTAGTGATTTGCAGTCTACTATTACTTATGAAAATGTTAGTCCTTGTAGGGATGGCACTGGTTGGCCTGGTTACCCTACTTAAGACACCTAACGTTCGTTACCCATATGTTTTGCAGACAGAATACTCACGTGTCTAACACCCATTTCAGCTATCTATTGTTCTGTTCTTACTCCACATAAATTGAATGTCCTTGTGTACCCCAAACTCAATTGAGCTAGTTAATCATGCTTTGGATACTAAAAAAAAAGCCCTGCTGCCATCCAGTTGATTTACTTGGGTGAAAATTTAGGACCTTATACTCCAAGATACACTTGCTAATATCTTAAAAGAATATGTCCATAAAAATTTAGTATTTTTTTTCCCGTAGAAGCTAATGTACCTAGACGAAACAAGTTCTCTACTTTGCTTTAGCAATAGTTTGCAATTAAGTTGTAAAAGGTGGATTGAGTTAATTCTTCTTATGCCATGTCACTCTTTATGCTTAACCTGTGTTATCAGACATAAATGAGTTCAAGCAAGACTTTTTTGCATCACAAACAGATTTGTTGTATCTATTACGATAGTATCCTTTTGTCTTTTCGCTGCAGTTGCGGAAGAGAATCTTGTAGCCAATGAACGTCCAGACAAGGTAAATGCAAGTCCCTTTACTGGCAACAATACTCGTTAGCTTTCTGGTTTACTTTACTGGGCTTCCATTGACTTGCAGGACAGATTTGATCATCCATATGCTTCCTTCCTGTTCTACGGAATCGACACGGCAGGTGACTTCATTCCAATAAAGCAACTCCGTGAAAAATATAACAGGCCACGACACGAAGTTCATGTGGACAATTCTGACGAAGACAGCGATAGCAATTCGTGAAAAGTTGTATGGTTTTTGCTTGGAGAAGCGACTCTTAGTGGCGGCCTCGAGGCTGGTTGCAACAACATGGTTTTACTCTACGGGATCGTATTATGGATCTGCTGGTGTGGCTCATCAGCATCATTTTCCTTCCATATGATGCTTGAAATTTATAGGAGGAAGATATTAGATGTGTAAATATTTGCATCCCAACTAAGTGGGATTACCATAGCTCGGCGATGGATATTCGCATCCGAATGAATTGTAATTATTACAAATTTACAATATTTGTACTATCTTCGAAAGGACAAAACTAATAGAATCAAATATGTGTTTTATAATGTTTGACTAAAAGGCAGGAACTGTTGAGTGGCTTGAGCTGCTTTGCTGAGCTGTCAAATTGAGCTATTGACTGCTGAGTTGTTTGAGCTGAGTTATTGACTGTTGAATTGCCTTGCTGGAGCTGAGTTACAGTGTTACCAAGTAGATTGCTCGAAAATTGAGAAGCCAAGGTCTGTGTTAAATGTAGATTTTTTAAAACAGATTTTATCTCACCTTCGTGGTGCTTAGAAGTCAACGTAGGATGTCCATTTCAGTGAAACTATAATCTCTACTAAGCACTGGTGGTTGTGACAAATTGAAATGTATCTTAATGCTATCATAGAGAATTTGCTGAGTGGAAGGATACTTGACAGATAAAGAGAAAAAAAAAAAAGGGAACATAGGTGGGTGAATTACCTTGTCACTTCTTATGGTCAAAATTTAGGCTCCTTTTATACTGAATAAAAGTCATTAAATTAATTTTATTTATTATAAATGGATTTTTATTAATTGTTATTAATGTATCTATTACCATTGAGAAAAATTAACTAGTCTACGAATAGTAATATTAACCAAATTTAATTGAAAAAAATAAAATATTAAATTAATTTACTTTAAACATGCACTTCATTTACTATTACATAAATTATTATTACAATAATTTTGAAATGATTTTGGATAATTTTTATTAAGTTGATAAAGAGTATTTTGATATAAAGTATTTTATGCATAGTAATTTTGATCAAATTGAATTAAAAAGAAAATATTAAACCGATTTACTTTAACACGTTGTACCAATTACGATGCATCTCTTACAACAACACTATATAATAGGAGTATTTAGGGATGATAAATATTTTAGGGTGCTATTTTGATATATTTTTTTAAAAGTAAGATTTTCGATGAAAATGATAATAAAGAATGCTCTTTTGTTTTTGATGCAATTAACATTATTAAGTTACGATAATAAATTATCTGTAACTAAAAGTTTTAAATATTTAAAATTATTTTTATAAAAAAAATAAAAAGATTGAGAGAGATGTCTTATATATAATATAATAAAGATTGAAATAGAAGAGAACATCGTATGTTTTTTTTATGTAAAATACCTTTAAAAGTTAAAGGAAAATTTTATAATATGGCAATTATATTAGGCTATAACTTGAGCATATAAGTAGAGTTACATAGATAAAAATGTTAAGATAGATGTGTGAACATACAAGAATAGATAAAATAATAAATGAGAATATTAAAGCCAAAGTTGAGATTTAACTATTGAGGAAAAACTCTGAAAGATACATTTAAGATTGTATGAATATACTTAGACGATCGATAAATATTCTAGTCAAGTGATGTAAAACTATTATAAATATGTAAATTAAATTAGAAAGAGGAAAACCAAAGAAGATTTGATTATCAACGATAAAATAAAATAAAATTTATTTAAATATAGATGATAATATAGTAAAGAATAAAATCCAATAGTATAGTAGAATTCATATAGTTGATTTCATCTACTGATATAATATTTGATTGTTATTGTTATTTTAACATCATTACATATTTTATTACAAATTCAATGTTTTATAAATTTTTTTCTAAATATTTTTTTTTTGTTAACATCAGGATGTTCGAACCTTCGGTCTGACTAATCTCTGGGGATGGTCAGCCTTGCCCCACGGTCCTTCAGGGATGCTCCTTCAACAGCTGAGCTGAAAGATGTTGGAGCCCCAGCGAATCTCCACCAACTACCTGGGTAAATCAAGGAAGTGCTCATACTTTTTTTAGCGGGTCAGCTTGGACTCCACAGTCGCACCATCTCTGAAAGGTTGTCCAATACTGAAGTCATACTCTATCCACCAGACATGCACAGAGGATCGCCTCCATATATTTTTTTAAAATTCATCACCGAACCACGGCTCCATCGAGGGCCATGTTCATAAATATTTCTTACGAACACAACTCATATAGGAAGTTTATAAACCAATTAGCAAACATGTGTAACAAATGCAAACTCCTACTAGCCGTTAACCACAAGCCATCAAATTTGCCCACAATAGTTTATGTATGATTTTACTCATTCGTTTCTTTTGCCTTTTTTTTTTCTTTTCAAAATATAAAAGAATAAAAACAATTTATTTTTGCAACACACTTCATCACAGACTCAAGAACTCATGAAGAAGTTGAATTTTCATTTATTGATTCAGACAGAACTCTTAAAATTGTTTGTCGAGTGAGATGGAATGGAGAACTCAAATGAGATTGTCATCTCTCCCTCAACATTCTCATGCTCGGCAAGTCGAGCTCTCCCTTTCCTCGTCAACACATGCGCTTGTATCGCGTCATTTTTTCCCTCTATTTTAGCATTTGCTCCACTTTCCTCCTCGCTTAGTTTGAAAGTTTACCGGTAGCAAGTTTTATTTCCAATGCCCCACCAAATGCCTTGCTCGTCCAACATAACTCATTGTCCAAACTCGTAAGCATCATCATCATCATCATCGATAATGTTTGTTCTTGAATACACTCGCAAGCATCATTTCACTCGTTGTTCGATATGTTTCTTTGAGACTTCTATTCGATCCACCACTCTCATCTTCTTAGGCTCTCAACTAGTTTAAGTTCCACAGTCTCCTTGACATTGCAAATAGTCCACCAAAGGCTAGTGAGAAATTATTAAATGGTTTTAGGATTTTAGTTGAGTTTTATAAATTTAACGTTTGTCTCTTTCTTTATTCAGGTTTAAGGGTTAATGTTCTTTGAAGCCCTTGCAATTGTTTAAGGTTTAGGGTTCAGTTATTGGGGGTCCTAAAAGATTATCTAAGCTGAGCTAGAAGTTTCGGACACAATTGTTAAATGGACCTACACACCTACTAGGTGATCACGATTTGGTTCAATCCATGAATCAACTTTATATTAAAGAAGAAAATAAAACCGAACCGAAGAGATCTCATCC
>JBAMHZ010000097.1:1804818-1824046 GCA_037177395.1 Alpinia galanga | reverse complement strand
AAGAAAAGAAAAAGAAATATTATCAACTACCAAGTGAGAAAGGAGAAGAACGTCTTCAAAAAGAATCGACGACGAGAAAAGAAAAATATAATCTTGATCACTAATGAGACTTGAGAGAAAGCACAGGATTCAATCTGTCAATTGAGAGAATGAACAAATTAAGATGGAAAAAAAATGGAATGGAGTGTTATATATTAGGAGAGTAATTAATATGTAATTAATTGATAGATGTAAAATTAATATGTAATTAATTGATAGGTGTAATAGATAAATGAGGAAATATTTTATAATCATTATCTTGATTGGCGGATGGTATATTTCATCTATCAATAAAATTGAGGCTGTAATTAATACCTATCAATTAATACCTACCAATGATAGCTGTAATCAATTACTATAATGATTATTTATAGTAATTATTTATCAAGTATAACTAATTGATAGATGAAATATTTCCTCATTCAATACTTCTTTTCCCAATACTTTTTTTCCCAATTAATTAATATGTAATTTTTCTCATTTATCGAACCAATGAAAAAAATATAATATTTTATTGGAGTCCTAGGCACAGGTCTTAATGGCCTATGCCTTGAGCCGGCCTTGGATTTACCTTCACCGATTCACCGGCCTCGCTTCTCCCTATCCCTTTATTAGTCAAAGGAAAGTTCAGTCACCTTCTGGCGATCTTTGCTTCTATCTACGTCATGAACATCCTCATCCTCCTCATCTGAAGGAAACTGTTCGCACAAGGCCCTGCAATAATGTTATGGGGCGGCGGACGAGGCAAATGCGACAACGAGATTATGGCGAGGGTCAGCACAGCAGAGTGGGTGAGGGGCGGTGGCGGCAATTGTTGTTGTTCATTCAAGCGGATCACCTTCAGGATTTGCTGCATTAATCCGGTCGCCGAGCTTCTCGTGGTTCGGGAGCTGTACACTTCCTTCTTCTTCCCCCCTTCGTCTGGGCTCAGTCGCAATTCCCTTGCCGGTACAAAGATCATCCTTTTCTTGTTTGGACTTGTTTTTGGCATTTTTGAAAATTTTATTTTTATCTGCAAATCAGATAATGAGGACGGAAGAATCGATCTGGATTCGAAGAGAAATAGAACCTTTGGCTCTAGTTAGCGCGGTAAGCTCGCAGGTTTGATTTCTAGGCTTTAACCCACTGTTTGGCCTTGGGGATGTAATTGGTGGAGTTTTTCATTCCACTTGACTAGTTAAGCTTGTTGATCAAATTTTTTCTCTCATGAAATTATTGACCAAGTTGGTTCAGACGTTCATGCACTGATAGCTTGATCCTTTGGGCTTTGGTGAGCTCAAGCTATGAAAATGCTATCCTTAAAAAATTGATTCTTTTGGTATTTCATTGCATCCTAAAATTCTTTTGGAATTCCCATTTCAAACTTCCAGCAGTCCAGAACTTGATTTGGTCCAACCTCATATGTCGGGATCCAATATCACTAGCTCTGATTCATTAGCTCCTTTGAACTGACAACAAAATTTTGTTCTTCTCCTAACTGCTTCATTCATGTATGATGTTGGACTTATAGTTTCACTTTGGTTGGTAAAGAGGAATAAAGGAAATTGTCAATTTCAGAGGCATAACTTCCTTATGATGTTTAGAATCTGATCCTTGATTATATTTCAGGAGTTGCTTCTTGTTTTAGTGTTTCATATCTTTAATATTTCTGAAATTATACTTTTATTTTGGGTGATCAAAAGTTCTTACAAGCAACCATTAACCTACCTTTCTGGACAATGATTTTGGCCATCTGCAATATGTTATCCATTGTCCATCAGTCATGATAAGGAGTTTAGGTAGGATTAACGGTCTAGCTTCTCAGCATATTCAGCATTGTTGCTTTGTTATTAGAATAATGAGATGATTTTTTGGTCAAAGTTTATCACACTTTTTTGCAGTTTTCGATTGCTCTCTAGTGTTTTGGCAATTTAGAAAATGGTATTTAATTGAATAATAATAAATGTGCAACGGGAAGAAGTATGCCAATATGAATATAAGTTTCCTTCTGATTCAGGAAAGATAGTTCAATACAGAATATGTTTTCAAGGCAAGATTAAGTAAATAGCATTATGGTTTCATTTCTTTAAGGGTCTTTTGGCTCTTTAATAAAGTAAGCACACACAAACTTAGATAAGAACCGACGGTTGGGTGGATGCTGATTGCATCTTGGTTTTGCATAGCACATTGAAATTTACATGTTAAATGACACTATTAATTGAAAAATAAATTTGCATGCTGGTTATTTTGACATTTCAGCACCTGCAGTGAATTTATGGCTTATTTCAAAAGCCTGAAGTAGTTAGAAAGGCAACAAGTTTGAAAGCAAGAATGCTTTGTTTGCTTACGCATTTATGTTATGTCTTGGTGATTGTTCTTGAATTTGCTGGTGCGGTTCGTAGAGATGCTGAAACAAGCACTGGTGACTAATTGGCCTGTTCTAATGGAAGGAATTGGACTTTGGATCCCAGCTAATGTTATGAACACCGAGCATGATGATAAACCCGAGAATGAACTTGATATTAGTAAATTTATTTGGTTCAAATCTTCAGCAGTCGGTTTCTCCACAGCTTACTACAGCTGTCGGCCATATTACCTTTGTCGTGTTGCAGTTGATTGTCAAGTTTTTTTGAGTTGTTATTCTTTTTTATGTTCTTTCCCAGTTATGTTGAATAAATCTAGTCTTCCGTTTTGACAATCAAGAGAAACTTATTCAAGAAATCTTCAATACATCTTTTTGTAGAAAAGATAAATTCCTGGTCGGCCAATGCCTCCTAAATGCCATGCTGAGCTGCATGCTGATTATGATGGAGCTGCTGTTCGATGGGGTCTTACCCACCATAAAGAAAGTGCAGCAGATTGTTTAGGCTTGTTTAGACCAGGCAAAACGTGCAAGGCCAAGGCAAATGAAGTGCAATATATGAGTTTACTGTCCATCATAATTTGGGTGTTATTCACCTGATAAATATATGAACATAAGCATCAGGAATGTTGGCTTAAGCCATCTTAATTTCAGATTCTTCCTACATTAATTGCATAAATTTTGTGGATCTCGTGAACTGAAACAAGAAGCACCTTAGAGTACATGGGCAAAAGTTTCAGATTTTGCTTGCTCGATCTGCTAATGTATATCTTTTTCACAACCTGCAAGAAGACTGATCCATTAACTTGACAGCCACAAACATTTGCCTAAAATATTTATGTTCAGGTTTATCTAAGCTTGTAATATTTCTTTATTATTTCACTAATTATCACATTTTTATATTTTCTTACTGATCTGAATTTTCTTCAATAAGTTTGGCATATGCAGGCCGATACGCCTCGATTGAAAGTCAAAGTCAAGTACTCGGAGTCGTACTGGAACAATCACCCCATCGACGTGCCATGGGTGTCGGGCGTCGTGCCCACGTAGCAGCCGCTGCCACTGCCACTGCCACTGATGCTGCAGCACAACCTGCTTCAAAAAAAAGAAAAAAAAAGGATTTAGATTTTAGCCATCTCACAGAATCGTTTGCCAGATCTTTTGTTGGAGTCAAAGTGATGTTTCAAGTCCTTTCTGAAGTCGACGGCGGCATCCCTTCAGCAAAAGCGTGAGTGGCCAACCATTTCGGTTGAGAAATTTTGTAGGTGGAATATGTGGATTGATGTTTATTGGCATGTTTTGTTATTCTTTTTTTTTCTTCCTTCTTTCATTTTAAAATTCAAAATATGAAACCGAACCAAATATTCTTGTCAAGATTTAAAATCATATTTCAAGTTATAATTATTTTAATTAGCGGCATATGAAATCCAAAAGTGTTTGATTTACTTTTTTTTTTAAATTTATCTTAATTACTTTGGACTCAGAATGAAAGGAATAATAACTTTTTTCGTTTGTTTTGTTACAAATTAAAGTGATGTTGGCCACGTCTTCTTTTGCATTTGTCATGATAAGATTTCTTCATTTCCTATTTTATTTCCTATTTACTTGGTTTTAGTGGGATTAGTTTTAGTGTTATCTTTATCTTCTTGTAGTGGTATCCTTATCTTTTGTAGTGTATTTAAAGGGTCGATGGTGTAAGTGTTATATACACAAAAAACATCATAATAAGAGTTTTTCTTTCTTTCAAGTCCATCCCCTCTTCCAATATTCTTTTTCACGGTTCGATCATCGAGGTCTTCCTTTTGGGTGACTTCGTTTTTCGTTACACTATACACCTTGTTCTAAATTAGAGGCTATGTGCTTGGTTGTTGGATTGGCGTAGTAGATCTTCATTAGCTCTATAGAAGTATGTCCCAACTCAATGACCAACTAATTGTCCAAAATAAGCCGGGTAGAGCCATGACCCTACACTCCCCTTCTGTGCTCAACCTAACTATAATAGATTACTTTTTGCTCTTCTAAGGAGTCATGTTACCTTCCATAAATGCAATAGTCTAACGTGGATCATCTCTCTGTAGGAAATTTGTCTAATTTGCATTAGTATATTCCATAACTTATAGACAACCACGGTCTTGCTATTAGAGAATTCTTTGGATATAAGAGAATTCTTAACGTTGGTTCCCAGTGATCATGACTGGGATCTCTGTAAACTAAGTAATAATGCTGGCTGTAAATGAGATATCATGTGTTATAACTATAAGGTAGTTTAGTTTCATAAACCTTAATGGCTACCTTGTCCAGATATCAATTTTTGGCATCAGAATGTCATCTGGTTTAGTCTCTAACATATAAGCTTCCTCAAGCATATCAAATGCATATTTGCATTAATAGATACAAATATCTCCCTTTAATGATCAATCTTATGCCGAGGTTATTCAAGATTCATGAAAGTACTCCTTTAACTGTGTGTATCTATGGGGTTATTATTAGGGATGGGTTGATAATATTATTTACATAAGTGATAAGGAGGATCATTATTGATTGAGAAATAAGATGAAGTAATGAGTGATCCATCATGTTCGTAATCATATCATACTATATTTAAGACGAGTAAAGGATAGTCCAATGCACGAAGTTTCCGCCTGTGGGATTCTGGGGAAGGGTCTATTGTATGTAGCCTTACCCTGTTTTTTGTAAGAGGTTATTTTTAAGACTCGAACCGGTGACCTCTAGGTCACAAGGCGGCAACTTTACTATATTAAGACGGGTAGTGCTAAAATTTCCAATCCAAGCCCTAAGAGATCACTTTAGCCCATAGATTGATTTTTTCAGCTTGCATACTAAGTTAGGGTACAACTAATAGAAATTGTTCTATAAAAACCTCTTCAGTAAGACTGCCATGAAGGAAGCTATTCTCGATGTTTAATTGATGAAGGAATCGGTAATTGACAATTGCTAAGATAAGATGAGAAAGAAAATAAGATGAGTAATTTTGGCCACTAGAGAAAATGGGTTAAGTTAGTCTGCACCATTAATTCAAGTGTCCTTGGCTACCAATGGCTCTATAATACCATCAGAACAACATTTAACAATTGCAGCCCACTGTAGACTTCTTTAGAAGGAGAGATATTATCTTTCAAGCTTAGAATGGATCAAGTAATGTCTCCATTACTTGAAGCATATGATCAACTGGGATCTGAAGGGCCTTTGAGATGTTCAGGAACTACCTGTGAAACTAAAGTGGGAAAAACAACACGATGTTTTAAGTGACAGTGAAGCATATGATAAATTGCAAGTGAGTGTGAAGTATAAAACTTTTTAATACCTATAAGCAATAGTGAGGTTCATATCAGAGGCAAGATATAATATGATGGTAGGCAATTGAAGGGCCAGAGAATCTTAGGAATTATTGGAGCATGCTTATGTCTCAGCCTTCAACTATACACCATAAAGGTGTATTGGTGGTCGTGTCAGGAGAAGGTATGGCATGTTATAACTGAGTGGGAATAGGAAACACCTTTCGCACACAGATGGAGAGGGTGAAGAGCTGAAAAATGGAGTCAACTGAAAGAAATCACAATAATAAATATAAAAGCATGATGTGACTTGGAAGAATAGCAACAACTGTTGTGGAGGTGAGCATAGCTAAGATAGGTATATTTGATGTACCATGTGGATAATTTATCTCATTCAAGAAATACTAAATGGATAAAACTAGCACAACCAGATACTAGTAGAGGAAGAGAATACATAACATCTTGTGGATAGAGAACTTTGAAAAAAAAAATCTAGCAATAAAGAGCAGAGAGCAATCAGAGCATATATACAATTTTTAAGATAGCATACGATGAGGTGTATCACCCCGAAAAGGAATAAATGATTTTACATATGTAGTAGTGTCTGATCCATTTCAACTAGTCGGTTCTTCCATGCTACCACAACATTCTATTATGGTGTGTGGGGGCAAAACATCAATTGTGGAGTTTGATTGTTCATTAGATTCAAGCAACTCTCAAGATTAACTGACTGCTTGTCTGATTAATGTGTGTCTTAAACTTTTTCCAGTTAGATGTCCTACTGTCACTAGTCATTCTTATATGTTTGTTGATTGTTGGCAACTAACTGCAACATCTCGCGTTAGCAATTTGTAGAAAACTTGATTAGAAATGTTAAAATTATCAAACCAGTAGAGATCTGCCAAGTAAATTGACTGTTGCTAGCATCAATTTTGTCACAGCTTAAGCTTGTATCACTTATTGTGTATGCCTTCTTCTTTTCCAGGTTCTTGTGGAACTGTGTATCATGCTCTGTGGTATGGCTCGGTGAGCATTTACTTTTTTTAAAAATATTTATTAATTAAAAAATTGTGTTCCCAATCACTTCTTTCTTTATGGGGGAAGAGTTACTTCATTCCTTGCTCCTCTAGTAAGTTGTATTCTAGATCACTGTTGTGGGCAATGTGTATGTTATCCAATCATGCGATCTATTTTATAAAATTTATTTGATGAAGGCCAAAAATGTCAGATTGAGCAAATTCTTCATCCATTACCAATTAATATAATGCTGCCAGTAGATCTGATGTTCAAACGACAGTGTGCCTTTTCTTACGGGTGGAAACTGTCTGTTGTGTTTCTTGCAGGATGTTGCAGTTAAAGTATTCTCAAAGAATGAATATTCTGATGATTTGATAGTTTCCTTTAGACAAGAGGTCAGTGATTGAAACAAAATTGGTTTTATGTATGTTGTAGACACTACATGCATTACACAATATCAATATTTGGCACATTGAGAAGCTACTTGCTCTTATACATAAATGGCATTTCTTCAATTTTTCTCGTGTGGTGATTAAAACTGTGGCCACTATTCTGGAATGCGAAAGGTTTAACTGATTTTCTAGCTTTCTCTCTCATGTTCTTTCATTTTCAGCTGCTGTAGTGTAGCTTTCTGTGTTTTGGGAAGCTATAAGCCATAACTTCTTTATCAGTTATATATTTTATTTTGACATCATAGTCTAGCTCTCTTGCTTTGCTAGTATATCATCATCAGACTATGCTGGTCCCAATTATTTGTGGTTGACAATATTAATCTCATTCTTGCACCAAATTCTATGCAAGGCTATATTATTAGTAAGTTAAGATGTGAAGTACCATCTTTTCAGGTCAACACTGTTTTGCATGTAGACCAAAGCAGAGAGGCATTGACATGGGCGAATATACTTGTCTTGTCCATGCATCTACCAAGGGTGTTTCACCTTTGTTAGGTGATACTTTGTTATGTTTCAATATGCTGTGTGAAACACGGAACAATGACAAGAACCTACCTTGACATTGCTGCTGCTAGTTGCTTGAGATCCAATGCCAAGGGGCTTGATGCTGCCAATCAAAGATCTTGCAATCATTGTGGTCATAAAACACTACCTTCATGTTACCTTCTTACCTAGCAATGCGAGGAATGATGGACAAGGAGTGAGCTCAACATCATTGCTACTAATTTTCGAGATCCCTGCGGAGGAGCCTGATACTGCGTATCTCTGCAATTGTTTTGACCATTGAACTTATCTGTATTCTAGCTTATCATTGATCAAGAACACTCCCCTTCTTTTAACCTAAAACTCCACCAACCCAGTAACTTATTAACTCATTCATCCAAACTTGTTAACTTGCTAGCCATTGTCAACCCCTTCCCACCATTCAATCAATAATGATTGAGAGTGATGGTGGAGGCTATGAGAGGCTGTTATTTCTTTCCTCCTTTATTTCTTTATTTTCTCTTCCTCTTCTTCCTGTACTGCTGGCCCGCCTAATCTTTGTCAACCTTTATCATATACCAAGACTTATGAAAACTAGAACACAATATTATGTCCATTAAAGATCGAAATTGGTAATGGAACCAGTATTTTAAACCTTGATTCCAGTTAAGATAGTCTATAACTGTAAAAATACATATGTATGTTATATAACTTAGGATTTCACATGAGCTGTACTAGGTTAGGATATATATCACGTTTATCATGCACAAGGTGGATCAAATGGTAGGCTTCGTGATACTTCTTGACATACACATTCCATTCAGTGTGAATATTCATTAGGCAAAATCAACTGCCATAAATCAATATGCTAGACATAATGCTTGCTTCGGCGATCCTACCAAAGTTTCTTATGTGGTTTGTTGTTTGCAATGACAAATTGTTCTATATTGTTTTTATCTGCAAATGAAACTCTTTTAGTGGAGTAGTTGAATTTCAATGTTTTAACTCAAAAATTGGAGATTCTGAAACTAATAGGAGACAATACATTTTTTTCCCCTTTCAAATTTGGTTCTTGGAAAGGCATTCTCCCTATTGATATTTTCCTTTTAATGTGTCCTTCCTTTCCACTTTTATGTTTTGTGGATGTCTGTTGTACAAGCTACAAGGTTCTTAGTTTGACATATATGATAATTAGAAGATTAGATTTCTCAACACTGATTGAGGAAACTAACATACAAAAATCTCGCTATGCCTAAATCAGCAAGTCACTTTGGTTTAGGGCAGTTGCACACTTTATATCGTCAGTGTTTTTGCCTCTGGTTTCTAATGTCTGAATTACTCTTGTGCTCTTGGATGGAGGTTAACATCATTTATTTTGAACTTTCAGGAATTGGTACTTTGACTGTATCATTAACAATAAGCATAAACTAGCTACCAACTTCTCAGTTTGAACTAGCAATGGATTTTACTCATGAATTTATATTTTTGCATAAAATTATAGTTTATGCATTCCTAAATGAACTCCTGATTACTTAACTAACCCAATTCTAGACTCCCTTATGACTTGTGAGAGTCTCTAATTTTCTTCTATAAGATTTTGTTTGAATTTCCATGGTTTATATTCTTGCCTATCCAATCCAATTTTCACAGCCCTGTTCTCAATATAGGGTGTTTGCCAATCTCATGTAGCTTTCCATAAGAAGTCCATAGCTCTAGATTTCAAAAATTGGTTTTAGTCAAGCGTCACACTGGGAATAATTAGCTTAGCTCAGTTTGTGATTGTTGCAATTGTTGCTGTACAATATGCTTGCTTTATTTTGAGCTTAATGATGCAGCTTGTTCATTTTCCTAAAGGAATATTATAGACATTTTGCATCATGAAGCCACAACTTCAAAAAGGAGATTAGTAGTCAAGACTTGAAAATTCGAGATTACACTTGAGCTCTGTTTCATATTTTCTCTAATTTAATAGCCTTCAAGTTGTATGTCTTTCCAATTAAATAATCTCTTTCAGATTGGATTTTTACAATAATGTTAAGCTCTTAGGCATATGCAATATCATGAGTATATTACTGATTCCCTCTGATATATGTATTTTTGACTGAATCTGAATATTGCTTTTTCTTAAGGTGTCACTCATGAAGAGGCTACGCCATCCGAACATACTTCTTTTTATGGGTGCAGTCGCTTCTCCTAATCGCCTTTGCATTGTAACTGAATTTCTTCCACGGTTGGTACTCAACTTTTATTCAAATCAAAACGAAAAGTTAATGTAGAATCATTTTGTTCCAAATGTTGTCTCTTCCTTGTCAAAGGGTCAGCTAGATATGCAATTCAGTGAGAACAGGAATATTCAGCTGTCATATTCATAGGCTACAATCTTGCATCAAACTTTGATAATTCAGTTGGATTATGTCCCTCGTATACATTGAGCTTGATTATCAGGTTATTTGATAAACAGGAAATGCTCCACTTTCTGGAGTCTTCAGTCAAACTGAAGTGTGAAAATAAATTTTACCCAGGGATGCTAAGATAGAATAATATATTTGACAGAAATTCCCAAAGAGGTCAATTTATCAGGATTATAGTATTTGGAAGGAATATTCTTAACCGTCTGAAAGCTGTTAGGAAATCACTTTGCACATAGCTTGGTTTTAGGAAACTCATCAGTTTTGTTTTAGCGGAATGCTCAAATGCATGGGGAAAACAATTGTGCCCTCAGGAATTGTTTAATGGAAATGATTCCATTTGGTTCTTAACCTAAGAGGAATCAGTCTATCATAGTTAGAGATTTAACGATAATTAATCACATTGTTTATATGATGTATAACACAGCTTGAATTTAGGATCACATGGAAGTTTATATCAAGCCTGTGTAATATGATGCAATTGTCCGGGCAATTTATTTGCCAATTTTCTGCAGCGCATGGATTAAATTGGTTATTTTACAGCAACAATGTAATGAAACTCTCCACGCAGTTGATTTTAAATGCTGATCGCAAGCAATTAGTATAATTTTGAAAATAGGCTTTTCAAAATGGCCCTGGAGTTTCATTAATGCCAAAACACTTCCCAAGATTTCCTTTTTGTTGCCAAAAAAATCCCCTATCTAATAGTAAAATACCTATTTTATGCTTCTCAATTACTGACTTGTCATATAGAGAGGGAACATTTTGACAACAAAATGGAAATCTTTGGAGATATTTTGACATTAATGAAACCTTGAGGGATATTTAAAAAAAAACTACTGAACATTGGGCATTTGGAAAATTTCCCAATCTTTTAACAGAATTAGTAATGAGACGAAGCTCCATGAACATGGATCCCAGCGGTTTGGAGTTGGGTGCATAGTTCTTGTCCCACCGCAGAAATTTTGGTGATATTGGCATCAGAGTATCAAACTGATACTTTCTTATGTTGCTGTTACTTTTGTGAAGAACTTTTAGCAGTTGGATGATCCTATCTGCCCACTACTGTTGTGCATTTTTATTTAAACTGGAGCAGGACTCATTTCAATGACTTGAAATATCTATATATTAAAACAAGATGAAATACTGAAATAGATTGATTATTAACATTCAGTTTTTAAATTCAATAATTTTGAATGTAGTGGGAGTTTGTTCCGCTTGCTGCAAAGAAAAACGAGATTGGACTGGAGAAAGCGAATCCTCATGGCCTTAGATATTGTAAGTATGGTTCCTCAATCCAGAATCCAGAATCAAATTGTATGCTTCTGAAATTTGAATCCATTTAACTTCACATAAAACAATCATACTGATATTTTGGCATCCATGATTTTCATCTTTACTATGGTAATTTTTAAAATATACTTTCCTAATTGCCCTGCACCTTGATCTATAAAGTATTAGTGGTCATCAACTTTTCGAAAACCAGACCGAACTGGCTGATTCAACCAGTTCAACCAAGATCCGGTGGTAAATCTGGTCCGTTTTATGAAACCGACAACCAGCAAAAACTGGATTAACCCAGTTATAAAATCAGAAACCAGTAAAACAGGATGCAACTGGATTTGTGGCCTGGTTGAAAGGCAACAATACCACTTACTGTGGGTCACCTATTCAAAACTTAGTAGCAGCAATTATTTCTTATTCTTTTTGTTTTTTTTTCCCTAATTTAACTGCTTCACATACACATTTACATAATTTTTATCAAATTAAATAAAGTATTTATATATACACATTCTGGAAAAAATATATATTTTTAGATTTTTTTTATTTTCATCTTAATTAACAGCTATTAGTCTTATATATATAATCTTTTGCTGTATAAATGTAATTTGTATTGCATTATTTTTTTTGTGTGAATTTGTCTACATTTAAATATATTTTATTATATATAAGCTTCAAATAGGTTTTGTTATATCTGGATGATGTCTAGTCTGATTTTTGAAACATTTGTGGTCATACCGAAATCTTACTAAGCTTTTTTCCTTTACCCTAATAGGCATACCGCAATCACACACCTTCATGAACTCCTCTCCTTTTCGATCATTCACTTACCCTATCATTGATATCTTCATTAATATCTCTTGAATAATAAAACATATCTAAAACTCTGAGTTACAACCTTAAAAATTGATTGGTTTTATTTGTTGAATAATCAAAACTAAAAAGAGTGAAGATATTTAGTGAAAGAAATCCACCTTGAGTTGGATGTGTCAAATCATGTGGTGCAGTTAGGTAGGTGAAGCATAATGGTGTAGGATGGTGGTGGCAGAGTATGTTTCTCAGACTCGATTTTGATCATCGAACTGAACATGGGTCTAGATGTTGGAGACCATTTCTTAAAATTATTGCATGGTTAGTGGTGATGGCAGTGTCTCATTTGGAATTTTGATATCGTGCATGGGTTTGGGAGGAGCATGAAGAGTCCAAGTAAAGTGATGGACAAGATGACACAAAAGTATATTTTTTCTCTTATTTGGGGTTTCCTTGTGAAGTTTGAAATGAATAAGGTATGGATTTACCCCTCAGAAGATTTAGTCCATCAATACCGAGTATATGTATAAAAAAAGAACAACTTTCCTAGTGCAAGATTTGCATGCATTGACTATCCCTGAGCTTACATTGTTGGTAACTTGCGATATCCTCCCCCAAAAGATTTAGATTTACAGTATATGAAACAAAAAAAAAAAAAGAACAATTTTCCTATTGTAAGGTTTACGTGCATCAACCAACCCTGGTCTTGCATTGTTGGTACACTAGTGTAATCGAATTCTCTTGTTAGTTGTATCTGTATTAAATCCCAGGGTCCGAGTTCATATACATAGTTCATTCATCTTTCTTTTTGGCTATTATGAAAATTTGTGGCTTTTGTAGAAATTGTCTGTTTTGATGCTGTTGATGAATTCAGTTGATTATGAAAATGTTAACATTTTGGCAGGCAAGGGGAATGAATTATCTTCATCATTCCAACCCTACAATCATCCATCGTGATCTGAAGTCATCAAATTTATTGGTCGACAAGAATTGGACTGTCAAGGTAACGTTGCATCAAAATCGTAATAGCTCATCCCACTTTGTACAGTCATATAATCCTCAATTAGTTACCATATTTACAAACAGGTTGGTGATTTTGGGCTTTCGCGACTGAAGCATGAAACTTATTTGACCACCAAATCTGGGAAAGGAACGGTAGTGACACTGACAGATTCTATTGTTATGTTGTACTCTTAACAGTTATTCGTGATCCTAAGTGTTTTTCTTGGTATTTAGCCTCAATGGATGGCTCCAGAAGTTCTTCGAAATGAACCCTCAGACGAGAAGTATGCTCAACTATTATTCTGCTAGGATTTATGGCCGATCCATATTCATGTTGTTTAGACTGATGTTGTTTTTTGTATTCTCTTGGAAAAATAGGTCAGATGTATACAGCTATGGTGTGATATTGTGGGAGCTTGTTACCGAGAAAATCCCTTGGTATAATCTCAATTCGATGCAGGTGAGTATCATTTTGTTGACATGTACCTTTTGCTGGTTGCCATTTGTCGTGCTCGGCGATATTCATGAGAAAAATTTGAATACACTTGGTGAGCTAATGAATGGCCAATGAAGTATGTATTAGATGTATGATGACTAGACTTGAATGTTAACAAGACCACAAACAATACAACAGATACTAATCAGTATCTCAGTATTATTAGCTAGTAATATTTAGTCTTCAATCTCTGAAACAAACTTGGAGGTTATAAAACATTAACATGTATGATATTACAGTTTCATGAACAGAATCATAGTGTTTCGATCTATTTCCTATTTCCTTTCAGAGGTGCATCACCTAACTTTTTTGCTCATCCAGATCATTGCAACTGTAGGGTTCATGGATCAAAGGTTGGATCTACCAGCAGATCTGGACCAGGAATGGGTATCGATAATTCAGAGCTGCTGGCAGAGGTTAATTCTTGGCTTATAGATGTGTTATCATTCATAACTGAACCTTATTGATTGCCCTTCCTCTTTTTACTTGCAGTGAGCCGAAACTCCGACCAACTTTCCAAGAACTTATCGAAAGATTCAAAGATTTGCAGAAACAGCATGCTGCGCAGGGTCACCCACCTCGTCCTGTGTCCGGTGAAAACGTTTGTGGTCTTGCAAAAGTGAGCTTTCGGGGCCAAAACAAGACCCCATGATTTGCAAACAAGAAGAAAAAAAATGCCACACTTGGGATCAAGCCTTGAACTATTGAACAATGGTCCTTGAAACTAAGAACAGTTTAGCTAACTGATTATCTTCGCAGATCAGCTTCGTGTTACTTGGACCAGGCATTGCAAAGTTTCGCAATCTCAGAAAGTTGGGCACCAATCAAATAATATATTGTTCGAAAAAAAGCCAGCATTGGTGTGCTAACCACAATAGAAACATTCACCAAAAGTTGGAGTCTTGAAGCTTTGTGGGAAAAGGGGTGTTTATCATTAAGTTCCTACCTTAACAGAGATGAGATTTATAGTAAAAGTTCTTTTTCTCATTTTAGGAAATGTTGTACAACAGAGAGATGACTAAGAAACTTGTTCTTTTTACAAAGGTGGGAAAGAAATGAAATGTTGTTTTATTATTTTTTTATAACTTCCAAAAATAAATATATAAATTTTTATATCAATTTTCATTTTTTAATGTTTAGTGTAGGACTGGAAATGGTATGGGGTGATGGTAGTAAAACAAGTTATGAAATATTTAAACATCTTTAGGATGTGACTATCTTTGTAATGAACACAATTTTTTTAAAAAAGTAAAATCAGTTTGTGGATCACAAAATCAGTTTGTATGAATTTTCGTGGCATATAATTTATAGATCATCAGGATTTGGTCCACTAGAATAAGTCGAGTAAACAAAATGAGAGTTCAACAAAAATATTTCTTATCAGCTCTCCAGAAAAATACATTAATATTCTACATGTCAATTCAAACAATTGAGGTCTTACAAAACTACCCGAAAGGTTAAAGCTATTAAGCAGAGTAAAGCACTATAGTAAACTTGGAGCTTGGTAGGCTACCTCATTGCCTTCCTGGTCTTCAACATTGTCTTTGTGCCAGCGCTATAATCTGTATCATCTTCCTTGTCGGAGTTGATGATTATAATGTTGTCATCAGCTTCAACATCAAAGTCATCTTGATCAGCCATTTCCAACTCCATCTCGTCGTCCCAATCCTCATCTTCACTGTCCAAATCGTCATCTTCATCCTCAGGCCCTTCCTGTTGTGAGCGCAATGTGTGGTACTCCGGAGGGGGCGGGCAGTCTTCTGTCATAGCTTCATCGCGTTTCATAACAAGATGCCGAATGATCCTCTCTTCCTTGTCCAGCATACTCTTGAAGTCGTTGATGAACTTTGCATCAATCTCAAAGTTCATTAGCACATAATTGGCATGTGTTGCTTTCTTTATTTTGTATGCGAGTTGGCGAAGACCCCAGTTATTCAGTCTCCAAATCCTGCCTTTCTTCTCCCTGACAAATTCTGCAAAAGTAGAGTCGAAACACCAAATGCAAGAAAAGTCTATGAAAAAACTCTCTTACAACAAAATGTTTCATATATATAAATAGGAAATTGGTACTTGTAATAAATTAAAATATTAAAAAAAAAATGAAATTTAAGAAGACACTGAGCTAGAGAGGGCTCCTTGCCAATATCAGGAATTACCCTGGATGCAAAATGGCAAAAAAGGGGAAGGAGCACTGCCAGTGAGACACTCAGAATCTTAGGAGTAGGTTCTTTCCCTATTCCGGGGGAAAATCACTAGATATCAACTAACATTGCCTCCATAGAAGATTAAAAGGAACTTTTGGTACATAGGGATGCCTGATTGGAAGGCAATGACAGAAGAAGATTACCATTTTGTAAGACCTAACTAATAACATGTTTATAGGAGAAAGATATATGGTGACAGTCAGTGTGAGAAAACCACATCAAACTCAAAAGAAGTCTACAATTGCAACTCTCATGACTGAGCCCCATTTTATTCCTGTAAATCAAGAATTTAATAATGTTTTGTTCTCTACTCTGGAAGCAGTGCTGCATGTAGATGCTACTTCTCTTTACAGCATCCACCTCCCATTCCAGGTAAATATGACCACCTTGTGTTCCCAGCCCCATTCTATATCAGGATTCAAAAAGAGCTCCAGAATATTTAGACAGCAATATAATCAACCTTCAAGTTGGCTAGTACATAAGACATGTAAGTCTATTGTAGGTTAAACAGATTTCAATTGGACCCATATTTTACAACCATATTCCATTTCATTCTGAAATATAAGAGCCATCAAGTCCCTCTAGTAACACAAAATTATCGTTCAACGAAATCTTGAACTTGTAAAGTTGTAGAAGAAGAAACAAAATGGGAACTCTTAAAAACATTTAAAGAAAATTAAATAATATCTCTTACAATTTTGATTCAGTTTTCCACATTAACATTGGAATCTGACTCTCTATCAAGCATTTATCCTAACATAAAATTCTGGGAGAGCAAGTAGTTCAAAATAACCATGTAGTTCCCTTGTCTCCCTCAGATGAAGCAAGAATGTAACAATCAGAAACATATCGAGGAGTATTGTAAGTAGTAATACAGTTTGTTTAACAATAAGCCTTATATCAGCCAACTAATACAACTTAAATGGTTTGGTTAAATGAGTACACATAATACCTTGAATTTTAGACATGACATTGTCAGCGTCATCAGCATGGTCTTCATGGATAAGAAAAACTACTTCATAGTGACGCACTGCAAATAGAAGTAGAATAAGGTAACGTTTGAGAAACAACATATGATTGAAAATCTATAGTTTCCTTTGTAATGTTAACTCATTCAGGATCTATCCATCTTCTACTGGGACCACATATACAGAACACTGTTGCAGATAAAATATTGATTAGGATATCTCAGTTGACAATCCTACACAATTACATAAAAACTGCTTAGATGACTTTTTACAGTAACCTCGCGCAATAATCATCATCTGATAGCATCCCTAAAAGGCAACATGCGTTTCAAAGGTGATATTAAAAAAACATAGCGAAGCAAGTGGCAAAAATCACCGACTAACTTCCAAGAAAGAGGAATCAAGGTTACATAAAGATTAAAAATGCTCACTTCTTTCAAGATTCAAGTCGCTCTCTAGCTGAAGATTCAAAAACTCATAAAGCTTTTCTGCGAAAGAAATGAAGAATCAGTTTCCATTACTACAACTGGAAATAAGTGTAACATGCATTCCCGAATGACTAAGATTGCAAACTTAACCTTCTTCAGCATTGGCAAATTCAGGCAAAACTCTGCCATCTTCCTTAATGGTTTTCTGATTTCAGGAGAAAGTGATTAAGTCAAATTCAGAGTTGAGACTAGGTTGTATGTGCAAGTTCAGAAACAAGAACATATGAACCGACAGAACCTTGACCTGGCAGTTCTCATCTTAATGACTGCCTATGCAATTGGCAGCCCAAGCATTTCAATGGAAGTATTTTTGATGCTACTAGATACAACAATAATATCGTCTATATAACTCTCAACCTGTAATTCATGCATAATTGTGCATTCATGATCGTTATTTATATTTCTTTTGAGGAAAGTTGAATCTCGAAAGAAGTGAGCATCCTTACTTGTATTTTAATTTACTTTTACTACTTGAAAGTAGAGGGTGGATAGATGGCATCCTTGTCAACAATAATTATGTCAGCGTTGTCATATTGAAGCAAAACCAGGACACAAGAAATTATGCCAATAAATTATATATCTACCCAATTTTACGAATTCCAAAACCAAATGATTAATCTTATTCCTAATGCTTTGAATCGACTGAAAGATTTGAAGCGCCAGAAATCTAACTCGAAAGCAAAAACTTCAAAAGGGTCATTCCAAGGTCGGACCTTTTTAAGCAAAACAGCCTCGGGGAAGGGCCCGGTGGCCTCTTCGGGACTCGCGTAGAAGCTATGGGAGTCGACCTTCTTCTTCTTCTTCTTCTTAGCTCCGGCAATCACGAGGCTTCGGCTATCCCTTGCCTCGAGCGAGAGCTTCTTCAAAGAAGATACCAACGGAAAGTTCCTAGATGAAGGTTCATGCCTCTGAGGGTAGCGAAACAAGAAGGACCGCGGCGAAGCGAGAGAGGAGGAAGAAGGCGGCGTCATGCGAGCGGCCACCATGATTCTCCAAGGACCAAGGGCACTGGCCGCTGGCCTCGTGGTGGTCTCAATAGATAAGGGGAAGAATTTATTTCTGTTCTCGTAAATGGCTATTTATCTTCTTCGTTTTTTTTAGAAAAGCATATTATTTTATAAAATCAACGGGTCTTTTCTTAAACATTTAAACGAAGTAGGTAAACGAGGAAGAGAGTGCTGTAAGAGAATAAGCACTCTGTGAGATTTATAGTCTTCGAAAATTGATATTTTCTCACTGGTCTAATTTTACTATCGTACTAGCCATAATATTCTTTTCTTATAGAACTAAATAAAATAAATTTTATTATAATCCCCAAAATTTACTTGGATGATTAGTATAGTCATATTAAAGTCTGAAAAGGTAAGGGATTAATTTCTAAATTTTATCATCAGGCTATCAATGACTTCATATTTCTGTGCTAGCCGTCCTAGGTTTCTGATTTACTGATAAAGAATTATTAGTGTGATGATTCCACATTAAATAAATTTAATTATACTAGGAGATAAGGACACTCACAACTCACTGTTAAGTAAAAATATCGGAATGTCTATTTTTTATTGTCGAATATGATTTATTCCTTTTTGGTGTAGAACTGTCTAGAAGGAACCCCTGGAAGAATTTCACCCTTTGCAAAGTCAATGTGTTTTCACAGTCCTTTTTATAAATTTCGAGAGTGACTCTTCATTTGGAAAGTCATTTTTTATTAATTTTTAAAAAAATAAATGATTTTATAATTTTTTTTAAAAAATTAAAATCAATAAAATAAAAAAAATTATTGTACAACGATTAAAAATTATGATATATCACTGACTTGATTAAGTATATTTGAATACGCTGCTACCAATGATCAATAATTTTTTATATTAATTATGATATATTTAATTCTTTGTTTATGAATGATTAAAAATTAAAATCAATAAATAAAAAAAAAAAAATTGTAC
>JBAMHZ010000097.1:1743640-1756032 GCA_037177395.1 Alpinia galanga | reverse complement strand
TTTGCTTGAATTTTGCAGGAGTGAAATAGGAGTACGGAAGAGGAGAAGAAGAAGGTGCGCTTCAAAGTAGAGAGAGGAGGAGGAAGTTTTATAGCAGAAGGCGAGTAAGGTGGCGTGATCCAGACACAAAGGTTTGAAGAATCCAGTACTTGGAAATGCATGCCCAGGCGAAATCTTTAACTCTTTGTTTCGATACCTTTTAAGCAACTTTTCTTGGGTAAATTAAATGATGGTAAACCTGGACTGGCTCACAAGGGTCATGTCATCTGATTCGGTTCGAGATCAAAGAATGAAATAGATCAATCTTGAGATAATACTTAGTCGAATCTAGTGGTTAGATCAGACTGTGGTCGACTGATCTACTAAGACTAGAAATGAATTAGAAGAGAGTCGTAGTTGTTCCGATGAAATCCCTTTGACGCTCAAGTTAAGGAGTAGAGAAAGGTAATTGAAATCTAAGAGAGTAGTAAAATTAGAGTGTACTTCACCTCTGCGCCTTCATCGTTCTGATCTTATATAGCAAAAGGAGGAGCTACCCTTTTAGAGAAATCCAACATGGATAAATATGTGGCTTACTGAAGGAGATCATGGATGGAATCATGGGATGTACTTTTGTGGAGATCATGAAGTCGTGGAGGAGTGTGTCTTTGTGAAGATCATAGAGTCATGGAGAGGCATGCTTTCATGGAGATTATGGAGTCATGGAGGGATGTGCCTGCATGGAAATCATGGAGTCATGGAGGAGATAAGGCTTCTGTGAATATTTAAGTTCTGTTGAAATTGACTGGGTACCACCGAGTTCGGCCAAAATTCTGCTGAGGACAACTAAAGTTCTATTCAGGTGGTCGAGACCTTATTGAGGTTGGTCGATGTCTTATTGAGATCGACTGAGACGTTATTGAGGTTGGCCGAAGTCTTCCTGAGGCGGTCGAAACCTTGTTGAGGTCAGCTGAGACCTTATTAAGGTCAACCGAAGTCTTGCTAAGGTTGACTGAAGACCTTTTGAGGTTGAACAAAGTCTTATTGAGATCGATCGAAGTTTTGTTGAGATCAGTCGAGACCTTGTTGAGATCTATCAAGGCTTTGCTAAGGTTGATCGAGATCTTGCTGAGATTGATTGAGGTTTTACTGAGATTGATTGAGGACCTATTGAGGCTGACCAAAATCTTACTGAGATCCATCAAAATCCTTCGATCTAGACCTCATTAAGACCATATTCAAACTATGTTATCTTGATTGACTACCTCACCACATGACAGAGGAAAGAGAAAAAAAAAAGTCCATTTGCTGCTGATTTTGCCGACTCGATCTCGTCATTGAAAAAAAAAAAAAGGGAAAAAAATGAAAGAGAAAAACTGGATCTTCTGGTGATTTTCGCCGACTCGATCTCGTCGACACAGAAGAGGAGATGGCCCGCCGCTCAGTCGGTGTCTATCCAACTCAAATCCAAAGCAAGATCCAAACTCTTCAATTCTAAATTTTGGAATGATCCAAGCGACTGAAAGCAATTTGTCAGAATCGGTCGTTGAAGAGATCACGAGAACTTGATTTCCTCCACATGCGTTCCTGCCCTTTTTCTTCTTCTTCTTCTTCTTTAAGATTATAGAGCCACAGATGAAACAATCAGAAGCCACATCCTCGGCATATTCTTCGCTAACAGTCCCAGAGAAAAATGGCTGCAAGAATTCTCTCGCTCTTCACCGTCCTCTGCTGCTCCGCGTCCTCCCATGGAGCAAGGCAGCTATCCTTCTTCCCCTCTCCTCCTATTCCCTTTCTGCCGTCGCCGCCCAACGTCGGCGGAGTCCCGCTGCCTCCCAACCCGCTGCTGCCGCCGCCGTCGCTGCTGCCTCCGAATCCGTTTCAGCCGCCACCGTCGGTCTTCCCTCCGAACCCTCTGCAGCCGCCTGCGCCTCCGTCGATCAACTTACCTCCTATTCCATTTCT
Source organism: Alpinia galanga (assembly GCA_037177395.1). Classification (NCBI taxonomy): domain Eukaryota; kingdom Viridiplantae; phylum Streptophyta; class Magnoliopsida; order Zingiberales; family Zingiberaceae; genus Alpinia; species Alpinia galanga. The sequence continues at coordinate 1,754,088 of JBAMHZ010000097.1, read as the reverse complement.
GGCGCCTCCGCCACCACCGCCGGCATTCCTGTTTCCTCCGGTGCCATTGTTCCCGGTTCCTCGGGTCCCCGGCGTGCCACCGGCGACTTCCGGAGAGAAGAACACCTCGCCGTGAACAAACTATATCATCTATCCTTACGAAGCCTGATATGCGTTTCTTTGATTTCCGAGCGGTATGTAAGATACGAGCATGTAACGAGAGACTTGGTGGTAATTTTTTTTTTTTTGTCTCAATCATAGAAGAGAAAATTTAAAAAATAAATTAAAAATTAAAAAAATGTTACATATGAATGAGCAATTGTTCAAATCTAATCGCTAATATTGCAAAATATATCTCAATCAAATTTCTCTATAACAGATAATTGGACTGTAAAAAATTGATTAATTTCAATTTGTTTTATTTATTTTTTGTTTTTTACCTAAAAAATTCGATGGAGAGAACCGGACCGACTTAAGTTACCCTAACAATTGGCCACTAGACCAGTGGAGATTCGCGATAGGCAAAGTGACCCGAGCAATTCGCATCGAGACAGCCAACATTTACAGCGCACCACCGCCATCTCCTCCCCCAATTCTCCGGCCAAGTTCCACCTTCAATTCTTGCGGAATCGTCATGGTCTCCATCTTCCTCGTCCTCCGTCACTGTTCATGCGCCAGAAGATGGGGGAGGGGGAAGGATGTCTTTGAACGTGAGGACGCTGACGCAGGCGCTGGCTAAGGCCGGCGCGGTCATCGAGATGACCTTACGGAACACGGTGCAGGAGGTGATTGGTCCCCGGCCATTGCATGACTCCGACCTTCTCAACCAGGCCGGTTCCGGCGGTCCCGGCCTCGCCTGGCAATTCTTCGCCGCCTGTCCTCGCGCATCTACCCCCTCCGCAATGTATCCTCTCGTCGCCGTCTGGATCCTCGACGTGCGCTCTCTCGCCGAGGCCCGTGCCCGAGCCGGGCTCTCTAAGGTTGCCGAGGATTCCTTCCTCGACCTCGTCGGAATCCGTCATCCTGGTGTCCTCCCTGTTGTCCAGGCCCTCGAGGAGAGTAAAAACGCTATCGCAATGTTTACTGATCGGGTCTTCGCCTCTGTCGCCAACGCCGTTGGTCAGCTGGATAACATTCCCCGCATCCCTAACCCTACGGAGCTCGACGGGATGGTATTTGTTTTGTTTAGAATTTTTATTTTGTCGTCATTAAATAACTGGACCATGAGATGCCATTTTTGCATTCATTTGAAGGGGGTCTGGGATATTTAATTAATTGGTCTCTAATGTCTCTACAACTCTATCTTTCTGAGGGTACTAGCGATATCAAGAATCAAAATGAACTAGCTGCTTGTTCTTCCAAGGGATGGATAAGTGATTCCTTGTGTTCATGAACCTCTTGGTATTGCTGCCGCTCTATTCTAGGGGATAATTACAATGTTTCCTCCTATTGGGGATAATCATGATGTTTCCTCCGGTCATGACACAAATAGCTGAAAGGTTAAGATCCTTTAAGGGTATGATTACCAGTTAACTTCTGATTAAGTACCTAAATGGAACATGATGCTGCTTTCCAGAGGACCACTTTTATTACCTTCTCATCACACCCTAAATGTATTCTTTGATACTAAATAACATTTTATCTTAAACACCCTTTTTCTCCTTTATCCTTGTCTTCTTTCTGTCTAAATTATCCCTGGAATTATTATCAAATTTACACAAATTATTAGTAAGAGGCTTATTCTTCTAATGTTGGCTTGGAGTTCTAAATGAGCAGCTGGGGGAGTTTCTTCATATCATTTTTTCTTGTTTCTTGCGAATCTCTAACTTCCATGTTACTGCATCACTTGCAATCTTAATGCACCTCTCCCGATTAACACCAGGGATGCCACCAGCAATTAATGACATTAATGCCACCCGATACATGTGATCAGCAATAGACTCTAGATGATTAATACCATGATTTACCCATCCTTTTCACTTTGTAGTCTTAAGTCGGTGGCAGAGAGTAAGGAAGTCGATAATGGAGGAGGCTGCCGTAGGGGAGGCAGAGTGCGGTGGATCTATGTTGGAAACCAAACGAGAGCGATGAGGAGTCTGGATGATAGGGACGACTTCCAGGGCTTGAGAGGTCGAAGGGTGTGCGACCAGGAAATGCCGAACCGAAGGAAGAGATGGCAGCGTGGCGGGATGCGGAAGGGCACCGGCGATCGCACAGCCATCCGCGCCGACAAAGGTTGAGAGAAGTGGAGCCAAGAACGGCTGGCGAAACCCTCCCTCCGGCGGCTGCCAAACTACTCTCTCCTCTTGGATTGTTAGCTCAAGTGTCACCTTCTCCCCTTTGGGCTCCCTCATCTTCTTTCTTCCAGACTTGGTTGGTTGAAGAGGGATCGGACCGAGACGGCTGCCCCTCCTCCTCCTCCTTTCAACCCTAAAGCTCCCTTTTATCCATTCCTAAATGGGCCCGGCCCTTATATCCAGTCCATGGGCCAGATAAAATATTTTCACAGTATCAAACTACCTCAAAAAATTTAGAAAATAAAAATTTCTTTTTCTTTCTTATTATGCAACGAGATAGATTTGCTCTAATACCATGTAAATAAAACAAAGAATGCAAATAGAATGTAAAAAATAACACAAAGAGAATGAGAGAGATAATAAAAAAGAGACAATTAGCAAATTGTATTCTAAAATATTAAGGTTTACAAAGAAAAGAAAAATATCAATAGATAACAAAAGTAATAGCAAAAAGATTGGTCTACCCTTATATAATAATAAGGTATATACTAACATCATGCACATTAGAGCATTCAAGTTCTAACAATTTATCAACATAATATATAATACAAATCATATATTTTCAATGGACTTCTTTTCAATGACTCTTTCTCTATACCACTATAATTTTTTTTTATGATTGAGGTAAAGTTTCAAACATATCTCTCTGTTAAGAATATTTATCATATCAATGTTTATATTTCGTTCCATTAATTCTAAAAATAAACAATTTTTCTCTCTATTTATCCATTTAATAAATTCAAAGTACAATTTATATATGCACACTAAGATTTATTTGCTCCTAGAAATATTTAAAATTTGACACTTTAGTTTATCCTCTAAGTTTTTTACTACTACACTATATCCACGACGCAATAAACATTAATTTCCTCGAAAATGTAGCAGAGTGATATATTCTTCAAATTTATTAGTTAATCGCTTATAAAAAAAAAAGCACAATTATCAAGAATTATATTTTACAATACTATTAAATGAAATTTAATTCAATTTTCACCTCTCATTATTTTATTCAATTTTTTTAGCCTTATTAGAAAATTTAATTCAATTTGCACCACTCTCCAATATAATACTCTCTATACTGAAGTTGCATGAACTTTCTCTGAGAGTGTTTAATTTGTACAAGGATGGACAATGGAGAACAAAAGAGATTAGGGTATATAATAATAAAAACAGAAATATACAGAATGCTAATTAATATAGAGAATTGATAAAAATTAAAAAAGGTTTAAGACTGAGGAGAAAATTAGGGAATGAGATTGAGAGTGTAAATTAAAAGCATCAATTTAGCACCTCTATTTCAAAAAGTCAACAAGAAAGCTTCAGTGTCTATTATTACAATGCAATAAACTAGATATGAACTGCCAACTATTAGCTAGATTCAGAGGATTTTCAACTAAAGATTTGAGGTTTGAATTCACATAACCATATTATTGCAAGGGATGTAATCTTGTCACTTTCACTATGGATGCCAAATAGTTTCAAATCAAATATAGAATAAGGACATCTTAGTTCATTTAATTTTCCATTTTAAAGATAATTTATCATTTTTTAGAATAAGAATTTTACTATTGTGTCAAAGTTCCCTTCAAAATAATTACAAATAAAAGAAAGAAAAATATATCTATTAACATCCTCCTCCTCCTCCTCTCAAATAAATGGTTAGGATCAGTTTGACCCAACTTTTTACATTTTACGTCTAGCTAGAAATTAAGCTGCAACAAAACTCTCTTATAGAATTGAAAATTGATAAAGAGTACCATCTCGTTCGTATGGCTCATCATTTTGGTAGTGAAATTTGACAGAGGGCATGATTGTAGCCCTAAACACCGGTCCGGGGTCCCAATATATTATTGGTTAAGTAAACTATAATTATAATTGCGTGTTAAGTAATTAATTCCCATCCATATCATTACAGCAAGCATCAAATGGACTTCTCTTGAGGCAATTAATGATGGCGTTGTAAATAGTTTCTGATGGTATATATTGTGCCATGAACCCCACCTCATTTAATCATGCATCGTCTAATAATATAGCTCGTAGTATCATGAAGCTAAGCAACGTCTCTTGCACCTCATCATTCCACTGTTTTACTCACTCAAGAGTCGAAGAGTGAATGCATGATTGGCGGCTATGTATCAGGGAGCGTTTCATAAATTCAAAATCTAAGGCAAGAGAGCCCCATCATTGCACGGATATTTGCCATTGCAATTTCTTATAAGCTATTGGATTAATTATTATTCTTGGCATCCATGATTACTCTGGTAGATCGATCATTTTGTCCATCACAAGTTACATAATTAATTAGTAATTACAGTGACAAGAGTAGTCCCATGCATGTTCTAAAACTAGTTATGATGAATATAATGGATCCCCCTTTTAATTACTATCTAATCGAATAGAATTTAATTGTGAAAGATCATACTTTATCTGAGTGAGATAATGAGAAGAAGAAGAAGAAGAAGAAGAAACGAGATGAACTCAACTTCATAGTTTGTTCTTCGACTTCCAACCTTCACTCACTGGATGCTGCTGATACATGCAAAGTCTTCCATGATTGCATGCATGCATGCCTCTGTGCTCCCCAGTACAGCATGCACTGTGTCATACACGAGAGGAGATTTGGAAGGGAATGAAGGATTTGACGCATGCAGATGCATCTGCAGGCTCACTTATCCAGTTAATGTATATATTAGATATACAACAGTTTGCTACCTTTTCAATATGGTCAAAATATAATAAAAAAATATAATTAAAAAGGCTACGAGTTCACCAAAAGAGAGACCATGACAATGATAACTCACAAGTCAAAAGACTTACAAGGACTCAAAAGACAACAAACAAAGTGTGAGACCAAAAGCGTACAAGAAACAGATGGACAGTGCAAGGCATAAAAAAGATTAGCAGAGTAACTGGATAAGGTGGGGAGGAATTTTAATTTTCCCCTCTAAAGTTTAATTTGATTCTTGAGACAATAAATCAAATTAAATTAAATTTTAGAGGGTAAACTAAAATTTGCCATGATGAAATTCTAAATGCATATGCACACGCGAAAGAGCACTCGGAGTAGTTAGAAGTAATCAATGTGGTGAGGGATTTTGTAAGGCTCATGATCCTTTTGCTTTTTGTTCAGCTTTTGCGCCACCGTCACAGCGGGTGCTCTGCTGCTGCTCCTCCTTGCTCTGTTTCTGGGCACCTCCGGTGGGGTTACCGACCTGATGAGCGCCCAGTTGACGCCCTTGAAGAACTCGTGCCGCTTGATCTCGGCGGCGCCCTTGGTGCTTCCGATGCGCTTTTTGGGGTTCTTCACCAGTAGCTTCGCGATCAGATCTCGGGCCTTCGCCGTGTCGTCAGTGTCCTTGTTGGGATCCGTAGGGGATGGTGTCGGCGGGAACGCGAGCGGTTGCTTGAGGATGTTGACGAGGGTCTTCTCGTTGTCCTCGCCCTTGAACGGCGTCCGGCCGTGGATCATCTCGTAGAGGAACACGCCGAGGGCCCACCAGTCGACGGCGCTGCCGTGGCCGCCGCCGGAGATCACCTCCGGTGCGAGGTACTCGTGCGTGCCCACGAAGGACTTCGACCGCGCTGCGATCGGCTCCGCCACCAGCTCCGGGTCGACCTCGGTCTGATTCTCTTGCTCCGCCTCTTCCGGGTCGTCCGCGGCGGGATTCTTTTTCGGCGGTGGCCGTTTTGCCTTTTTGTCGCCTCCGTAGAAGCAGGAGAGGACGGGTTGCATGGGCGGCACGCAAGATGTGGCGGAGCTCTTCGCCGGGAGCTTTCCGCTGCCGAGGCGTTGCATCATGTGGAGTTTGGGGACGACGTCGCACTTGAAGGAGAGATCGAAGTCAGAGAGCATGATGTGACCGTCGTCCCTCACGAGGATGTTCTCCGGCTTCAAATCCCGGTAGACCACCCCCATCATATGAAGGTATTCCAGCGCCAACAACGTCTCCGCCACATAAAACCTGTGAACGCAGCAGAGTTGTTCGTCAAAATGCTCCACAGGTTCGGAGATGAACTGTGACATTACGATAAGAGTATTTCAGAAATTTACCTGGCGGAGGAGATGGGGAAGCGGCGGCCGGACTGGCGCTGGCGGAGGACATGGAGGTCTCCTCCGGGGCAGAACTCCATGAGGAGGCAGGAATAGTGGGCGGCTTCGAAGTCGGCGTAGAGGGTGGGGAGAAAAGGATGGTCAAGTGTGCGAAGTATGTCCTTCTCGATCTCCGCGCGGTGGAGCTTCTTGCGGAAGGCAAGGGCCTCACGGTCGACCACCTTCATGGCGTAGAGACAGGCCGGTGCGGGGGCTCGGAGCTCGCAGAGGTACACGTTACCGAGGTCACCGCTGCCGAGGCGGCGTAGGAGGCGGAAGTGGTCGAGGCGGATTTGGCCGGAGGAGGCGCCGCGAAGGCGGCAGATGGCCTCCCACTCGGCCTGGTTCGCCTTGTGGGGTTTCATCTTCGGTTGGTGAGGGCCAGCGCCACCGATATCGCTGGCGGTGAAGTGGGAGCGTAGGGAGACTGAGCTGGAGCTGCCGAAGCTGATGTCGCTGATCCAGCTGCGGCGGGAGTCGATAGCGGTGCTGAACGATGATCGGACGCTGTCTCGGTCGGAGTCGTCGCGGCCGGCCAAGGCGGCGGCCTCCATGGTGCGTCGGCGAGACCGGTTGGAGGGGTGCATGGATTTGGAGACGCAATTCTACAGCTCATCACTTCCTTTCTTTCGCACGTATATATAGAGGCTAAACTCCAAGAAAGTAAAGTGCCAATTGGATGGCTGCGAAGGGCGTTATGGTAATTCCAAATCTGTTTGAATAAAATAAAAAACGATTTTGTAAAACTCGATGGCTGCGATGGACTTCGCGCTTGTAAGCCGGTAAAAGCTTCCAAAGCCGGTTTAAAGCCGTATATTTAAAATTTATTTTTACGTTAAAATAAATACTTAAAAAGGTTTTACGATCGTTTTTTCCAATAAAAAAATTGATTAATATTTTATATGACTTTGCAATGATAAGCTTGGATATAATTTTACAAGTACAGAGATAAATATTGTGAATAAATGTAAGAATAGTTCTTGTTGAATTGCAATGAAAAAAAATAACTTATTTGCAATAGTAAAATTAATTAACTGTAATAGCTAGCAAAAACTAATTAATTTTGATGATAAAAATAGTGAAAGAAAAAGAAAATTATGCTTAGATGATTTTCTAATATGGTTTAGAGCCCCTTCTGCTTCATGGTGGACGGATCTTAAGTTTAATGTATAAGAGGATAATGACCATTAAATCCAAACTAAGTGAAGTTTGGTACAAGAGTAGAGGGAAAGCCAGCAAAGAGTATAAACTGTGTGCGATGTGACTATCGGTGATTGTTCGACGATCAATTTTTTCGGCATCGACAGCAATAATATTATAGTTTAATCTTTAAAGTCTAGAGGATGTTGATGTCGTCATATCACAGTCAAAATCGATCGAAATCCAACTGAATCATGGCCGTCAGCGCTGCAGCCACTGGCAGCCGTGATTCAATTAAAATTTGATGATGTGTGGACGAGAAACAACGACTTCGGTGAGGTTACTGTGCATTTCTTATTTGTTGCTCATAGGCACACAGGGTAATGAACTCAAGCTAATCCATGGTTGACACAGTACTTTCGCTGCGTGATCGTCGAAGAAGATGAGCACTATACTTAACTCCTAAACTATAGGGGGTTGTCATCAGTATCGCTCGGTCGAACCGCTGTAAGATTCCAACCGGAATTTGATTTGAATTCGGTCGAATTGTGGCCGCTAGCGCCTAGCCGCTTGTGACAGCAATCACGATGAATTCTGATCAGAATCCGATTGAATTCCGATTGGAATTCGACTGTAGTCCGATCGAAATCGGAGTTTGGTCAGATCATGATCAAATTTTGATTAGAATCTAACCAGACGGGCAATGAACAAGTGATGACAAGGATGAATCATGTGAAGAGAAATTTCTATACATTTTTCATTGCGTAACATATATAAATATTCTCACTCCCTAGCAAGAGAGCTATTTGTAAATAATTTTCAAAAGTCGAATTAAATTTAGATTTTAAATTCATATTTAGTCTTATTCTAAGTCATTTATCGACCAAGACGCCTTCAAATTAAGTAATTAATTGATCTAGTCCATCGTTTAAGCAAATCAATTTGCACACTCAGTTAAATTGTCGAACATAAAATTGCTTATTTAAATATGTTTTTCAAACATCAAAATCGTCTAAAAAGGGCTAACAGAGGTCACCCTTTCAACCAAAATAAAAATAATAATAAAAAAATTTTAAGCATATGCTAATGTGATAATAATGTGTTTCGAAGATGTTGCTTTCACTCTATCTTATGATACATGCACAATGAGTGTGTCACCTTAAAATATTTATTAATTAATCCACTTTTTCAAATGAGACAATTGGCTATATTACTAAAACTTCTTGGGAAAATATGGAGCACTCTATTTAACACTTAATAACCAGATGCTCTTACTTTCCTTGAGCACTCGTTATAAAAATATACATTTTAGAAATTGAATTAAAGATGAAAAATCTATCTCTAAATTCATTATTAGTAACCATTTTAAAAATTAAATATTTCAATCACTAATTTTAAAAATCGGTTTAAAAGTCAATCTTTAATTTAGAGACCGACGTAGAGATCGACTTATAAATCGGTCTCTAAATTTAAAGATTGACTTTCAAGTCGGTGTCTAATTTAGAAATTGACTTTTAAATTTAATTTTATTAATTACAATAAGAATACAAATTAAATTTAATTTTATTATTATCTACATGTAGACAATTGCAATATAAATACAATGTTAAATTTTCTACTCTGTTTTTTCATATAGTGTAATATGTAATAAACAAATACAATTATAGCATGCTCGAAGAATATTAAATAACTTTCCATAGACCATCGTAACAAGGATGATCAGCTATTCCTTCGTTCCTTAAGACATTGACTTCCAACCGCTTCAAATAAGCCATCATCGGATCTAGTAAGATAAGCAACGACAATTCTACTAGTCGACAATTCAAGGGGCATAGCTTTCCCGTGGATTTATCTTCCTCGTAATGGCCGTGGGACCGGTCGACGGGGGCGTTGAGGGCGAGCGCATCGCCTTTTGCTCCAAGTATTAAAAAAAAAAAAAAGTAGTGCGAGCCGTGGACACATCTGCGATAAAAACAAAAATGTTATAGGGCGGCTAATGAACTAGTTATATTTTAAAAAATGGGAGTGGGTAAAACAGAAATCGTCATCCCATGCTTATTACTTCCCAATAATTTTAAAGTGACTATTTTTTACCCTCAACTATTACCATTCTTAGGCGGACTGCAATGATGATATTTTCAGATATCTGAGGAGAACTTTGGTAATCTTTAAACTTTAGGAGGGCATTTGATAAAAGTAGGGCGGGAGCGGCGGACACATCTGCTACAAATTGGAAGGCTGAAGAAGGACGCGTAGCGACGCATCGGATGTGAAGCCAAACGAAGCAGCTCAGAAAACCCTACTTCTTATCGAGGTAAAATTGAACACACAGTTCTTTCTTTTTGTTCTTGTCCTTTGAATTTCACCAGAAATTTTACTATTCGCTGATGGTTTTTTTCATATGTTTAGCCTGCTTTTTTTGAACTTGGGATATCCCCAATATTACGTCCGTGTTTGTTTCTATTCCTCTTGTTATGAGATTTGCGGGATTGTGTATGAAGGGTTTATGGTCTGGATTTGTCATCGGTTGTGGTTTGATTTTATTCAATCTCATAGATTTTAGAGAGAAGGGTTTGGTTAAAGATTAGGTTTTTCTTGAATCTTGAGTTGTATAGGATTTTGAAAGAATTCCAAAATCTGACGAGTGAGCCTTTTTAGCTTGAGTTTACTTTTCTTTTCTGTTGGAAAGCCATTGCATCATTGCTTATGTAATCGAGAGCAACCTGGTTGAAAGTGACGCCACCAACCTTCAAAAGATCTAATAATTTTATGGTAGACAAGTGAAAAAAATCTAGCTGCTGATATTCAGTTTGTGAAATTTTTTTTAGTGGAAAAAATATTTAATTTCCAGATTTCCTCAACTTATACTTTTCAGAAATAGACAGACAGAGACGATTTTGAATAGAGCAAGTCTCCTACATACTCTCCATTGATTGATATTT
>JBAMHZ010000097.1:1716563-1728800 GCA_037177395.1 Alpinia galanga | reverse complement strand
AGAAGCACTGTGTGAATCAATCTACAATAATTAAACATAAGCATAATTAAATATCTAAGCAGATTTAAACACTTATAAATATATTATAATCCTAAATTAAACTCTAGAACAATCTTAATCTAATGTCATTTTAAATTATGACATGACATATGAAGATCGAACGGAAATTTTAGGGCAATGATAAATTTATTATCGTATGATTTTTTGAATTGCAAAAATAATTATGAAAATTTTGTGGACCAATCTATCCGTTTATGTGACATATGAAAGTCACCTTATATCGGAGACACTTAAAAAAAAAAGAAAAAAAAAGAAGCTTTTAATGACTCATGAACCATTAAAGATGAGCTCTCACACCCCTCCTCTTGACTTTCAAAATAAATCAAACACCAATAATTCTATTGAAAATCAAAATAATCAATTTATCCATTATCCATCCGTGCACATCAATCAAGGCCCCCACAAGAGGACCTTGTAACTAATGCGACAACAAACTTACACAAAAAAGCAAAGGTAAATTTTTAAAAGATGCAAGTCTTTTCAGGGTGTATATTCTCCTACCGCATTAGTCTTTGATTGAGCACAAAGTGCTCCTCATAATTTACCTTCTCCGTGTTGACTGTAAAATTAATTGACGGAGACACTGAGAGCAAACAAATCGACTTTTGCACAACAAATAGTTAAATTTACCAATGGTTTATTAGGATCATCAATCAACTACTAATACCAATCATCAACTGTTAAAGATCATAAATAATTACTAAACTGATATAATCATCGATTAATTGAAGAAGAAAAAATATAACACTGATTACTTTCAATTTGATTAAATTGATTTCTTAAACCTTAAACCGGAAACAAAACCAAGCTAACCGAATTAATCAACATTTTTTTTTAAAAATAAATAAATATTCAAATTAATCGAACTGGACTTCTGATTTCGATACAGTTAATTCGATTTAACAAATATTTTATGCAGACATACTTCGTAGATTCTTTTATGTTGTCACAACACAATTTTAATGACCAAGAAGAAGAAGTAGGCAATAGGAGTCTTTGAATGAGTTACAACAGAATCAATGATTTGCAAAACAACGGGGGAAAGGCCCTAAAGAAACTCGCACCGACCGGAGGGTATCCTAAGTTGAGGTTAGGTAAGTTGTGATCCTGCAAACAGGATCTTGATGGGAAAAATGTGCCAAAAATTAATAATTCCCTAGAACTAGAAAATCCTAAGTTTAAAAGGGAAAAAAAAATAAACTCCAATTTAGAATCCACAAAATTGGGAAATCAATACATCTCACAGCACAAGAGCAGCCTTGTCTTGGGAAATAAGGGGAAGAGGACTCGCTATCAGAGGCTCATAATGGTCAGCCCCAGCACCGCACCAACCTGTATTCAAATGCAGCTTTTGCTTAGTACTTGACCAGCCTTGCCGAATTGTAAAACATGCACTTATTTTAATGAAAGCTATAAGTAGTTGGACAATATATTCATCAATCCAGAATAAATGGATAGAACAACCACATCTCAGGTCGTCTTAGATAATCAGAAGGTGAGGTGACAATATTTGTGGGCAGTTGAAAGGGCAAAGCAAAGCATTTTGCCAATTGATGTTCACAAGGGAACTATATTACAAAAAGGTCCATTATATAGATCGAACCATCTCAGCAACAATCTACACAACTTGTCGTGAAGTGCTCAACTAATGAATCTCATTTGCCATTTAGTGTTCGATTGATGAAGTATAATTTAAATCGCTTATTGAGTCAAAGGTCTGAGGCCAAAATAGATGATTTTAAAAATGTTTTCTCATGTAATTTTTCAGTCATGATAAATTTCAAAGCATTAGACTAGTCTATAACCAAAGAGATAATTAAAGAAAAATGAGCTGCATTAAAAGCTGTTTAGAGTGCAGAAAATATGCTAAGCAAATGAAAGTTAGAGGAGAGCAATCAAGAAAAGTTGAACTTTGACAAACATCAGGAACTCAACATAAATTTATGATAGTAAAAAATTGTTTTCTGTGATCAAATGGTAGTGGAAATGTGAGAGGTGTGTTCTGTGATTAATTGGTCACAATGTGAGACAAGTGCATCTCTTGATTTTATGCAACACCATAGGAACTTCATTATTAGTGCCCCAATATGTTGACCTCGAGGAATTCATATAAACATACAAGTCTAATCCAACGCCTTCCAATTGTTTCCTTAAAGAATAATTTGTTAACATTGCCCCAGTTTGTTGCCCTTATTTTCATTTTAGTATACTGCAACTATAACTTCTCAGTTTGTTTCCCCTTATGCTCATTCTTGTTCATCCTTCTTTATCCAGCAAGCTTATGTGCCAGTGAAGCTGCAATTAACATTTTAATATTTAAGGGTGGTTAAAAACGTTCCTTGTAATTCCCCAAATGTTCCATGTAATTCGTTGTGATGAAAATGCGATGCAAGTGAATATTTTGATGGGAATTGCCCTGTTAATGCCCCACCTTTGACATTGATAATCCCATTTAGATACCAAATTCTAATCCAGAACTTTCCAATTGTTTCCCTAAAGAGCAATTGGCACAATTTGCCTAGTAAATCGCTGAAACTACATCTTCTCAGTCTTTCTCTTATTCTCATTCTTGATTATCCTGCTATTTCTCAACAAAGCTTGTATGCCAGTAAAGTAGCAATAAAATTAAAATATTTAAGGCTCAGAAACCATTATAGCTCCCTAAGTATCTTGAAGTATTGGCTGACAGGTACATGAACCTGGTCTTCAATTCAAACAGAAGAATGCAGATTAAAATTCAATAAGTTAATTCTTATACAAGGAAAATTGCAATAGTTTTTATATTTTAGGTCAAAATATTCATGGTGTTATGAGATGAATGATTGTTATACTTGCAAAAGTATAACAGAAGTACTTTTTCAAATCATGATTGTTATACTTGCAAAAGTGAACTTGTGAGATGAATGAATTAAGGAAATCCCCCAGTAGAGTAGATAATGGAAACGCAAAATTGGTAGCACTAGTGAACGTGTAATTTACCTGTTCCCTTCATAAATAAGAAAATTGGAGGTTCACAAATTGGACCCCTTGGACAATGAGGAAGGAAAAAAACACAATTGTTTTCATCCACCATTGCATCTGCTCCATGAGCCTGAACCTGTAATTTTAAAAAATATCAACAAAAACATAAGAGGGAAAATGGATAATAAAGGAAAACGTACAAACTGACAGTGACAAAAGCCTTTTTCTTTCTTTTCTCATCCAGATAGGACTTCACATTTTAAGATAATAGTTGAAATTGATTGACTATCCACAAAAGCTTGAGCTATTAAGCTATTAAGAAACGGGTCACTGTATATTTATATTTTGGACCGCCACTTGTCCATGTGGGACATTCATGCCCATCATGACTGAGATATAGACCTATTTTTTATTTGACACAAGTATGATTTGAATCATAACTTTTTAATACCAAATTGAAGTTTATTTGTTGACCATTTATCCTAAAACCTTGAGTTACTCGAATTACAGGAAAGGGACCAATTCATATTTATATAATGGACTGACGTGCCTGTTGATATGAGACCAATGAACATGAAGCATCCTAGCTTCAATTATAAAAAATATAGTATTCAAAACCCACCTCTTTTGATTCAATTAACGTAAGTTTGTTTTGTGTATTGCCATATATAATCCTACCTACTCGGCCCAAGCAAAATAAATAATGAGGAGGAACCAATTTCCCTAACTACTTCAGTGGAAAATCAAATTCTCATCTACGTTTACAAAACAATGAGATGCAAATATAGAAATTACTGTTAATGTAAAATGTATAATGAAATGAATTTACATACCAGAACAGCAAAGAGTTTCAAAGAACGAGTATGTATCTAATTTGCTCAAATTAGATACTTACTACAAAGACTTCTCGTCGAAATTCTGTAGCCAAACTCTCAATGGCAATGTCATCGCCAAAAGCTGCAGCATGGCCACTACGATTCTCATCAATAGTCAGCAATCCCTCTTCTGTATACTGTAAAGTGATGATATCATACTCATCTTCTGGACTGCCTGAGATCGACATATACTTAGCCCAACTTGGCCCATCATTTATGGTGACGCATCTTTCCTTATAAATAGATTCTGCTGCCACTTCCCTTTGGAAATACCAATAGCAAATTAGTTCAATGGCAAAAAGAAGTTCATGAAAATCTCACTTCTTAATCAGTGGCATAAAAAATTAGTTTCAAGAATTTAGTTGCATAGCCATTCTTTTAAAATAAACCTGAATGCTTAACTTATAATAAAGATTTGGATGAACTAACAATCAAGGAAAGAATAACTTTACAAGAAATGCTAATGTTAATTAAAAGCAAATAGATAGAAATACTAAAACCATAAATAGTTAGAAATCAGATGATTGAAGCATGTATGCAACAGGTACAAGAAATATAGAGGAGGAAGAAGACGAACAAACATAAACAAAGTTCAAGATAAAGAATGTATCTCCATTTTCACAATAAAAATTATATAAAAAATGGATCTAATTTCACATGACATTTTTCTTTCATCACCTGTCAGTTTTGACTATATAATCCCAATCTAGAAAAATAAGGAGACATGATAACTTTTGTAGAAAACAATTTAAGCAACTTGGATGCACAGGTCGCAATGGTTCAAATAATTAAACTCAAATTAACATGTTGTAGAGGAATAGAAGTGAGATCTGCCTATGAGTTCTATACATGAAGACTGCTTCTCATGAAGGGTGTCCATGTGAAATTATTTCCATACTATATGCGACCATTTTTTATATCATGTACACCTGTTTCTTAAATTTTCATGTACAACTGTTTTTACGATGTGCAATCATTCTTTACATTGTGGGTAAATGGATTTTTGCAAATCAACGTCAACAACAGATTTTGGGCATGCTCCAATGATAAAGAAGACACCTTTTGGTAATTTGACCTTTTTTATCTACGCCTCCATACCTGTGTCAGATACCCAACACTTAGATCCTAACACTTTAAGTGGATATTTAATATTTCTTTGATCATATGTAAAAAATTATAGAAGTAGCCGTGTCAAACAATCAGATTCATACACATATCGGATTCATGTACCCTGAGTCCAAGTAACACAGTTATCATAGAATGTCTTTGAAAGTGATCATTAGAGAGATGCATCCACCTTCATCCAACCATGAATAAGTTTTCACTAGATGAACAATAATCATATTAATAACATCCAGTAGATACAGGAGTCCGAATATTAAGCCCAGGTAGCACCACTTTAAACATCAACATCCAACATCTATGTATACGTGCATACATTTATTCACATCTGATCACATAAGTGTGGACACACGCGATCAAGTGCAAATAAGCATATACATGTATAGATAGATGTGTGGCCGTAAATCTCTGGGACAAGGGGCTAGCAGGTGCCAGCTATTGTTCCTTTCTAGTCTATCCCCCTTCCTAATACAAATCCTCATAGTGACAGATGAGGTTTACACGTTCTCACGCCAACTAAGCAGAAATTGGAAGAGAAAAAAAATGGTTTTCCCTTGATAGAGACCTCTTCAGCTACTCGATAGCAAATGCTAGGCATTGGGAGACGAATTATCAATAACACAAGAAATGCAAATAGTATAAAATATAAAAATGAAAGAAAAAATCCCTGTTTTGTTCTCAAGAGAGCATGATATATCAGATGATGACAAAATTAAATCGAAAACATAGGTTATCGAAATCAGTAATCACTATTGATAGGTTCTGATCTAACTTTTGGGCAAAACAATAAACCAGAATATATTGCCAACCATTAAGAAAAAAAGGCAAGCATCATACAAGAATAGAGAAGTTTTGGACAGATCTAAAAATTTTAAACCATTAAACAGTATGGAATATTGATAAAAGTCAACCAGGAACAAAAAAAAGAAGATACCTTTGCATCCCCAGATCTACGAGCTCCTGAATCGAGGCATCCAAGGTCTCACGGTCGTCCTTCCTTGCAAGGAGCTTCAGCTCTTGCACCACATGTATGCCCCACCCCGTCTTCAGATCCGGCGAATACAAGTTACGGATCGCCCCGTCCGCCGCTTCTCTCGCTGCCCCGTCTCCCGCTTGGTAATCCTCAAGGAAACGTCGCACTCCCCGCTGCCTCAATTCACGGGCGCAAGGTGCCTTCGGCCCCAGCACTCGCCTCGCCGCAGTGAACAAGCAATTCCCATCCGCCTCGACATCTCCGCCGTGCTCCAGACGGAAAGCCACCCCGGGCGCCTCAGCGTCCCGTGGGTTCTTCCAGAAGACCCCCCGCGCATGGATCTTCTCGAGTCGGCGCCGTTGCTGCTCCTCCAGCCCTGACACCGCGGCCCACGCCTCGGCGGCGCACGTCAGATCCGTCGCATTCGGCGTCGTGATGGAAGCGGGCCCCGGCCACTGAAGCTTCCCCGACGGGCTTAGAGTTTCGGCCAAGGCGGCAGAGTCGGAGAGGAGCTTTCCCATCTAGGGCTTTGATCTCGCTGCTCTCTCTCTCTCTCTCTCTCTCTCTTTCTCTTCCTGCTTTTTTGCTTTCTCTCTCCTCAGTTCCTGCAGTGAGAGGAGGTTACAAAGAGAGAGGCAGAGAGCCGAGGGAGTTACCGTTAAAAGGACGAGCGTGGAGAAACGTAACACGAAGGGAGGAGCGACATCTGCTAAAATGCACCGTCGGAACAGGGTTAGCGGTGAGGTATCCGTTACTATCCGTTACTAGGTTTGTCATTTGAGCACGTCCTGGATTCCTACCCCTGATTTTGAAGGGACAGGAAACGCTTTTAACAGACGATATGACGTTAACTATTGCGCCATCAAACTGGGTCCCACACTCAAAAGGGTATAATAAACAAATAAATAATCAGGATTTTAAACTCCGTGTTTGTAAAGAACCAGGCGACCGAAACGACGGTCGCAGTTGTCCGCACGTGACTTTGACCAACCGGCGCACCATAGCTGTTTGCGCGGCTCAAGAGGATGCTCGATTAGCTACGCTTTCCAGATCCGGAACGTCTCTTGACACACACGACCAGAGATCGACACGTGTACAGAGATCATTCGGCAGACGGGGATGTTTTGGTCAATTCATGCGTATCCACGTGAGTGGGTGGAGGACAGGTAGGCTCGTGCCTTAAGATTCGTGTCAGGTGGTGCAATAAACGGCGATGAAGACGAACGGATGCGGAATAAAGCGTGGATTTCGGATTGTTTGCGGATGGACGGTGAGGATCATTGATGGCTGGCAGAAACTTCTGGAATAATAGAAATGGCTCCAGACAAGCTGTCGCTAGCTCGGCTTAAATTCTAATAATAGAAATATTTTAACAATAATGTAAGAAAATCTGAAAATACTAAAAATATGATAGTATGAATTAATGTTATACGAGTAATTAATCAAATGCGAAATCTTAATTAATGAGCTGTTATCAAAATGGGTTAATAACGATATTTTTATTATTCTAAAAAAACTGTTAGT
The DNA here is from genome assembly GCA_037177395.1 of Alpinia galanga. Lineage (NCBI taxonomy): Eukaryota > Viridiplantae > Streptophyta > Magnoliopsida > Zingiberales > Zingiberaceae > Alpinia > Alpinia galanga. The sequence goes on along the minus strand of JBAMHZ010000097.1, from coordinate 1,721,285 downwards.
TTGCAACACAACATATTTTTTATAAGAATTTTTTAAATTGTTAAAAAAAAAAGGAACAATTATTGAATTTAAAATTTTAAGAAATCTGGCACTAAACTGTTCAAGTTCAACGGATTAATACAATTATTGAATTTAAAATTTTAATAAATCTAGTGAATTATTAGCGGTGTGCGTTAAATGCGTCAATTGTTAGTGCGTTTTAAATTTTACAATATACTAATTTTGTTATCAAAATTAAAATTATTCATCGAATTTGATAAAGTTCTTAAAACATTAATAGCCATTGAACCTTACCAAAATATACTTCTCGTTATATATTTGAATTATTTCAAGTCAGTTAAACTGCGTCGCTAAATCAATTAATCTTGTCTTTTTAAAACTTAAAAAATGTGATATGTTAAATTAAACGGCGTTTACCTCTCTTTTTTTTAAAAAAAAAACCCCAGTCATCCAAAGTATTCAGCAAACATTTTAATTCCTTAAAATGATTTTTAGTATTTTAACAAAGATAAATATCAATTTCGATATAAATATTTGTCTACCAAATCAAATATATAATTTGTTATTTTTAGAAGGATAGTTTTGAGTTATTTAGTCCATTCATTTTATAAGTAAAAAAAGGACCCTTTCATGCTCCAAGGGCATGGTACGATGGGTGAAAAAAATATCACACAAAAAAAATACAATTTAATTTTCTATTGAGATATGATTTAGCGATGAATTTTGAAAAGGTATGTGGGGTAATCTTCTGTACAAGAATTAATCCAGTGGATAGAATTAAACTTCAGCATTGGACAGTCTTTTAGGGAAGATGTGACTATAGAGTTCAGACTAGATCATTAAAATTGTGAGTGCTTTATTAGTTTACCCAGGTGATTTGTAGAGATCCGTTAAGATTTCAACCTCTTCCGACTCAGCTGTTGAAGAGGTAATTCTCTAAAACCGTAAGGCCAGACTGACCACCTTAAGAATTAATCAAGATAAAAACTCAGATACTCGTGCTAGTAAAAAAACAAGAGAAAAAAAAGACCCTTTCATTTTTACTGAGATATTTTTCAAATAAATAATAAAAGAGAGAGACATGTTTTTGAAGAATATTTTTGAGTTATTTTAGGATTAGGGTTTCAAAGAATAAAATTAATGAACCCCTTTCACTTAAAAAAAAAATCAACAAACAAACAAACATCTATTTATGAATATCTATTTCAAGGATAAAAGGGAAAATATAATTTAGTTAAAATCAACTCATTGTCGACTAATTTTACTTTTATTAAAATTTTAAAAATAAATTTATTTATAAAATAATGTTATATACAACTATTAGGAAGCATATTTTAGTCACCTGAACTATTAGCAAAATCATATTCCATATAACAGAATCAAAGTAAGAATATATTCTCTACAAGTCCACATTTTCCCATATAAGCAGAACTAATTCTCCACTTAATAGAATTATAATAAGAATAAATTCTAGATCATCCATATATGATATTCATAGCATACCGTTACAAAACAATAAACATAGCACAAGTAGTTTGCTGTAGCAACAAAAGGAATGTTAAAACATACGTAAATTTTAACAATAAACTAGGATATCAGTGCAAATAGAGAAGATGGATCAACGTTTCTTAAATCCATATTTTTTGCGTTCATAAAAGAGATCCGTCTTGGCACTTCCAAGATTGACAATCTTGGGGCATCCATCACGGTCTTTCTCCTGAAGAGTGCATTCTTTGCAATAGTAGGCATCCGAAATTCCAACTCCGCCGCATATGACACACCTTCCTTGGAATGAACCATAGTTGCATTCGTCACAAATGCGTACAAGTGTACACGGGCGAACATATGAATCACATACAACACACTTCCCGTCGTCCTTTTCACACAAGCGGCCAATTGCGATCCCTGGCTGCTTCCTGCACATAATAAGATCAGGATGGTGCTTTGCCATGAGCTGTGTGCTAGCCTAGAGGCACTCTTCCTCCAAAATGAAATGTACCTGGATAGAGACAATAAGAACTATGTGATTCTTTTAGAAGCTAAGTTAAATTCTTAATTCATATTATATAATGAGAGTTAAGAGCTTAAGGTACTAGTTATATTCAAAATACATTGGGCATGTGTCGAATATAATTGAAATGGCTACGAAACAAATCAAATTAAAAGTTAGGACTTATATGGTGTAACACCAAGATACTCTCCTTTTTTCATGAGTGAATTTTGGCTGCAGAATCAAAAGAGGAAAATGGACAGTGCCACTGCTTAGTTTAACTTGTTAAGATATCGGTTAGAACTCACTAAACAACCCATTTATTCTTCGAATGACAATAAAGTGAATATTAATAAGAGAGCACTTAGGAATACTCACTCAACCCATTTACTATTCATATAAGATTCAAGTCTATTAAACAATAAAAACGGGGAACTCAGTGAATAAGAGTGGCATTGCATCTAAATTTACATGCAAGTAGCAAAAGGGACTTCACACGTGTACCAGAAATGGAGTAACTTAGGCATACCCAACCTGTCCAAAGGCAAGTGCATGAACAGAGAATATCAGACCTGATTATTGGTGCTAGTACAGTAGTGGGATTTCCTTGCAACAATTATACCTTCTTTCTTCTATTGCATCTCACTTCACCAGCCCAATCCCGCATTATTATCTTGAAATGATTACACTTTCTTCTTGATTCCATGCTCGAATATTTGGTTATAAAGACAAACCCTTGAGATAAGTGTTGAAAGAAGACATGTCAAAGGTGGTGAAGAGGATCAGATGAGATTGGCACTTACCCTTGATACCACATCACTAAGTCAGGCTTATTAAGTATGCTCAAATAATATCCATAGACACAAACCCTTGAGGTAAGTGTTAAAAAAGATATGTCAAAAGTGGTAAAGAGGATGAGATGAGATTGGCACTTACCCTTAATACCCAGAGATATCCCGCCTAAGCCTTTGCATTTTGGTTTGTCTCCCTCCAGAATTTTAACATGGTATGTCTCTCACCTCTAAGGACGTTGGTCTTGAAGAGGCATATCGAAAGAAGACATTATCAAAGGATATCAGAATAAAGAGAATGGGGAAGGGGGCATGTCAAATAAGAAGACATATCAAAGAAAAGAGAATGGGATGGGAGGAAGAACTTCCACCCCTTAGCTGCAAAATGTTAATTGAGACTTCTTAAGCATGTTTAAATATCAGTGGTCTCACATCCAAGTACCTTGGTATTGAAGGTGTTTCTTTAGGCTCCCTCTTAGATTTTTAACAGTAAGAATCACAGTTCTGATGTTAAAGAGTGGTAATCAGACACCATTGTCAGCAATGATTATCAAACAGATTCACATTATTACAGAAGCATCTTGTGGAATGTTAAAGGCATTCTAATGGTGATCATTAACTGATTTCTGGTTCTCTCCTCTCCCCTTCCCTTAATCTTGATATCAGAGAAAAACAGTGCCTCCTTTTTCTATGCTTCTCTTCTTGCCTTTTCTTCTTTCTCCTGCAATCTCTTCTTTAGTGCATCTGATCCCAGGTATCATTGGATGGCACAAGATGTAAAGTAAGCAAGGCCACAATAGTCAGTCAGGGGACGCACCACAGCTATCCTTGTAGAGGTTAGGCAACATTTGGTCAGTAAATGCTGTCTTTCTCTATAAATTTATCTAAATGAAAGGTCAGCTGGAACACTTGTTCCTGAACAATCTGAAATTAACTGGGCTAGATTTTCTTTCCAATTTGATCAGGTTTTGAAATTTTATTTCATGTTTCAAATAGGATTTTGAATGCAATAAGGGTAAATGATAAAAAAATAAAAGAGCAGTAAAAGAAATATTTTCATCGACTTTTTAATGAAGGTTTAGTTGACCAACTTAACTTAGGTAATTTAAATAGGTCAAATGATTATAGAAATTCAAATTTTAGGAACCAGATGATATTCTAATAGAGGTAGGAAATTGCCTAGGAAAATAATTAAAATATTGAATGGTTTACAAAATTATTTAACATGATATTGAAAACAAAAAAAATATTTGATCAATGAAGGGTAAGGATTTTAATTCTCTTATATAATAATAAGGGGATGTATAAAATTGTACAAACTATAAGGGTATTAAACTAATGAGTCATACCATAAAACTTTGGGAAAGAGTATTAGAAAAAAATTAAGGAAGGAGACCGTCAACAATAGAAGTTATACATCTCCTCAGACAACTAATTGAAAAGTATTGAGAGCAAAAACAAGGTCCACACATGCTATTCATTAACTTATAAAAAGCTTATGATAGAGTATCAAGAGAAATTATATGGAGAATTCTAAAAAAAAAAGAGATGTTAGCATAGCATATATTAAACTAATTAAAAATATATATGAAGAAGTAACGACCAGAGTGAAAACTCTAGACGAATTAACTGAAGTATTTCCAATAAAAATAGGGTTACATCAAGGATCACCTTTTAAGTTTATATCTTTTTACATTAATCATGGACAAACTCAATGAACACATTTAAGACACGGTACCATAGTACATAGTATTTGCAGATGATATTATTTTGGTAGATGAGACACGTGAAGGAGTAAATACTAAATTAAAATCTTGATGGGAAACACTAAGGGGCTGTTTGGTTGAGGGTTATCATTGATAACCTTGGTTATGCATGCAAGGTTATTAACAAAAGACTTGTTTGGTTTAGGGTATGGATAATTACCAAGTTATCATGCAA
>JBAMHZ010000097.1:1692384-1716463 GCA_037177395.1 Alpinia galanga | reverse complement strand
AATTAGGAAGTGATCTCTTGCACAATTTGTAGCATGCCAAAAAGGTCGGTACAATAAGATGAGCCACACGTCATATATATTTACGTAAGTTCCAACTTTATATAGATATTGGAAAGGAAGATAGAATTAGAGAATGGACTTGTCAATAGCTTAAAAATCAAATTAATTGATTTTTTTTTATAAATTGAACTGATTAAATTTTATCATTAAAATTGAATAAATCAAAACTGGTATAATATCAATTAATTCAATCGATTATTAAATTAATTGAATTTTTGTTAGTGAAGACTGATTCTGTATATTAATTGATTATTATTGAACATTTAAATCCACAGATCAATTACTAAATATATTATTTTACTGTCTAATTTTTATTAGTCGAATTGCACAATCAATTGATAAATGTATTATCTAATTTATCTGTCGATTAGTAAATTGATACAATAGTTGACTGCTCACATCATAACAATTCGATTTAATCGATTTGAATTTTAAAATTTAAAATCAAGATCAAATCAAATAAATCAAAATAATTAATACTTTTTTATTAAAATAAATAAATTTTTAAATTTTCAAATCGAACTTTCAAATATAATTAATTGATTATTTCTTTTTTTTTTACTTTTCGAGTTAAAAAAATATTTTTTATGTGAAGCATGTCAAAGAGTCCAATTAGGAATGTCAAGAGATTTTAGTAAAGCTTTATATTTAAACATATTTAAGTTTTTTTTAGGACACGTGATTAAAATATTAAAAGGTAAAGTTTTTCTCTTCTCAATCTTTTTTAGCATTCTTCTTTAACACTTATTATTAGTCCCCAGGACTAACTCAGTTGACAAGTACACAGGAGTAACTCTTAAGTAGAAAGGAATCAATTTTTAAAGAGATAAATATCTAGGCTATCAATTGATCTCTTCTTTTACACTTTGTCACTTGAGTCCTGATTTACTCTCCTCTTCAATAGAGACAGCTGAGAGGGACCGCTAATGTGGCGGTTTCACATTGTTTAACACTCATTACTATATATGTTGAGAACTATTGTGACTCTCATCTTAAAATTGTCATGATCAAAGAGGAAATTGAAATCTATTAACCTATTGCTCTTACCAATTCATTTTTGGACCCCCATAAGGGAAATAAATTATGATGAGCCTTGACTTTGAGATTAGTAACCAACGTATGAAATGACAACACCCTCATATTTATAGAGAATAAGTCAATCCAATTACTCTTATGGTTACACAAAAACAACGAGAGATTACTATATAAAAAAAAGTATAAAACAAGTCTATTAGCCACATGGCACATTTGATGAATATTGTAATCATTATCTAGTATAATTAGTAGTGTCAATTCAGCTAAAGCAAACAAATAAATTAATGAAGATTCGAATTAGCTGTGATATTATAGATGACTAATATCATAAAGAATTCAAATTTATTTGAATTATAACTACAGATAATCGTTTTCAAATAATGAAAAATTGTAATAAAATTTTATTTAATTTCAATTTACACATCACTATATAATATTTTCCCACTCAGTCAACATGTGCCATCGCCTTATATAAAAACAAGCTATGTATGTGGAGGTGACAACTCATCCTTCAGTTTAAAGAACATGAACCAACAAATAAAAATAAGAAATTTTAAGATTTGCAATATGCGACCAATAAAACTTTTAGTCAAGATTTCCAAATTTTAAATTTATACTTTTTATTTTTATTTTTATAGAAATAAAATATAGGAAGACCTAAGACGACTCACAATTCAATGAGAAATGGCAACAACTCACATTCAAAATGAGTGAAATTTGAGAGGAAATAAGCTACTAACCTGGGTTTTCAAGCAATGCATTCCATTGATCAAATATGTTCCAGTTATGATCACCTTCTATATGCATGCGAGGTGTAGAGGCTGCTGCTGCCTGCCACAACTTTGCTTGACAGAGGATGAAGCCATTATTTCTTGCTAATAAGATTAGTAAAAGCATTCATACATTGCAATTGTTCCTTTATGGAAGATGTATATAGCAATGATTATAATGATTCATAATCATTGACTTATAGACATTGCAGTTTTCCTGTCTACTAGCAACAGACAAGATATTAGCCAATGAGAAACCGTAGCAATTTATAGTTGAAGCCACTGCTAAAACACAGCACACTACTTAAGACATATAAGGACGCTACTTGGATTTAGCTAGGTGGATTACGCAATCCAGCCTGACATGTAGTTGCTAACACTTGGCCCCGGTGTTGTTGCAGCAATTGCCATTTGATCAGGATGATACCTAGTAGAAGAAGAAAAAAGAATGAATCAGGCATACAGAATCATTAATTTGTTGTTTTTTTTTTATCTTCAATATGGTGTGTTCCAGAGCAAAAAATTATATTACAAGATGTTGATTTGTTGATGATAATTCAGTCGTATATGGTCTCTTTCTGTCTTCCACATTGTGGTGCAGAGAGATGAAACATTATGAAATAGAAAAGCAAAAGGAGCTTAATATATAGCAACTGGAGTTACCCAATTTGAAGGGTAGGTTCACATTCTATGGGCTGAAAGAATCCATCACCCTGTGGTTGAGGCTGCTGACGGCCATAAGCTACAGCATGAGCACTTGGATCCCAAAGTTGTTGATTGGCTTGAGTGCTTTCATCCAACTGCATCTCACAAGTCATAATAAACAAGAAAACCATGGCAATTAAGTTTCTCCATATCAACATTTATTTTCTTTGAGAAATAAACTATTGCATTTTAAGAAGACAGTTTGTATATATGTAGAACATTGTCGTTAGAGAAAAAAAAACAATTTTTCATGAAAAACAAACAAATTTGATAGAGTAACACAATTTCACAAAAACTTAACATTATGTTTTAGGTCAAATCTATCAAGGGAAATGTTTTGAGAATTAGTGTTGATCTAATAGTGTCAATAATTATTAAGCTTTAATCATAAATTATTAAATTTTAATTTAACTTTCTATCCTCAAGGTCATCGAAGGATAACGCAGTTTGTAAATTACAAAAAAAAAGTTTGGTTTTCATGTTAACGTGAACATATATACTAAATAGATTATGAGTATATGTTGATGGATTGGCCATATAAACATTAATTTACATGGTAAAGAGTTACTGTAGTAAAATGAATTTTATGTAAAACCCACAATGATGCTTATGATTTGAAAAATCTAATAGGCAATGCTATTTTAATTAAATAACATAGCTGCTTACTCTTCTCTTCAAAGCTTTATTAGCTTCACAAAGCATTTGTTCCTGCAGACAAGCATTGATTTTATTACTGTCAATGCAATACAATGAAATACTCACATAATACACTATTTGATACCCGTCTTTGGAGATCTGTAAGTTGATCAAGCATGTATTGTGTCTGTGAAAAAAAGTCGAGTGTTAAAAACAATTGACCATAAGTTGATACATACAAATATGATTATACCCAAAAAAAAATCAACTGAAGCCGAAAATATAAGGTCATAACACAAATCTATGTATAGCCTACGAGCCAAGATGCATATAAAAAAATGATGTTTATTTCTATGATAAGAAGAAACTAACCCTTGTCGATCTTATCTGTCTTAATGAAACATCAAGTTGTCGCTCGAGTTGTTCTAGTTCTTTGATGGAAAGTGGACCCAAATCCTCGCCCAATAGATTTCTAGCATTTGCAAAGTCCTTTTAGAGTCTTGCTACTAGAAATGCTTCAAGTAAATTTCACATGGACTATAACTAAGATTAAGGGCTAGAGCAGTTCACCTTTGCGATCGTTGCAAGGCTTCAACACGTGCCTTAAGTTTCAGGTACTCCTGTTGACTGGTCTATTCTTACCAATACAATATAAAAGAAAGTTTAGATAAGATGCTGAAATTAATCAATGTATATAAGAATGATGAGACAAATTATATAAAGTCTTAAATTAAATCATATGAGAATATGCAATTCTTCCAACTACTACACTATCACTTGTTATACTTGCTTCTTCTTAGAGGTGAGGATGGCGGTGAGCAATTAGAAGAAAGGAAAATAGATATTGATGTGATTCAAGCCACTTCAACTTAATGGAATTGAATGTGTTTTCATGAATGAATTTGCAGAAGAAAGAAGAGTTGACAAGAAAGTACATGAGAAGATTGAGGAGTTCATTGCATACGATATATAACACTTTTTAATTAAGTTCTAGAAATTTTTTACTAATTCATTTTTGCTCGTGGGAAATGTTGATATGTGCTTACCCTTTTACAAGAATATTAAAATAGGTACACGACTCATGAACTTGAAGATCTAGATGAAGATTCTAAATTGCATCAACATAAAGCGCTCTACAAAAGATATTTGGTTGCAAAGACTGATGAACCTCTCATCATTTGCTTAATGATTACCAACCCCCTTTTTAGACTTTATTGTTGGCTAATGGAACAAAAACTTGACGAGTATCATTCAATTCATATCAAGAGTTTACGGTTACTAAATTTTTACAAAGATAGTATTGCAAATAGCATGATGTATATAAAATGGAGGAACAGGTTTCAAAGATGTTGGAAAAGTAAACTTGATCCATACACGATATGTTTCATCCTTTATTTTTTCTTATTATGACTCATGCATTTTGAAGACAAATCTTATTTGAATATTAAATTGTTTTATGCTGAAAAAATTGTAATCTTATGGAATCTAGTTCATGAATCTAGGTTGTGCTAGGAGACTATATATTCACTTACAATAATATGGTGCACAATGCAATAAAGAAAAGTATATCTCAAGGTGTTGAATAAAGACAGTCTCAGTGTTCATAATCTTCTTCCCATTTTTTCCACTTTGTTTATTTCTCTTAACATCTAAAATTTTAGTTTCCTATAAATTTTGTTGTTATTTGTCAGATTTATAAAGTAAGCACCCACTAAAATGTAATTCAAAAAAAAATGTAAACTTAAACCTAAACAATAAACAAAGAACTGTAATTCATCAAACAGAGTAATCCTATTAGATGAACCTTAGAATCCTGCAAGAAATCATGATGGCTAATTTTTACCTTTCAATATTCCAGTTAGTTATTAGTATAATTGATATATACTTAATGAGATCTCGACTTATATAGAAATAACAAAATGAATAAAATAATTACATGTCCTACATTTTTATTTATAGATTGGGCATGCTATTTTATATAAGTTTAAATCAATTCAGACAATATATTTATTGTCGATCAATGCAGCACATGAATAATCAAGTTACTTTAAAAAAATTCTTCAAAATATAAACCATGGAAACAGATACACGATCTATAATTACACCAGATGATGATTTATCACGGATTATATAATTACTTCTTTGTCTTTGTATATTATTATATCATTTCATTATAATTATCAATATATCTAGCTAGCAATACATGCAAAGGGAGTAGAAAAAGACGAGATAAACATGAAAATTGTTCATTGAATAACTAAGGACAATTATGGGCATATAATGCTGAGACAAAGCAGAAAATTACTTTATTTTGGATTTACTGCCTATGATAGTTTTTTTTCTGCTCTTGCACATTCAAATGTTACTAACTAGAGAGGGATACATTGAGATATCTATAATGATCAATGTAGGTCAAATAGAAATGGGAACATTAACCAAATTATTCTTGCATACTTGTCTCATTTATTAATAAACTATGTTCAAATAAACATCCATGGCTAATAACTTTCAAAAAATAAAAAATTGTTTTGTACTGCAAGTTTGGAAAAGAAAAATACTTTGATGAACAATCCTTTTTCCTCTATTTATTTAATATTAATATATCTTTGTTCAGTCGTGAACTTTAACAAGTCAACTTCACATGAGATATCATATAAAATTATAATTAGCATATAGTTTAATATTATTGGTTAATTGAATTATTCATGCCAAAATATCTCATAATTATGACTATTAGTATGTCATAATCTCATACCACATGGTCCCTTTAAATGAACCTCGATAGACATCTTCAAATCCTTAAATGATTTTGGAAATTCAGAATACTTATTAAATACCCACCATCCATGAATATTAAGGGACCCAACACATATATCTGGTGATGTAAGATAGTTGGATTGGAACTATTAGTTTATGCCACAAAATAAGCAAAAATTGACTAAACATAGAAATATAAAACTAATATAACTCAAGGGGAAAAATCACGAAACTACTGAGACTCATTTTACATAGCTCAGTTGATAATGTAACAATGATAAAAATATAAATACTTGTTAGTGTTATGCATGGTCTATACTGTTATTTCATATTGAAATTTCTATCCCTAAGATATATATGGTACTAGGATTGAGCATGCTTTGACATAAATCAAGAATGTTCAAAATGAATTTAGAGAAGTGGTACTCCCTACAATTCTCTTCTAACTTTTCTAAAAAAAATTATAATAATTAAAGAAAAATCAAATTTTATCATGTCAATTCTCAGATATATATTGACAGAGCAGTCTTTAATTTTTATTATTATAAATATTAATTAGATAGCTAAAATACAAATAAGTGAAATATTATTTTATTTTAAAGCTTGTCTACGTTATTTTAAATTTATTTATTTTTTAATCTCCTTCCCCTATTTACTTTTAAAAGTAAGTAAGAAAACCCAATTAATTATATAACCAATTGTTCACAATTTTTAAAAAATAAATTACCAAATTAAAATTCATATAGTTATGATTTATTAGTCAATTTTATATTAACAAGGGTAAGCACCAAAATGTGCTACCGCATGTTAATAACATAGTACAGTACAGAAACAATGTAAGCATATGAGAGCGATTACCCTTGCTAACTAATATTGAGTTATTGCCAACTCCAAAAGTTCATTAAAATGGTAAATTTTAATACTAAATGACATAATATTAGATCTTAAACCATGACGCAATCTATCACCATATTTGTAATTCATGGAACGCCATCTTCCAAAAGTTCATGCCAACTCTCTTCCCATAAGTTTCCATATTAGAAACTAAGTTGAGAATAAAAAGAAAATTAAAAGAACTAACTCAGTACTATCAATTCTTCTTCATACACAATTAAATTTGTATAACCAGTGAGATGGGTAGCTAACCATTATCATTTGCCAACCCCTTGAACTTTAAATAATTTCAATTGTAACTATACACCTAGATGCATCCAGCTATTACTTATCCAATTATAGTTTCATAAGTTCATTCATTGATGGTTTTAATCCATAATAGATATTTAATTAAGATATTTTTATAATGTAAATACAAAGAAGAGAACTTTTCAACGTCTCTATTTACCTGAGTCTCCCTTGATATTGTATTTGTTTCTGGTGCTCCATAACTACATTTTTGGTATCTTTCCAGAGTCTTCAGCATGCTACAAAATTAATTTAAAAAAAATATCATCAGAATTTGACTGGAAAACTTGTTTTATTAAAAAAAAAAAAGAAAAAGAGAGAGAGAGAAAGAGAGTATGAACATATGAGCTATTTTTTTTTCTTCCCTTGTAGATTCGTACTAGAACCTGTGAACCGATACTATAATCACAAAAGAAACAATCAAAATCAAAACCAATGGTCCAATTCTTTCCCATATTATCCATTTTCATGCTCTTAGAAAGGTCGTTTATCAAGTTCAACGCCTTACACCATCAAGCAAATTTTATGAGATTTGTATACCAGAAATATGCAGTACCAGTCACAAAATAATGCACGGATTTAAATAAGAATACAGAGTTTATCTTGTTGATCAAATTACACCTTCAACTACCGATAGTTAAAGCATGCCCAATGGAGCATATCACGTGGAAATATTGAAAATACCTTGGTCAAGTTTGTGACAATCGGCCTGTGTTTAAATCGTTGATTGATGTTTACTACCGAGAAAAAAGCTTTTATTAAATATAATGATTTCAACTTAAGAAAATTAATTGCCAAAGTTATTCGTAGGATAACATGATTCTTGCTCAAATTAAGGCTGCGTGCACCAATGACGCATCGGCAACAAAGCATCAAGATAACCTGTTAGTAAATGCCGAGAAACTCGTCAAATCAGAGAAAAGTAATCTATGAGAGAGCAAACATGGATAGAATTCGAAGAAACAGGCATCGATCATATGGTTCCAAACACTGAAAAGACTAGAGATGAGCAGATAAAGGACCAGATGTGCAGAAGTCTAGAAGGTGGTATTAAGATGTCAACCTGAGTGTCAGCAAAAACGCATCAAACAAATTGAAGGACAGGAAACAAGGTTGCATCACAGGAAGAACCAAAAATGAAAAACCTGAATTTCTTCGCAAGAACTATGGAAATCAATAAAATGGAAATCGCTACAAGGATAGTAAGAAAGGATTTATCTGAGCGCCAGAGGAGAATGGAAAATATTAGTTTTCTTAAAAAAAACATTAATTTTACTCAACGTGATAGATGAGACGTTTTCTTAAGGCACCTGCTAAACCTAGGTTTCTTCACCATTGTGATGTGATGTTACCTTAGCATTCTCACAATGAAAGATCTAATCGTGCAAACAATCTAAACAATATGATATCTATGAAGTGATTCGTTGTCAGATAATCGAAAAAAATTAAAACTACACAAGAAACCCTAAAACTTTGGAGCGGTACATAAAGACGCGAAGTTCTTTGAAACTTTCCCCTTGAATTGCTAGAGGCCAAGCAAAGGAAGGCTAAATATCTTATTTTAGAAAAGTGAACAAAAGTAATTCTTAGATATCGATCGATCTTAAGGCATAACCACTAGACAGAACAGCTGAGTGATATATATGTATATATACATCTTGATTAACTTTGGTCCTCCCAGCTCCAAAGCTCCATCGTGAAAAGGAAGCGCATCATTACTAATAAACCAAGGAGGCTTGAAACCAGGAAAAACAAGGTTTAGTCGGACTAACAATTACTATAGTCGAGCACAAACAGAAACACCCTTTACGGATAAACGAAGTTCAAGCTAGTGAAAAATCTTCCAAATTTTGCTAAATTTCTTCTCTTGTCCGAGCAGAAAAGTTCATCTTTTAGATATCTGATTCTTTACATCGTAACGATCCAGATCTGAGCAGCCATACAAGTCTTCAAAAAAAGGTGAACTAAAGCGGAAAAAGAAAACCTTTCTTTGTACCATCTCGTGCTATTTCATCATCAGATCTAGTCAACGTTCTGTTCTTTTCACGAAATCGGTAAACGAGCGGAAAATCCAAGCTAGGAAACAGATCAAAGCGGAAATCCACCACGTAACAAAAAAGAGAACAGCTATATATCCTAGATCAACTCCGTGTTTACGAGCGCAGGCTGTCACTTACCTGGAGCTACTGGAGAACTCATAGAGCTTCCCGCGGTTGGAGAAGATGATGAGGGCCACTTCAGCATCACACAGCACGGATAGCTCGTAGGCCTTTTTGAGCAGCCCGTTCCTCCGCTTGGCGAAGGTGACCTGCCGGTTGATCTTGTTCTCAATCCGCTTCAACTCGACTCTTCCTCTCCCCATGATCTCCTTCCTCTTTCACCAGATCAACAACAATAACAAAAGGCGAGTATAAGAAGAAAAGAGGAAGCTTTCGCACAGTGGAAGGGAAGAGAGAGCCAAACCCCACTTACTATATATAGGAAAGAGGAAGTTCAACTGCTGAAGGCGACCTGAAACAACGCGTCACTACTTTAACCCTTGGAAACCCCATATCCTCGTACTCCCGCATGCAAATATCTATGCGGTTGAGTTCCACAACGTCAAGATGCTTTCCGAAGCGCTCGCTGACGTAGGATGGGGCAATCGTTTGGGCACGTTCATGCGGTGAGGCGCAGAATAAACTCGCACCACGAGCGGGCGCCATCAGCTAGCAAGTTGCACGGTGGCAGTGAGATTGCAGGTATCGGTCCGAAAGCGCCTTCTTACGTGTCGGGCAGAGACACGCGGATCGGCCGAAATCGATGTACGGCGCGTTGGAGGGGATCAAATCACTTGTGGCGTAGCCTTGTACGTATAGATACATTTCTTTTACTCTTAATATATAAATCAACATAGAGAAAAGTTAAGATTTTTTATATTAATTTTATACTCAAATATTAATTTATAGATATAATTTAAAATTTAAAATTGTCCAAAGACATCTAAAGTTTGAAAATGTTAAAAAAGTGCATATCTTTTTCATTTTATCCCTATATTAAAATTGATTTTTTTTCTTTTTCCTCTCATTTTTTTATGTAATATTTTTTTTCTTTCCTTTTAAATTAAAATTTTCTCCCTCCTTTACGTGTAATAATTTTTTTTATATTGTGACACTGATTCACACATGGTAACACGTCTATAGTAGGGGGTCGATCCTTGAGAGTTCACCGTTTAGGAAAATCAGCATCACAGTTTTATTTACACTATCATCATGGCAATGTTGGTTTCTAAAAATCAGTACATGATGCTAGTTTCTAAAAAATAATACTAATGTGGTGCTAATTTCTAAAAAGTAACACCATGGCAAATTGTTGTTGATTTTTTTTTAAAATAGTTAAAAAAAAAAAAGAGGATATTTAGACTCTGGAGCATTGTAGAAATTCATATGAGTTGAAATAAATCCAATCGTAGTTCTCTAAGTACATTTATAGATTTTAATTGAAATCCATTGATGGACTTATGAGAATTGGATTTTTAAAAAAATTAACATGTAATAGAAGAGGATAGTACAGTGAAAGTGTTTATGGTGTTAATATCTAGTTTTGACTTCCCTACGATAAATTATGCGGATGTACCAATTGTCTTAAAGTCATAAACTTTGAAAACCTTCTGATCACTACTGTTATTGATTTTGAGCTGATATTTTTGAGCACATATAAACTCTGAGACACTTCAGAACTTGTAGTACTTGAAATGGGTCTGATTGAAGCTCTCTAAATCCATCAATAAGTTTTGATCGAAACTTCTTGTGGACCCGAAAAGACTTTAAATGTTGTTTTTAAGCTTAAAACTGGGTTGTCATGGGTTTCACCTGGTTACAAATGTAAATTAGTGAATGAGCTTTGATTTAAAATAAATTGTGTCTCATTCTGATATCCGAGTCAAAAGTTATATTCTTCAAAAGCATACATTTGATACATATATGCATAATTTATTGTAAAAATATAGGCATCATAATGATGCTGCATCATTTTGCAAAATCAACATCATTGTGATGTTAATTTTGCAAAATCAGCATCACTATATAAATCAGTACTAAGGTTTCATGGTGCTGATCTTGCAAGATCAACATTACCTTGGTGGTGATCTTATAAAGATCAACATTAGCTCCTAGGGCTTGCTCGGACGGCTAGTGCAACCGTGTTAAAGTCTGAAAGGTCAAGGGATCGATTCCTGGGTTTCACCGCCAGACTATCGATGATTCCGCATTTCTGCTCTGGCCGCCCTGGGTTCCTGATTTACCTCCCTCCATACGTAGGGGCAGCAGTGGGGGACCTCTAATGTGGCGGTTCCACATTTTTTTTTATAAAGATCAACATCATTTAGCCCTCAGGGCTAACTTAGATGGCCAGTGCAACCGTATTAAGACTTGAAAGGGTAAGAGATCGATTTCTGGAATTCACCGTCAAACTACCGATGACTCTGCATTTCTGCGCTGTCCACTTGGCATTCTGATTTACTCTCCTCTATACATACAGACAGCGGTGAGGGACCTCTAATGCAGCAGTTTTATTTTTTTATATAAAGATCAGCACCTAGCTTTTATTATAGTGTTGATTGTGATATTAATTTTAGAGATAATATTAATTTTGAAGATTATACGATTATTGCATTCATACAGAATGAGAGAGGAAATATTAATTTAATTTAAGAGAAAATAGAAAGAAAAAAATTGTTGTACAAAGGAGAGAAGGAGAGAGAAAGGGAAAAAAATCAATTTTGACAAAAAGGTAATATAAAAATTTAATGTGCCCTTTGATAATTATGAAATCTTAGTACGCGTTTTGAGAAATAGCATACTTTAAATGCTCTTTGGTAAATTGTGGAAGAACATTTCATCTTATTTTTGTTACCCAAAATACCCCTCCTTATATTACGTGACGAATTCCAATGCATGGAAATTGAATTGTTAGTTAGGCAAGCACTCGGGTCAATATAGCAGCTATGTGTTGTAATTACAATAATAGGGAATGATTATGATTTATAATTATTAAAGTGAAATCCTATTTAATTCAAGTCAACATTAATTAATAATATGTGTTACAATAATAATTAATCATAACAAACATGAGATTTTATTCAATCTAATATTATTAATATCATATTCTATTATTCTAGCATGTATAAATTATAATTTCTACAATATTATAATAGCTACCATTAATAATTGCTATAATATATGAACAAATGATTCGGATATATAATTTTGAATCAATTTATTAATGTATATGAAAATAAATGATTAATTTATTAGTAACTAAAAATTTTAATTGGCATGCTTCATTTTATTTTACCTTATAACGAAACATCTACACTGACTTTATGCGACAGAAAAATTAAGCACTACGTACAAGTACAATTTATGACTTTTTTTTTAAAAAAAATTAATATCAAAGATGATTTTACGTTATTTTATTATTCGATGCGATTCAAAAATTTTGTTAATTTATTCATTTATTTCTATATATAATAATCAAAGTGAAGATTTATGGAAAACTATATCCATTTAAATGCATACTTTTAGCAATGAGCAATTGAATCTGTGTAAATTTATCAGCAAACATATTGTTCGTAGAAGCAAACATATTGTTCGTAGAAGAAAAATTGGCATGCTTCATTTTTTTTTTTTATTTATTTATTTTTTTGTAGAAGACGAATCGTTCTTGGATGCAACGATCGTGTTTATTCCTGGGTAATCAATCGATGGAGCATATAATTGCGGTGGCCATGGCGAATGTTTATTCTGGTAGAGGAAGATCACTGCGTGTTTGGATCTCAGTGGAGAGATGGTTGATTATTTTTGCCCGATCGCTTCCTGGCGAGCTTGATGTGCACGCCGGGGCTTCCTTGGTCGCACGAAGCATTGAGCATCAATGAATTGTTGACGCTTTGCACATTGCTGTTTACCAGCGAGATCATCGGTTTCTGCTGTTGCTTGTTCTTGTTGCTGTTGCTGTTCGATTCCTTTGCCGGCTTGCCTTCCTTGTGTGCTCCGTTTTTCAAGTCCTCGAACCAAGTGTCGCCGACCGTGGGATGAACCTGCTGCTTTCTGATCTGATGCTGATGGCCGTACGAAGGGGAAAGATCCAGGAACGCCCCCATGTTTTGCCCTGCGATGGTAATCGCTCTCGTCTCCCTCTGATCCTTGCTTTTGGTTGTGGATCTGTTATCGTTCGCGGTCGCTGAATTTTTTCCTTCTGCTTTGGTGGGAAAAGAGGGGGTTTTCTTGTCGGGATTCTTGTTTGAGCTGTTTTGCTCGGTGGTTCGCTTTGGTTGTGATTCGGCGATCGGATCGGGCTCTGGATGAGGTATCATCGACGCAGAAAAGGAATTGATCGGTTTGGGAGATTGCGGAGGAGGTGGGGATCGGGTTGCCGCAGTTACAGGTATCGGCGGCGGCGTGGTTGAGTTTGTTATGGGAGCTGCTGCCACAAGCCTCGGCGACGCCAGGCGTTGCAACATTGGGGTCGCCGCCGCCGCTGGCACTGACGGCGCTAATTTCGGAACCTCAGGCGGGGAAAGGTTTGCGGCGTTGGCCCGAGACGACGGAGATGGGTTTGCTACCGGGGCCGCTGTCCCAGGCCTCGGTGACTCCACGCGTTGAAGCCTTGGAGTCGTCGCTGGTTTCGGGGCCTCAAGCAGCGAAGGGGTTGTAGCATTCGTTGTTTGTGTAAGCTGTGGTGTCTCCTGTGGCTGGGTGGGCGACGGTGACGGAGGTGGTGGCGGTGTTGCTTGGGCAGGCAACAAAGGTGTTCGACCAAATGCCAGTGAGGCTTGGCGAACTGGTGACGCCGGGGGAGGTTGCGCCAGCTGAGGTTGTGCCGGCGAAGCTGGCGGGTCGATACGGGCCTGCGAAGCCAGTCGGAGCAACCACGGGCGTCCAACCGGTTGGTTCGCCATGGCCACGCACTTAGTTCTTTTCTTCGAGGCACTTGAGAAGATTATGGAATGGTGAAGACTCTAGCAGTTCCGACGCCCTATTTGTAGTGAAGGTGGTGGGGAGGAGACGTTCGAGCTGGATTGCTGAAGAGGACATCTTCAGGAACCATTCTACCAGAGGGAAAGGGCAAGGCAAAGGCAAAGGATCTGATACCCGACAGAGATGTTAACAGCCTCTCTCATGGCAAGATTAGTATCAAACCTTAGTTAATTTCATCATGAGGCAACCTTCCTGTTCAATTATGCAACGTTACAGACATTTTGCCAAAAACCCTGCAGGGCTTCGAGAGTTGCCTTCCATGTCACTCTGCATTGCTTAAGCTCGATGGGAGACATTGGAATCTGAAAGCGACGCTCTTCTTCAGCCTGTTGCCCAACCCACCGTTCTTTTCTCCGTCGCCAAAAAGGATCCTATTCGAATTCTCTTCTACGGCCGAGGTGCTCTTCTTTAACCAGAGACTCGGAGTTCATGTGAACAATGGTCGAGCAAGTGGTTGGTACTATAATCGGCCACCACCAAGGCCAAGCCCAGCACTACAAGGAAGCCCAAGGCATCTGCTACCGAGGCGGTCGATTGTTGAATCCGCCTGAGACATTGAAGTGAACCGCATGAGCAAAAGAGCCATTTCCCACTGGACTCGTCGAGAATGCTTTATACGAAATATAACGTCCAGTGCATTGCACAACGGAGACCACCTCCCTTACATATAGTCACAGAGAGAGGGAGTCTCTTCAGGAACAATGAATAGCAATACGTACAAAGAAGGGAAGAAAGGAGTTTTTGAACATGAAGGAGAAGAGACGCTTCTAAAATAGCCCAACTTGCCACCGGAGGGAAAGCAGAGTAGGAGCCGAACCAGGCCAAACACAAATGGAAAACGCCACGTCCACCGGCGGGCGCGCAACCCAAATTGAAGTGCAGATGGAGAGCTTTGTATGCCTTCTCGTCAGTAGTAGTAAGAGGAGCTGCCGAGCTGGAAGCCGTCGGAGGCGACGTCGTCCACCGCCGGCATTGGCCCGAACAGGGGGCTGTGCACGTAGCCTTCATCGAAGAAGATCCCATGCGAGGTCGGGGAGCCGTATCCGCTGAACTCCCCGGCGTCGCACCACGTTGCTGATCCCCCGGTCCCTATCTCTGTTAGCACATCCTCGGCGGCTACTGGAGCGCCACCGGACTCCCATGCCGATGCCCCCGCTGGAACCGTCGGCGGAGACGGCGGCCGTGTCGCATTGGTGTATTGGAAGCCCTCCTCTGACTGTTGTTGGTAGTAGTAATGAGCTGCTCCGTCGTTGTTGGACGCGTTGCTCGTGAAAGAAGTGCACCCGTCGTGAGTTCCGAGAGCGGGGAAGGTAGTCGTGCGGTGGACGGACTCCGGCAGAGCGGGGGCCGGCGGCTCCGAGAACAGGAAGGAGGAGGGTGGAGGTTGGAGGTCCGGTGAGAGGAAGGGGGTGACGGAGGAGCCCGGCGGAAGGTCGGGGTAGGCGAAGTTGGTGCGGGCGCGTGCGCCCCGCAGGGTGCGTGCGGCGCGGTCGTACGCCACGGCCGCTTCCTCTGCCGTGTCGAAGGTGCCCAGCCAGTGCCGCTCCTTTGTCGCTGGGTCGCGTATCTCTGCGGCGTACCGTCCCCAGGGCCGACGACGTACTCCCAGATACCTGAAGCCGCCCCCCGCCTCGGCGCCATTGCCATTGGCTTCGTTGCTACTGCTGTTGTCATGTTCTTTGTGCTGCCTGCGTTTGCTTTTCTTGTCCTGATTGAGATCAGAGCTTGTAGCAGAAGAGGAGGGGAAGAAGAAGGAAAAACCCATTGGAGAATGAGAATTAGGGAATAATATGGTGATGAATAATGATGGTGTTCGCTTGGTGGAGGAAGAGTTTATATGGTGTTGGTTTATATACTAGTAGAGGTAGTGGTGACTGGTGGGAGAAATATATGGGTAGACATATTATATGAGACGATTGGCCCATGTTTAATTTGATCAATAGTGGTCAATCTAATGATTCAGAGCGGAGATCAGAAAGAAATATAATGATATCGAGTGGTGGGATGACACTTTGTGGATGAAAGTTTTAGTAACATGCAATCTTTTAATGGTTCATTGAGGTTTATCTCATTTCAAGTGGATATTTTGACTTGAGAGGGAACAAGCAAGGAATTGGTTTGCAGAACCGAGAAGTTTACTATTGACTGAGTTGAAATTAAGTAACGCTTGTAGCCTTTTGCAGAGAAGACAAGTAGGTGTGATATCAAAAATCCAACCTAGTGAGAACCACTTGCAGGCATGACAATAGGTGTGATATTCACAGTTCCATTATGTGCTTTTCATTTGTGTTGCATGAGTAAACTTTCTAAATAGATCTAATTGATCAAATTGATTTAAGAAATGCCTTTAATACATACGATATCTAAAAACACTTGGTTGTTCTTGCCTTCTTCCATATAAAAATTACATTCATGAACTCCCATACATGTGATACTTGTTTAATCAATTACTTTTAAGCGTCCATATAATTACTCTTATATTAACTTAGTTCTTGAATGCTCTTAGGCTACCATCAGCTATGCACCCAGGCTACTAAAAAGAGGGCCTTTTTTTCGCATAATCAAAGATGTGACTCAAGCAGCTCTCGAGGAGAAGTGAGTGCCAATTGAACTTTGGTAGCATAGTTTACCTACTCTTCAGGGCCCACCATGAAGAGTAATTGTGAATTGGTATTGAGAATAAGAATTAGAAAGTGAGAAGAAACTAATACTGTTTTTTTATTAGCGTTCTTGCTTTTACTATAGGGCAGTGACTGATACTATCATTCTTCACAAAATTATTATGGAACTACCTTTTTTGTTCTAATTGATAGTCCTTGTAATTCACTTGCAAAGCTAGTTGGAAAACATACACGTCCATCAAAAACTCTGTTACTTGCAAAGCTATGTGAAGGCACATCATGAACCAATATGATTTTTCAATTGCTGAAAGCCTGGTTATACAATTTCCTTCTGAGTACAATCTGACATGGTAATTTTGGCTCTGTTAACTGTCATAGAGCATGTTCCTTTTCAAGTCAAGTATCTTAGTTGGGTAGTGATTTGACCATTGGGAGTAAGTTTGGGCTAGAATGCCACATGCTCATAGATTATTTGATGTATATAAATCCAGTATGCTATCTGAAAAATATTATATCAGAAAGCTGACATAGAAAATCTACTGCAGTCATGTCTAAGGTCGGCATTAATTAAGAAGCCATGGCGTGGTCCCTGTTTATTTTCTCTAAATCTGTTGATTATTCTCTCATGGTATGGAGTTGCTAATCATGAGGATGATCACATGATTATGTGGTTCACCAGAAATGATTAGCATGTTCTATCACTCCCTTTAGATGCCAATGCTTTTGTACATTACAATATGCAATTGGCTCTTCTTGGCATGAACTCATGAACAGAAAAGGTGTTCTTATAAGCTGATTGTTAGATCAGATTCTAATTGATCATATGCTCAGTGTACCTCGCAGAAAACTCTGATTACTTTACTTTTATCTTTCAGTATTATTTTATCCTTTATCTATATATTCATTTCTTTCTGAAAAGATTGCCAATAAGAAAATGATAATCTGTAAAGAAAATATCAAAACATTGATTTATCTAGACATGTACATCTTTTGAATCGTATGAACGAGAGAATATATTTGGATTTCATTAATGTAGCAAATGGGGATAATTAATGTCTTTGGCATTATTTAATTTGAATATTAGTTTATATCCATATGACCTTTGGTGGTTATGGGAGTTGGGAGTAGAAGTGGTACAGGAGGGGCCTTATTTTATTCTCCAAAGCATGATGAGTTAAAGCAGTTCTTTAGATAATTAAATTAGTTATTACATATAGAACATACTTTCTTGATGATACACTGTAGGATATTAATGGAAGAGATTTGTGTCTTTCACCTCCAATGTAATATTTGACATGATATCCTTCATGTTTCAATTGCTGCTTCATCAACTTACAGTATGATCTTGCAATGCAGACACAAAAGGCAGTTTAGAAGGCATACATGGAACAAACTATTTCACCTTGACTTGACCTGATTGCAAACACTGCTAATAACTATGAGAGGAGCATTTATGTTCAAATAACTTCTGGTTCTTAAATCAAAAGATTAGGTACATTCAATGGCTTTTAAGGGAATTCTAATTTTTATCATGTTCTGAATCATGCATAGGTTTTTAAAGGCAAGCATGAATGGCTTATCATTGCTCATCCATGTGCTAGCAATTTAGCAAGATCAATGATAAACTCCACAATGCAAACACTTTTGAAAGCCACACTTTTTTTTATTGTTTCTAACTGAAGAGTTCAATTTTGTGTATTTTTTATTGTTGCAGGCCCCATGGAAGCCTGAATGAGTCAAAAGATTTGTTGGGTTGCATGTGAAGAGGGAACTGTTGGCATATATTCTAAAGTAATCAGATATGACTCAGTCACTGAAACTTTAATCCTCATGATCCATCAATAAAGCAAAAAACTCTTGTAAATACCTGCATAGTATCTTATAGCAAGAGCCTTTGTGATCTTGGATTCCAGGGCAAGTTACTTAAACAAATCCGTTCAGTGTTTTTCTGACAAGATAAACCTTGTTCTTTCCCCAACCAGAAGATGCCTTGACTCACAACTTGAGATGCTTCTAAGCAAAACTTAACCATGGAAGCCAAGGCTCCAATTCCCTGACCGTTGACTTTGTTAAGTAACTCCAAAAAATAAATTTAACCAAACTGTCAAAAACTTGACTGGACAACAGCCCAAAAATTGTGTTTTTTTTATGTATATTTCTTCATGCCTGGTTGGTTTTTGTTTTTGGGTTGAGATTTCAGATTGCTTTTTCAGAAAATAAAACCTCAAATTCAATATTAATTTCTTTTTTTTTGAGTCAAATAGTCAGTAGATGTATTTAATTTCCTCTGCACGTAAAATAAAATATTTAACTTGCAAATTTTATTATCACACTATGAAGATTTGTCTTCCTGCATTTTGGTCATGGTTTCTGCTCCTGGTCTTGATACCTTCCTCATGGTCGGTTGGATTGCTAATATTGTGAAATCACATGGTCTAATTTTTTAAGAGATTAGGAAGTCTACCAGGAACACCACAAAGTTTCTCCATTACTCCTGCTCTTCCATGAACCTAGAACAGACCAAAGGACCAAAAGCTAACACAATTCAGTATTTCAGATGAATCATATTATTGAAAATTCCAGATTCTCATGTTAAAGTCAAATTCACTGTTTTCTCATATCTGCATTACAGATGAAGATGAGGATTCACAACCAAGATTACTGCAACAACTTTAAGGTTAGTTTCTCCATTTCTGTTTAAGAAAACTCTCTTCCATGTTAAATTTTTTAGTGCTGATGCATTCATCCAAATGAAATCAGAATTGACTGAGATGTGCTGACTGTAGGTTTGTGCTTGCTTTCACAAGGCATGTGAAAAAATAAATAATTAATAAACCCTAAATTATTTGTCATCTAGTGTACTTGTGCTTTAAGGTAGAAAATGGAGATCTTAAGCGCGATTTTAGGATGCAAAAATATGTTTCTGCCTGAGCCTAGTAAGACATGTTTGTGCTAGGGCGTACAATGCTTTTAGGTTTAGGCATGTGAAAGTTAGATCTTCATATGCTAATTTTAATGCAAATAATTGAAAGAGAAATCAATGTTGGATGAAGTTTAACGACATAAAAGAAATTCCTTAATAACTGAAAAAAAAAAAGGAAAGAGAGAAATTTAACAACATAAGAGTTTCTGGCAGATTTCTGATGCTTGCCCATGATAACTTGACTACAAAGTGTACAATGTACATGGAGCTTGATTGTGAAACTTAACGAAATGGAAAAGTGATTATGCAGGAATATTTATTTCTTGATATGTTTCATAAAATTGATTAAAGTGAAAAAGAATAAGAATGAGTAAAGTAATGTATAACTTGGTCCATTAATAAAATTAATGTTTTATTCTCATTTTATTTGGTTCATAATAAGGAATTGCATCTATAATATTAAAATTACTCTTTAAAAAGTATTTTCCTAGATTCGTTTCGCTGGTTGTTGGTCTGTCAAATCCATTTAAATCATTTGTCCTGCTTAGCTTATTTGTCTCATCTAATTCATTCAATGTATGTGTTTCATTTGGCTCGTTTGGAGTGTTTGTTTTATTTAATTTAATTTGCTCAAGTTATCTAACCCTTTCAATTTAATCATCCTGTTTATATAGTCTAGTTCAATTAATTCTCTCAATTTATCTAATTTGTTGGAATGGCTTATTTATTTTGCAAAACATAATGGGAATTATCTCAGCTCTATTTGTTTGTAGAAAAAATAAAAATTTGATTATTTCTACATACATTATTGAAGTGTTTTAAAACATTTATTTTTTATTAATTTTTTTCTTCTCAAGTTTGAATTTATTAAGCAGTTTCGCTTAGCAAGCCGATGAATTGAGTTAGACAAGCGAGTCCACTCAATTTCTTGGGCTGCTCAACTTGACTAGCTCACCAAACTTCACAGGATCAAGCAACTCAACTAATCATATCTAAGTCAACTGAATTCACTAGATTCTTATTTTTAGTTTACTTGAATCCACTAGATTTCGACTGGATTAGGATAAGAAAGGCTTAATTACTAGAGCATAATTTATGGATTAAAATTCTTATCCAAGTTAATTGGATCGAGCTGAATTGAATGCAGCTCCAAGTTAATTTTGATCAAAATTTCCCTCAAAATTCTGGGCGTCTGTAAAGGATATGAAAGATTACCTTAAAATGTTCAGACAGTTTTTCTGACTGCAAGAAATTAAAACGACTCTGACACTTGGAAATACAGAGGATTTGATAATGGACCGAAGAGGAGATAACATCTACCTCCTCACTGCTCAAGATCTATTCAACTAGTGATTTAAGGACACTTGAAATCATTCAATGTGCAGAAGAATGACCCAGTTAGTAATCCACAAAGCAGCCATAAAGGAACAACCAAGGGCATACAAATCAATCTAAGATATCAAAGACATTGAAATGAAACACTAGCTGCAAAATAGTTATAGCATTAACCATAAATACACTATGAAGCAACAACATTCACGCAAACAGAGAGTGCATTATGAAAGAAACCCACTGCCATAGTTCCAAAGCAATCATGAGTGTATTAAACATATGATAGACCAACTACTGAACTTGAGCAGAGCAGTCCCTCAGTGATCGAGCCTTCCGCATTGGAACCTAGAAGCAAGGACTGCGAGGCTGAATGCACTCCTTTGCCCAGTGTCCTTCTTTGCCACAACGAAAGCATCTTCCTGGCTTAGATATGCCTGCGACTCCTTGCTGCAAATTAAGCCTTTTAACAGGCGAACATAACCCTAGACCACCAGGTTCGGAAAGCCTTTTTGGTGAAACTGGTGTTTCTGTAGCATCTGGAACATCAATTGGCATGGGCACCACATTGTGACCATTTGTTACAGCTGCTCCAACTTTTTGATTCTCAACCTTGTTTGGGGCCAAAAGGTTTTGCGGCATGTTCTGACCGAGGTTGTGTTTGGTTCCATTATCAATTTGACTAATTGTTGGCTTCTCCGGCACTGACTTTATATTCTTCTCTACATGGACATCTTTTGCAGATGGTGTGACAGGTCTTGGAGTATCAATCCATTGTATAAAATTGCATGCTCCTTGACCCTGGTAAATATAAACCAGACCTTTTCTTTTTTAGTCTGGCAAGATGAGTTAAACACAGAAAAAGAACATAAATTTCAAATGCAACACGATAATTTCTCTGGTCAGTGCACAGTTAAAACTTTAAAGAAGTACAGATATACTAAATGATATTCTTGATATAATTTTCTTATGCTGAGAACTCAAAGAGAACAAATCAACACAAAATAATATTCTTGATATAATTTTCTTATGTTGATAACTCGAAGAGAACAAATCATATACTACACAGCTGGTAAAATTTAGTTCTCATTGTTGGTACAAATTGTTTAAAATTTGACAATATTATGATCATCAATAGAGACCAATTGTGCCAACTATTTGAGATTTGACTACACAAATCTATATTGCTAAAAATGTTCAACACAATTAAATTATGTATAAATTAGCTTTAATTTTTTTTTCTTTGATCTCTTTATCCCTTTTAATCCAATCAATTCAACTCTTCTATCTTAAAAATCTAGTAATCGACACTGAACATTGCACACCATTTCACCACATTATCATCCATTAGTCTCTCCTAAATTTAGTATTTCTTTTATTTTATCTTTCTAGTAGCTTCATATGTTCATCTTAGCATTCTCTTGTCATTGACATATTGTTATTTTTTTAATAAAAAAATTGAAATTTTGTTTGTTTTTCAAGAAATGCTAGCAACTAATCCCTTAAAAAAAAAATCAAAAGCTTTAGGGTAACAAGATCCAGTCCAATCTATAACTCAAAGCTCTACAATGTCTGTATTAATTCCCAATAAAAGTAACTCCTACCCCTTTTGGTAAAAATTTGGCTTGAGTGATGTTTTCAAATGTAAAAATAGCTAAGTCTTGGTTTGGATAACACAAATTCATCAACTCGCAGAACAACACCATATAGCTAGAAAATAGAAAGAACAACAGCAGCCAGCACTCATTAAGTTCTTCCTTAAAGTCAAAACTTTCCACATCATGAAAATTAGTAAAATTTCCTCGATCTATTATTTCAATTGTAAATTATTTATCTTTTTTCACAGAAAATCATGTAGGAGGCAAACCATATCATGATAAATCCATCAAAGGAAATCTATGCTTAAGAAACAGCACAAAAGAAATTTAATCTTGAATTCAATCAAGCTGGTGATTTTCTTCCACTAACATTCACCATGTTATATTAGGAAACAGAAGACAGAACTAAGAGTTATAAGATTTGAGACATTAGTTAATTAGACATCCTGCAACTATGATGGTACCAGCCTTTAGAATTTGATAAAAACATGCATATTCTAAAGGCGGAAGAAAACAAGTATAGAGATATTGACAGAGGAATAAACAAATAATATTTCAATCTGCCAATTCTTTCTTCCAAGAAATTATACTCAGCACTCCACAATGTGATTCATTATTCTCGATCCATTTTGAATGTCAAACAACGGCATGCTTCAGGTCAAGTTATGGACCACATGATACGATATTAACTATTAACAGATGAGGATTATATGATGTGATGCTATGAAAAAATGTCTTTTGTACTGATCATGCTTCAGGCCAAGTTCTGAACCACACGATTTGATATTAACTATTAACAGATAAGGATTATATGATGTGATGCTATGAAAAGATATATCTTTTGTACTGATCATGCTTCCCAAATGAAAATGTGAAGCACATACCAATAAGAATAATCGCCGATGATGGTTCAGACATAGTGCCTACTGTGCTTCCATATATGGAAAGCATGTTGGTTCACAGTTGCATTCAATATAAATGTATTGCTCCTATCTAGGCCACAAAAACAAGCTACCACTAGGCTGCAAAAGTGAGAATAACATATCCATCGTGTTTATAACATTAACAAAAACTACATATGGAAATATCAGAAAGGGGAAAAGGCAAAAATAGGGAATGATTCCACCAAAATTGGTTGAAGGGTTGAGTTTCATGTCTATCACAAGTTTGATGGCTTATATACGGAGCTTAATGTGATAAGACTGATCAATTATTTAACGAAGGAACATCAATGGTTGAGTTGTTCTTTGATCGAGGCAAGGTTATGTTGACTTAAAAAAAATCTGAAGCTTCTACTACATCACATTATGGAAGATGACAGATAAACACACTAGTAACCAGTGCCAATCAACAAGAGTAAATACTGTAAAGAGAAGAGATTCAGACAACCAATCCTTTGGCCCAAGGAATTGCATTCCTCATGCCTAAAGCAACAAAATCCATT
>JBAMHZ010000097.1:1675633-1686036 GCA_037177395.1 Alpinia galanga | reverse complement strand
ATGCATCCATCAATCTACATTGCTACGTTCAACGCCGCATCCTGTTCCGGTTAGACCAAAGGATTAGCTACTGCTGCTCCTCCAAAATCCTTTAAAAACGGCTCAAGAACATTTAACAGATTCTCGAGTCTCAAGGACAAGCTTACAAATTTTATTTGACACCTACAATGAGGTTCATGCAAAAACTGTAAATTACTCATAAGATCAAAACTACTCGCGAGCAACGACCACCAACTTCTTGCCAATGTTTTGACCTTCAAAAAGGCCCGCGAATGCTGCAGGCGCAGCCTCGAGACCCTCCGCTATGTCTTCCAGGTACGTGATCTTCCCCTCTTTCACGTAACGCACAACCTTCTCCTCGAAGTCACGGTAGAGGTGAAGGTATTGACCCACGTTGAAGCCCTGCAAGCGGACGCAGTTGTTCATGATGCAGAAGAGGTTGCGCACGCCTTCTAGCATTTTGAGGTTGTATTGAGAAATCATTCCGCACACGGTGACTCTGCCTCTGAGCCTCATGCTGCAGAGAGCAGCATCCAGCATTGCTCCACCTACGTTGTCGAAGTATATGTCGATTCCCTCTGGAAAGTATCTGCAAGAATAAGAGAGCTCGTAGTATGTTCTTTAACCAGTAACTTTCCGTGTCATTGTCTGGGATTTAACCTTTTCAATGCAGCTACCAAATCAGATTCTTTCTTGTAGTTGAATGCATTATCGAAGCCCAACTTGTTCTTTAGCAGATTGACCTGGAAGGGGAGAGTATAATCCAAATAAATCATTTGGCTTACTGATCCTTTGCGTAACGATTGGAAAAATGCTTGGATTTCAGTGCTGTCAAACCTTTTCATCAGAGCCAGCACTTCCGACCACGTAGCAACCCATAAGCTTGGCAAATTGCCCCACAAGCTGCCCAACAGCACCTGATGCAGCTGAAACGAACACAATTTCCCCTTTCTTTGGAGAGCTGATCTCATAAAATCCTGCATAAGCTGTAAGACCTGGCATGCCTGCACATCACAATAGTCAACCCCTTTTCATTATTCTTAATTACTGACGTACGTTGTGAGTAGATGGCAAAGTTCCATCTTCAAGTTTGGCGGAAAGAGGAGAATTAGTAGTGAGATTTTACTTTTCACTGTATCAGAGAATTCAGATACCAGATTCAACGAGCGCAACTCACCGAGAAGACCAGTATAGTAAGAAAGAGGAACGTCAGTGTGGCTGATCTTGAACTGGTACTCCGTTGGTGTAATGACACTGTACTCTTCCCAAAAAATTATCCCCCAGAAGTAGTCTCCAGCTTTATAATCCGGATGTGTAGAATCAACGACTTTAGCAACCCCGTGACCACGTACAGGCTGCGAATGAAGAAGAAACAACCACGTCTGAATCATGAAAACATACAAAGGAATAGCTAATATGATTATGAATGATAAGGTATATATATACCGAGCCAGGAGTGATAACAGACAAGCTGCTCTCTTCGGGCCTGGACATGATATAGCGCCCGTATGGGTCGCAGGAGAGGTAGAGGTTCTTGACAAGCACCGCCGGCGGAGACGCTTCGGGGACCTTCAGAGTGATAACTTCCGCCGTGACCAGCTCCATGATGCTCTCCGTGGGCGTCTCACCCTTCTCTATGTATCGCTTCAGCAGCACCTTCTTGTTCGCTACCTCTGCTGCCATCGCTCTTAGTTCTCTCTCGGACTTGCTTAATTTTGCTGCTGAGTTCACTGCTTTCGGGCTTAATGGTTGTGTGCGCGACGCGATGTATAAATACCTGTGTGTTACATGAATACGCACGTTCAGGCGTCACCACTTGGACTTTGAATGGATGGTTACGAGAAATTAGAACACCTCTCTGTAGAAACTGGATCCTGACTTTTATGCCCAAGCATCGCAATGACACAGTCTGTCGATGCCTTGGCGTTTGATGCATCCAAAACAAGAAAGTCAGCATTATTTTATGGATCTAAATTTGGATGTTCTACTCATCCTCGAGAAGAAGATGAAGATCGGCGAAACTATATACAAGCCAGAACCAGTTGATATTGATGGATGAAGTTTTTTAAGTGAAACTAAGTAGAGATTGGCCGAAGGACTTGGAAGAGTCAAGGATGGCAACTATGAATGTTTACAAGTTGTTAAATCGAAAACTTTCTTGACGACTCTAATTAAAGATTTTCATTAATGAAGAATAAATATTAAACAATGAGAGTTTGAAGTTGTCTAAACCAATGGGTGTTAAAAATACGTAACATGAAGAGTAAGAACATACCTAGCCAGGGGCAGAAAAGGCAATTTCTGACTTTTTCGGGCCTGGACGTGATCAAGCAACTGTATGGGTTGACTGAGAGGTAGAGGTTCTTGATGATCGGCAACGCTTCAGAACCTTCAAAGTGTATTCCCTAGCTCTATGTATTGCTCCAAGCCTCCAACAGCACCTTCTGATCGGCACCTCCACTGCTATTACAGTCACTTCTCTCTCGGGCTTAATTTCCTTTTGTAAATGCAAATCTGAAGCAATTGAGTGGAGATCCGAACCAATTGATATTTGACACATCAACCCCTGAACTAAATCCAAAACGACTCTGAGGCACTGGAGCTTTTAAAGGTAAAGCAATATAATTGCTGCTGCCAGCGATATTGTAAATACTAAATGTAGCCCCAAAGACACACAGAAGTTGCAAAATGAGAATAAAAATAATAATTTAAATCAAATAATCTGACAATGTTTTTGCCTTATTTACCATATATTATCATCATCCATAACACTTCTAATATATTTGATTTGTTCTTAGCACAAAACACCAACATACCATTACCCTTTTTCTCTTTCGAAATAAGCATCAAAAGTAAGAACAAAAAGCAGACACCACCAACTCAGGCTCAACCCCAAAATAAAATCCAAACACAGTTCTGATGGATGTATTGGCACCAAAAGTAGAGGATTGGCTAATAACAATATATTAACATGCACAAAAGAAAATGGAAAATCAGAAACACTCGTATAATGCGTTTAGACTGTAGTAGCAGAGGTTACTGGTTTCCCTCGACCCAAGGTGAAACCCCTGGTTCCATCTGGCATCCGAGGACCGGGAGGTTGTTTGTTAGAAATAATCTGTTCTCGATCAAAATGGATAGAATGGCTAGATGGTGGGGTGCCAACTAGATGACCTGCACCGCGATTATTGTTGTGATGTTGGCCTCTACCTCGTCTCCCTCCACGGCCCCGGCCTCTCCCTCGTCTTAGTGATCCATCTTTTTCACTGAAATTCTCATCATTCTGTCCATATTTAACCAGTGTTAGGGAAATAGACTCTAGAATATCATATTTAAACAGTTACAAATTGACTGATATCTAGTAAAATTACTACACATTTATTAGAGAAGGTATATTCAAAGGTCAACTGAACATGCAAAGAAATATTGATCAAAACCCAATGAAAATCTCATAAAGTTCTACATTTATATAAGTAGTGTCCAATGAAAAACTGTGAAACTTGATTGTGCAAATGAAGCAAGCATCCTTACCTCATAATCATGTGACACTTCCAATGAGTGATAGCCATCATCAACCAGCCTTTCATTTAATTGGTTTGACGTCGAGACATCCTCCTCTCCATTAAAATCACCTTCCTGTCCTCTTCTTCCCCGAACTGGCCCATGTTTCATCTTCATTTGAAGAAGTAACAGTTAGTAACATTTCTAAAAGAATAAAATAACCAAACAGCTAATAACAAAGAAAATATAATACCACTGAGACTTGCTAAGTTAATAGATAAGAAATGTTATTAGGAAAAAAAACACCTAAATTTGTTTATTTCCTTTTGTAATCTAGTAGAGAACTTTGTATGAAAAACTGCTACTGCCATGAGATTGGATCATGTAATGCAGCTCAGTAAATGAGATTGCTGTATTCATCTCAATTCATGCACCTTTCCACCTAATAGGTAAGTGAACTCGATCTCGCTGAAGTAGAGAGAACTACTGATTTCCCTAAAACCCACCCTTCGGAATGGATACATGGATGTGTTACATTTAATATTAGTTCATATGTACAGCTGATTAGTGATTGCCCTTGGATATACTAACAGGGTATAATATTACTGCAAGGTAAACCTAAAAGATCAAAACTGGCCATAACTATATCGCCACAGATAATCTAAACAATATTAGCAGTGGCATAACACTTTGCAAGCCAAGAATCTTTGAATCTCTATGTTACCTAAGCTAGCCCTTGATATCAAAGAGAAGAATGGCGAATGTAGAACAAGAGAATATTTTGAATTGTACCAAAAAGTGAAACCAAAAAGGAGAATGTAAGGAGGTTTGCAGTTAAAGTGAAAGCAACATGATTGCTGGCCAATGATTACCATAAATTTGGGAAACAATTTAACTCTGAGTCCATTTCTCCAGTTCTTTTCATCATTGAGTTCAGCAACCTGCAGGACAGAACACAATTAGTCACCTAGCCTAGAAATTACAAAATGTTCAAAAGATAGGATCATCAAGCATACTGCTTTTCCAGCATCTTCAACAGTCTCATACTCCACAAATGCATGCAACTACAAAAAAAAAAACAACAGAAAAAAAAAAACATCAGCATGTAATATACCACATATATGAGCAGAATGAGAAAATTTTGAAGAGAACTATCAAAATAATATACTCCATGACAAAAATAATAAAGTTTATGTGTGTTGTCAAAATGTTCCCCATAGTTTCAAAACTCTTGTAATTTTGCCTCTCAACTATTGACAACCTTAGAAGGGGAGCCTTGGCGCAATAGTAAAGTTGCTGCTTTGTGATCTAGAGGTCGTGTGTTCAAATTTTAAAAATAACCTCTTGTAAAAAAAGCAAGGTAAAACTGAGTACAATAGTTCCTTCCCCGGGACCCCGCATGGCAGGAGCTTTGTGCGCCGGGTTGCTCTTTTTTTTTAAACTATTGACAACCTTAAGTCACAATAAAAAATTTGACATGGCAAACATGTGTCCTTTCCTTAAAGTTGAAAACTATTGCATCATCATTCCACTAAGTCACTTAAGGTGTCAGTAGTTAGTGGTGGAAGCCATTTTGATGATTTTAAACTCTGGGGACCATTTTGACAATTTTAAAACAAAGGGCATATTCAAAAAGCAGATAAACCTAGAGGGGATAAATTAAACTTTCCAATACATATATATAAACAATGTGAGTTGGATAACCAAATCATAATAATCTACTAATCAAGCACTATAACTCAAATGTTCAAATTCTCATCGACAACATAACCTAACAATTGTACAACAAAAGGGTGAAAATACATACTCTGTTGCCAAAGAGCATTTCCAGTCTTGTCGGTTTATTATTTGCAGCAGCTGTTCCATTGGCAGATTGTGGATAGCATGTTCGTATTGTTTTCACACTAGATAACATAGATCAAGCTATTTAAGTAGCAAAGTCATACAGTATCAACAAAAAAAAACAAGATGATTTACCTGCCCACAGAAGAGAATAGCTTCATAAGATTCTGGTAACAATGATCCTCAGGCAAGTTTTCAGCCACAACAATGCGAGACTAGATGAACAGAAAAAATTGAAAAGTAGAAGTCTGTGGATCTAGCTGAGAATGCCGATAGAGACCTGATTAAATTCTCACCTGCAACATCTCCAAGTCTGACTCTGTAAAAGGCTGTTGACGCCTAACTCTCTTTCCATCATCACTTACAACCTGTAATTTGACTCGAAATATAAAGACTAAAGCCCCTAAAGAGAGACTTGATATGATGTCTTCGATAACATCGGCTGAAATTAAATATTATTAGGAAAACTCACCAGTTTTGATGATGTTCGGAGTGCCATAGCAAGCTGTGAGTTGCTCTGCACCAAGGATTTGATTTTCTTAAATGCTGCTACAACTGATATTGGCACTGCAGAGAGGAAACAATCACTTTTCAGACCTGACTTCTCAATTCCTCAAGCATACATCTTAGAAAAATAAAATATTCAGAATGTCCATGCTGTTTGCATAACCAGTCAAATGAAAATAAAACAGTTTACCATGTGTTAGTTTACCATTTGATAAGGAACACATGGTTCATGTTTTTCAGCTCAGCAAAAAGTCATGTTAGTTCCAATAGCTTAGTTGACATCTTTTATTAAGTTAACTAAAGTTTTCATTGATCTAGCCATAAGCCTAATAAGTTTAATTCAACTTGTGAAACTATAAATTAAATTGATTTCCTTTCATCATGTCTCCAAATGACCTTAACATGCTTTCTCTCATCTTATCATATAAACGTTACACTGATTACTTCCAGATAGTAGTACTTTCTATTTATCTTCTTTGAGTAAACACACACATATGACAAGGCATATTATTATGTGTGTGATGTTCATCAAATTATAAAGTAAACAGATGAGCCCACTATTGAATTTTGAGAAAGGTTCATTGAGAAAGAGATGAAATAAAAATTTCTAAAATGAATTTAATTTTATGCCTAGAAGATCAACTAATATGTTTTTTTTTTAACAAGCAACTAGTGGACAAATATCAACGAAACATAAAAATATATAAATAATTTGTTTGACTTAAAAAGAACTAGTGATAACCTTCTGGTAGATTTTAAGCGAAGAAAATTCCTACTAATTATGTTGAATTGATCAAAAGCATGAACAAAGGTGTACTACTTACTAGTGTTAGAATCACATGAAGTTCAATAAATAAACCGAATTCAAGTCATTAACCTAATTTAGGTCCATTAAAAAAAATAAAAAACTCAATAGAGATATTTTGGTTTGATTCAAGACTTAAAAATAAAACAAATAGAAATAGTAAAACTTTTCTAGTTTCTGCAATATTAATTCAACTGACTATGAATCAATATATTTTTGTGTTTCTGCAAACAAATTGGCTAAGTATTAGGAGATTAAAGATGTGAAATTCGAAAAATCTAGATTGAGGCATCAAACCTGCTGAATTTTGTTTTGTCGATGAATATTGATAAATTTAATACAAATAAAGTACTATCTTGACCAGACAATTAAAAAAAAAATTCAACCTTTATCAAAAATTGTACGTTGTAAGTGCAGGGCTGTAATGCTTTTATTTATGATAATAAATCAAGGAACAAAAATATGCATTGTAACTAAGGTACCAAGCTCAGCTGACCAACACAACAACTGAGTCAGGTTGTGCTCAGTAATTAAAGGCCATCTTTGAACCCTCCAT
The DNA here is from genome assembly GCA_037177395.1 of Alpinia galanga. Classification (NCBI taxonomy): domain Eukaryota; kingdom Viridiplantae; phylum Streptophyta; class Magnoliopsida; order Zingiberales; family Zingiberaceae; genus Alpinia; species Alpinia galanga. The sequence continues at coordinate 1,678,825 of JBAMHZ010000097.1, read as the reverse complement.
GCAACAATTTCAATGCATACTTAAGAAAAAAAAACTATAAACAACACATCCCTTGTTTATTACATCTCAATGAAGCCAACAAGAAAAAGAGATCAAAAATCAATGTTCAGAATTTTTTTTACCAAATCCATCAGGATCTTTACTGATAAACCTCATCAAATGTTCAGTTGTAGCAAGGTTTGCATCACTGAAATAATATTCAACCTGTCCATGACAAAAACATCGAGTTTCAAGAAGAGACAGACTACATACACAAATAATAATATGATGAAATGCATACAGCTGATATAAAATGAGCACTTTTGACATAATAAAATGGAGGTGCAACAAACTTGATGTAGAGCACACAGATAGTGATTCAACAAAAGAACAGCTATAGTGAGACTTAAATATACAGATTAAGGGCATAAATGATAATAAACTTAGTGGAAGCCAGAAGGTTAGTAGTTTGGAAGGATAAAAAAGAACAGATTATGATGCAGAATTTACTAAAAAGATGGCTTGAGTTGATCCAAAATAGTACATAAAGGAAATTTCAACTCCTTACATCATAAATAGATTTACTAAAAGTCATATAAGTCCTACAGCAACACAGTAGCAGAATGTTGGATCCAAATTGGAGATTATCAAATAAGATGGTCAAGAAAACTGTGTCAAATGGTAGTGGCAAGGTAATGTAATGCTGTATACTTATATGTCCTATAGCTCACCATTATTTAGCATTTATCAAACCCTACTGAAAGCCACTTTTCCTAATTCCTATTCTTATTATATAAAAAATTGTTGTACTGAGGAAGCAAAATACAACACGGACAGAAAAGAAAATTAGTAGCCGGTTTGAAAAAGAAAAGAAGAAAATAAGACAGTAATGATCTGAAATCAAATAATATTTTGAAAACGAAAATAGGAACACCAGGAGGAATAAGTTTAGCAGTTCAAAAGTTGGAATTATATGTCCATATTAAGTTTGTAAACCAAAGGACATAAAAACACTGAAATTGTGACTGTGACAGCCTGGTGGTTAAAGTTGAACAGAGATGATAAAGTTTGCTGTACATTGTTTGGTAGAATCATGGCATGGTAGGAGGCGTATAGTTTCTTTCATTTCATGCAAACTGGAGAAAAGTTGCTAGAAAAGAGAGGATTGACCTTATGTCCTTCTCCTAAGATGATTGAAAGAGGGTATATTTTCTCCCCTTTCATCCCAAATTGGAGAAAAGTGATTGAAACAGAGAAAACCAACCATGTAAGCATGTATTTTAAATCCTATTTCTCCTCTCTACTTTTAACATTTCATTTTTATAAATAGATTAGTACTCAGGAGAGCAATAAGACAGAAACACACCGAAAGAAAAGAAAACAACTGCCAGTCTGAGAAACAAAACATGTAAATAAGATGACAATGATCTGAAATTAAAAAATTAGATTAAGAGAAAATTCTGACTTTGACAACCTAGTAGGTTAGATAGTCAAAAGGTGAGAAAGAAGTGTGGGAGTAGTTTCCATTTAATCCAAGCGGGGAAGAGTGGGTATAACCAGAGAGAACAGGTAAAACAACCTTTTCTCCTTCATTCTACCAATAATAGATACAACAGCAATCCAAGATACATATTCTAGATCCCATCTCTTCTCTACACTTGTGTTTGATAGAAACAAGAAATAAAGTGGTTTTCACTAATCTATTTGTATTTTCTTGCTTCAGTTCTCTCTACCCTGGTGTTTTCCTTTCCTATTTTTCTCACCTCTTATTCCCTTACTAATTTCTATTCATCTAACATAAGGGTCCATTCCTACAAAAGAATTGTGAGGAAAGATAATATGGACTATCAAAAGTTGATTTTGCCATGGCTCCATAAAAAGCCCGATCAATGATGAATTGCTCAAAAAACAAAATTTACTTTTCTATCATCTATAGTCTCTCCACTCCATTTCCTTCCAGTAAACCAGTTATCCAAATCACTAAACTTCACATGAGAGCTAAATAATTGGCATACGTCTAATAGAGTTATGTTATCAAGAAAATTAATATTTGATGATGCTAGATGCTGAGTTATCAAAGAAAAACGTGTTGTAGTAACCCTCAAGCAGTTTCAAAGGTTCATCTCCTAACTTTACTGAAATGTGTTGTAGTAACCCTCAAGCAGTTTCAAAGTTCATCTCCTAACTTTACTGACAAAACCAATGAAACACCATAAATCTTTTCATAATATCAATTCTAATATCATATAGTTGTACCACAAGGAAATTAGGCATATGAACTCATGAAATGCTTGAGGCAAAGTCACACGAACCTGTTTCGTGATCTTTTGGATAACTTCCTCCGGAAGTCCGTCCCTCTCCAGAGGTGTTCGTTCAGGATCAGCGCTCGTATGTCCACCCTCATGATCCCTAAACCCGCCGGCCTGCGCAGCCCCATAATACTCGAACGAACCCGAGCCGGGAGCAAAATAATTTGAGCTTGGAGGCGCCTGGTGGAATACGTGCATCACGGGGTGAGCCACGGGAGCATGTCCATGGCGGATCGGCACTGAGGTAGAAGCGGGGAGCTGCGAGGAACGGGGGACAAACTCTGCTGCCTTGGCATTGAGGCGGCTGGAGGAGAGGGACCGTGAGAGGGAAGAATCACCGGACTCCGTTGGAGATCGGTCGCCGCTGCCGCCGCCGGAACCGGAGTCGAGGGCTCTGTCCTCGGCGATCCCTAGGGTTTGCTCCTGGATTTCGTCGGCCATCGATCTACACAACCCTCTAGTCAACTTGGGCTCCAACAAGTCCATTCATTATTTATAGCACTGCCTTGAACCGTCTTCGAGTGACCGAGTCCCTTCTCGTTAATGAAACGGCTACGACTTAATTTATTTCCGATAATGCCACTGGCTAGTAAATAACCCCCACGTGGCAGTTGCTGCTTGCATTGATGGCTCATTGGAGCTGGAACAGAAAAACTAGTGCTCTGATCAGGTAATTAGCACGTGATTAGGTAATTTTGTATTAGAGCATTCACAATGCTATCCCATTATAACACCCTCCACTTCACTCCACCTCATTAAAAGGTATGAGGTCCACTGTCACATCATCGTTATAACAACATATCACTTTCACCCACAACCCTTTTAATATTAACACTCATTATTCATGGGTCCCACACTCCACTCAATCATATTAAAATTATATCATATTAAATAAATACAATTT
>JBAMHZ010000097.1:1639656-1655524 GCA_037177395.1 Alpinia galanga | reverse complement strand
AATTAGGTCATTATTTGTTTAGCTAGATTAGGCAGTAGCTAATTAAGCAGTAGCCATTATTTGTTTTCTACTATAGAAATAGCTAAATTAAGCAGCAGCCAATCATGCAATTTGCTTCTGCCTATAGTGGCACCCAACAAAGGCGTCCACATCATCACTCCCCCCCCCCCCTCGATGTTTAGCTTGTCCTTAAACTCTAAAGTTGTGTATGCAAAGAGGAATTTATCTCCGGTCCACTTCCCCCTCTTCCTCCCCGCTACCGTCATCATCGGACACTTCAATTCAGAATAGATGGTTACACTTATCATAGTTAAAACAGAGACCTTTAGCTCTTCGTTCGACCATCTCAGCATAGATCAGATGCTTGAAGATGGAAGCAGGTAAAGTCCCCTTGCTGCTATCCCTCGCTGTCTTGTTCTTCGCCAATGGAGGGCCTCCACTATTGGTGTTGAGCTTGACTGTGGTCCCTCTCCAACTTGTGCACAGTAGGCGCCCATCCCGATGGAAGCACTACTTCTGTTCTAATGTCCTGACTATATTCATTGCAATGCTCAGGTTTTTAAGCTTCTGTAGTTTGATGTCGATACAGAGATCTTCAACTAGTCCTGTAGTGAACCAGTCAATCTGTTGTCAAGGCCTAGAGGGTTACTGCTTATAGGCAGCCCAAAGTGGATATGGAAATGATCTTTGAATTGCTTCCAAGTCATATCTAGCTCTTCTTATTCCATCTGATTAAACTAGAGTTGGGGTTCCCCTACTAAGTGGAAGGTAGCTAGGGCAACCTTGTCGAATTCTGTGGTCCTTTGATTGGCAAAGAATTTTTCACACCTTTTAATCCAGTCCAGTAGATCCCCCTTCTCCTGAATAGGTGAGGAACTCCATCTTCGAGTACCGTGGAACCATAATGTCGCTAGTTAGCGGAATAGCTCTGGCCTCCAAAGCTCTAGGAGGGCCACACTCCACGTTGGTAGGGCTGTTTGTTGTGAGCATAGACCGTCGTCTTACCTCTTGAACAGTACGGGACAACTCGGCCATCTGCTCCTCTAGTCCTCGCTGACGGGAGGTGATCTGCTCCATGAAAACTTACTAGTGCGAGGACAATCTCTCTATGAAGGCGTCGAATTTGGATGCAATAGGATCCGTGTCACTCATAATTAGCTTTGATACTAAGTTGTTATGGTCCCTAGATCAGGATCGAGTCACAGGTTGAGATTCGGATCCGTATTTGGTCATACAACACACACAAAAGGGAGACTCATCCTAGACAGAGTCAACTACTTAATTCTTCTCCTCTTTATTAATAATAATACTTCTTATATAAGGAGTCAAAACATGAAATAAAATTTAAGAAATAGGAAAGACCATCCCACAAGGGAACAAGGACTCAAAAATAGAAAGTTAATTAGGCCATTATTTGTTTCTGCTATAGCAATAGCCAAATTAGATAGTAGCTAATTAAGCAGTAGTCAATATTTGTTTTCTGCTATAGCAATAACTAATTTAGGCAGCAGTCAATCATGCAATTTACTTTTGCCTACAGTGGCACCCAACAAAGGCATCTACATGAGACTTCTCCCTTGGATTCAGCCCCTTTGGTTCTTCATAGATTTGCTCACCGAACATGAACTATCTCAACTAATCACTCAGGCCAATTTAACTAAATCACCAATTGGGCCTGACCACCCAAAGCATGAATATTAATATAAATGTTGGATAGCGGAAGAAATTTGAAATGTTAAACAGATGGAAGCTTGAGTTAATGCAAAGAGTAGTTGCTTGTGTGTGGAATTTATTATGGGTTTTGCATCAGTTACTAGAAGAAACATCCCATTATGATGCTAAAGCCGGCAAAAAATTTACTCCTATGAAGTTAACCTTGGAGGTTACTTGTTTGAGCATTTCAATAGATTACTTGTTTATCCCAACCACAAGACTAGTAGAAGTTGTGCTCTTCTATCATTTTTGGGTTTTTGGAGGAAAAGAACACATTCACCCTTGAAATTAAATGAAAATTCTCATAATACAGGATTTGGATATCTACGTGAGATTTATTTTATTCTCATTTTATTAGAAAGATAGGTTCAGATATCCTTTTCACATTCCTCTTTCATGGACATGATCTTATATGAGTTATGAACTGAGGGCATACATCGAAAAAGCATAGAAGAATAACCATTTAGTCATCTGACATCTTTCAAGCCTCTTATTTGATTTTTCACTTGCTTTTTTTTTTTTGTTTATTTATTACCTCTAACTTTTGCAGACTTAAGCTAGTTCAACTTGTGAACTTATTTTGTAAAATATTAGAAGATATCAATTGTCTTTGCTAATGAATGAGCATTCATAATTCTGAAAGACTTTGGAAACCAGCTTTGCATGGTAACCTTACCTATCTATGTTTCAAACATATGAAAGTAGACATCTATTGTCATGACTGACTACTATGTGATGTCTTGGTTCTCTGTATTAGAGTTTCACATATTTAGTGTAAGCTTTCTTGACTTTTACTTTAACTGGTGGTTATATATAGTCTTGCATATAGTAATTGCTATACATAGTTCTTTGAACCATATTAATCACTTCTTTGGTTAATGTCTATTTTTATGATTTATCTTACTAGAGGAATGATCCTTAAAACAGTGGTTAAATGGCTTAGAACTTTAAGCCTTTAGTAGATAAAACCTTCATATAAATGTTGGACTCAAATCCATGCTAGCAATCATGCAACAGTAGTTGATTTATAATTTGGTTAAAGCGAAGAAACTTTGATTTAATGTAATTGATTTATGCATGGGCATATATGGTGCTCCTCGATCTTTATCTATCTCACTTTGAATTAATTGCAGTTTTCTTTTACAGTTCAGCCCCCCGCTTATTTTTGTAGATTTATTTAACATGGGCTGGTGAAGCACTGGCTTCAGGATTATTGTTTGTAATCCTAGACAATATATTTGATGTAGGTTCAGAGAAGGTATTTTGACCCTAGTTTGCTCAGCAGCAGGTTCAATATTTGTTCATGGTTTAGGTTATTCAATTCACTCGACTGAATATCTTTCATGATTATGATTCTTTGTTTTTTTAATTTGTTATAGTAAATTCCATTTTCATGCCATAGGTTTTGATTGTCATCACTTGGACTAGCTTCTTATGCATGTAGGTAATAACCTTTGTCATCGTATTCCACTTAATAGCAATAAGTTACACTTTGATGCAGGTTAGTCTTTGATAGAGAAACTGGAAAGCCTAAAGGATATGGCTTTTGTGAATATAAGGATGAAGAGACAGCTCTTAGTGCTCGCCGAAATCTTCAAGGCTATGAAATAAATGGCCGTCAGTTGAGAGTTGATTTTGCTGAAAATGATAAAAATGCTGACCGAAATCGAGAACAGGTTAACACACTTTATCTGGTTTCTTTCTGGAAGCATCCATTCTCCTGTCAAATTATTCTTATTTGTGTGAAGCAGATTTTTTGGTGTTTGCACTATACATGTCACATCATGGCTATATTTTGTTTCACCATAAATGTTTCCTGGCAACAAATGTATGCATGTGATCTTTTAGCAAGCCATCTTTGACAGGTGTCTTCATCACCAATTCTTCTCTTTTTCAATTTGTGATCCTGTTTTTCTTGTTTTTGTTTGAAAGATATATGTATGTCTCCTTTCTAATGAAGGTCATGCAGCCACAAATTGAACTTGTTACTGCAAAAAAGGCAAAAGATGCATTTCTATGCAATCATTTTCTATATTTCACATCTTCAGAATTGTCTATAAAAATAATTGTGATCTTGTTTTCCTAAAAAACTTTTCGTACATTTTTAGATTTTTAGTAATGGAGTATTGGTTTGCAGGGTCGTGGTGGACCAGGGTTGGCATCTAGTGCTGGTTGTCTTTCTCAGTTTCTTTCAATTCCATTTGGTTTTTGAGGTCCTTACATCTGTTTCTTACAGAACCATAACGATTTGTCTATTAACATGTGATTTAATCTTTGCAGATGTTCAAAAACAACCTGCTGGAGCCCCTAATTTAATTGATCCACTGCATCAACCAATTGGATTCCCTTTCGCTGCAACTGCTGCAAATGCCATGGCAACAGCTTTAGGTGGTGCTCAGACTTCCAACACACAAAATATGTTACATAACCACTCTGGAATTGGAAATGATTCCTTGACTCACTATCTGTCTAGACTATCTAGACATCAATTACTTGAGATTATGTCAGAGATGAAGGTTATTCCTTCTTGATCTGCTTGTTATTTCCTATATTTTTATGAACGAAATAATGTTGTTTTTGATGACAGGCCTTGACTACTCAGAACAAGCCACTAGTGCGACACTTCCTGCAATCAAGCCCACAGTTAACAAAAGCTCTCTTTCAGGTAAAAATTTTACACGGTTGAACTTCATAAGGTAGCATCGGTTATTACATTTTCATGTATAGATCTCTATTCCTTAATCTGATGTGATTTCTTATTTATTTCTCAAGGTATGTTTTTTGTGAATAAAAAACGAACAATGTTGTGTGCTGAGAAATTGTATTAATTCAATCTTTTATTGTTTTGATCCTTTGACAAGTAAGAGATATGTTCATTTGTTTATTTTGTTACATAATCTCTGTAATATACTGTAATTTTGTTTATTTTGTTACATAATCTCTGTAATATACTGTCTTTTCATTTTGGTTCAGTGGATAATGTAACAACTAAAAGTATGTGTTTATGTCCTCCTTTAACAATTGTTTGAGGTAGTGAAATAATTTCGTTTAAAAACAAAGAATTGTAGAAACAGATAAAAAATAATTGTACAACCCTCTGGTTGATGATGTAGAAGTGACAACAATAATTTCACTCCTAGTCTTGTTTGTCCTCAAAATATGTTAAATAACCAAGAAGTTGTTGGGACTAAAAACGGGATGGTTAATTAGTTAATCAGTGGACTGAGGACTCATAATCAAATGACTAATGATGTTGGGTTGGTGGATCATTCATCAAAAACTGTGATTTGTCAAGCACTTCAGGAATGATCAGTTTTCCTAAAAGAATTTGGTAAAAAGGACAATGCAAATCCTTACAAAAATGCAAATTCCATACTGTTCTAAAATCTATGGAATTTAGCAAGTGAAATCAAAAGAATGTTAGTTCAGTTTGTGAGCTATTACTTTCCCCCATAATAAATAGGCAAAAGCAAAGTGTTGAGTGCTATTATCCATGTTTATGTCGAGTCCTGAGGTTAGAATGTCTCTTCTAATTGCTGCTTTCTAAATGGTTCATTCTAGTGTCTATATTCTGGAAGAATTTAAGAACAACCTACACTCCAGAATTGTATTCTAGCAATCATGGAGTAGCAAAATAATTTTCCCAAAAGTTGTGTATTGTTTTTAAGTTATTGACATTAAATTTGCTTTCTTAAAGGTCCTGCATATTTCTAACTTCCAATCAAAACATCACTTTCTGGACATTATAACACCAAAAAACACGCCTCACCTAGATCTTCTCTTGTCGGGTTGATACTGCAATGTTTTTGTTTAATTTATCCATTACTGGGCTTATTGATTATAATCTAGTTAATTTATCCCCTACTGGTTGTATTGAGTATAACAAGTTGTCCCCACAAGAGGGCCTTATGGCTAACACGGCAACAGACTTGCACAAGAGAACAAGGGTCAATCCTCGGGGGCTGCAAGCCTTTTCGGGGTGCCTTCCCTCCTGCCGCGTTAGCTTTTGGTTGGGCACAAAGTGTTCCTCGTGATTTATCTCCTTCGTGTTGGCTGTGGGACCGATTGGCGGGGGCGCTGAGGGCGTGCGAATCGCCTTTTGCACAAGAGTATAACAAGTTAATTTCCATGTATATATTTTGCATTGTTTTTGTGTGTTGTATGGTTCTGGTGAGTGTGGACTATTTTAGTTTGCTTTAGTTCCTGCTATCCTGTTTTCAGTTTGAAGGATCATGTAGAATGTTCCATTTTCCACAAATGATGCTGCAGCTAACCAGTTTGAGAGTTTCACCACTGTACTACAACTGTTTCCTGGAAGGTCTTGCTGCCATGGTTGTTTTAGTTAGAATTTTGGAGCGTTTACTTGCAAGATGTTATAGGACATGTGCTGATTTCTTTGGTAATGATTCATTTACTAATAGGATGTGGTGCCATGATGTTTTTTCTCTTCATTTCATCTCCTTCAACGGAGTTAAGGTGGTCAAATCACGTTTTTATTTGTGAATCATTTTATGAGTTTTTGAACCGTGAATTGTATCAAATCATAAATTTAATAAATATAAGGTTCGGATAAAAGGTTATATAATATGTTGAAAAAGAATTTTATTTTATTCAATATAATTTTGATATCCTAAAATATGAAATAATATAATATTCTATTCAATGGGATACTATTATAGGATAATGATGATGTTGGTTCATAACAAAAGTAAATGGTTATACAAATAATTGTTCTGCCATTCACTGAGAAATAAAATGAAAAATGTGTTATTTCATTATCAAATGTTTCTAGACATAGAAAAATCTTTATTGGCTCTATGACACTGGATTTTTAGCCTTGTTAGCCATGCTACATTAAGAGAGGATGAATCATGAGTTTGACAACATAACTTAGTCACTATCAACTTTGCCTTAATTTTCATTTCCTATATTGTATGACAAGACTTGTTTCTCAATAATTTCTTGGTATTGAGTCTGTCTTGGCTATCATCGAGTCTGTATTTCATGTGACCAAAATTTTCCTATGTCATTGTGAATTTGAAATTCCACTCTTATCTATGATTATATTTTGTGTAATATAAGATTCATCCTTTCTTTCTTCTTGTATAATGTTGGGTTGAATTTGATGCCTTAATTGATTAAATTTAATTTCACTTGGTTGGATCTCATTTTTAATAGGGTTTCTTTCTTATTCTTAGAATCATATTAAATAAGATTTACATCAAATCTTATTGAAACCAAACTGAATCATCATGGTTCTTTATATTCTGATTCATATGTAACAGCTCTATCATTTTACATGCGAATTTTAAATGTAACATACGTCACTATTCATAAATTCTATTCTATGTAAAGCTATCTCCTACTGAGTAGTTATTTCATTTTATAATTCTCTGAATCTATAATCTGGTGCTGTATTTGTTGCACAGGCACAGATAATGTTAGGCATGGTTACACCTCAGATGGTATGTCTCTGATGCTTTGTATAGTCAATAAAGATGTTTATGCAAACATCAAATGCTTGTAAGTTTGTAACTGATATTAATTCCAGATGCAGATTGCTGGTAGTGGACAGTCTTCTTCCCTAGCACAAACACTAAGTGGGCAGTTATCCAAGGGACATGAAAATCAGCTTCCCATTACATCACACACTCCTGGAAACCTCCAACAGGCTATGTTACCTCTTCAACAAAGCCATGTTCAACCTCAATATCGGCTACCACCACTGCCTCAAAATCAAGTATCAGTGGCAAATGCAGCAGACAAATCTGGAGTGACTGCAGTACCATCAAGATGGCCTCAATCTATTGGCAGTATTCCAGTTCAACCTCAGCAAATATTGCAGAGACAGCTCCCTCTTCCCCAGTTGTCAGTTCCCACTGCTGTTGCAAATCCAGCTCATAATCCTCCTCTAGCCCTTCCAAATGTGACTCTGCAACAGTCAAACTTGACACATCCTCTTACTTCACAGGTTTGAATTTTGTTAAATAATATGCTGACCATTTCCTTGACTATAGGCTATAGAGATTAATCTAGTACTATCACAAAGGTTATTGCATTAGATCAGGAAGATCTCTCTATTCCTGTGTGCTTTGCCCATCGAGGGCTTTAATTTGAGTTTTTCTGAATCTATGGTTCTGGCAAAATTTTCTCCAGCTGTATTAATTCATCATCTTTCTTCTATAGCTAGGACTTCAAGTCATGGAAGTTTGATATAGGTATAATGAAGGGAGTGACTGGCCTATTCTCTCTTGTGCATTTTCTGTTATTAGGCCTTTTATACAAACTAATTTGTGAAACTTGCATGCTTGAAATATTTCCTTATGTTAGTTTTTTTTAATAGAAGCTATTTGTCTTCTCTGCATATTCTAATTTGTCAATCACAAAATTCTAAACTGTCGCTGAGTGAGGAACTTGACATAATGAAAATTGATATGTGAAAATTTGTAGTGGCTCACAGTTCTTCATACACTTATTCAAGTAGTCTTTATGCATTGTGCTATAATTGTGTGACTATTGCACTTGGATATACTAACAATGTCCCTGTTCTTTGGGTAGCCTGGCTCATCAAGTGGTCCGGTGCAAGTTTCAACATTATCTTCTGTTCAAGGTTCTACCTGGCCTTCTGCATTCAATAAACGAGGTTTAGATGTTGCGTTAGCAGATCAAAGCCGAATGTCAAACAATTTATTAGAACAAAATAATTATCCTATAAAGTTCCAGAAGTTAGAGGACGGAACTGGTGCCATCCAAAGAGTTAGTAATTCTGCAGTTAATACTGCTTCGATTGAAAAACTTGACACTGGCACTGTTGCTAGGAGTCAGGTCCCACCAGATGTAGTTCATTCTGAGAAATCAACGCTTCAGGTATTATTTTCTCCTAAATATCTGATCAACCAGGATTTGTATCTTCAGTTATTTTTCCACCCTGTTTTTTTTTAGTCATAGGTTAGAACTTTCAGATGTTTATTCTAAACGTGGTAATTAGTTTCCTTACTAATAGGAGAGTGAGCGACAATTCATGCAACATGCCATATAGTATAGATACTATCCCTTGTTGGTGCCTATAAGATTCACGTATCTCTATAATGGTATGATATTGTCAACTTTGGGCTTAAGCCCTCATGATTTTGTTTTTGGGTTTTACCCAAAGGGTCTCATACCAATGAAGATATCTTTTCATCTTATAAGTACATGATCTTTTTCGATTTCTTACCAATGTAAAATTTTAATTGTATTCTCAATACTCCTAACAATCTCCCCCTCAAATGAAGGACCACATTGAACCCCTCCTCAAGCTTATCCTTCCTCGAAGGATTTCCTCTGCTTGATGTTCGATCATCAACCCACCAGGTCTTCCTGCCAACTGTCTGGTCCTCCTGACCCAGCTGGACTTCCTACCTGGTGTTTGGTTCTTTTGATCCGGACATGGGAGTTTCACTTCCTTCGTTCAAGGTACATGGCTTAACATGGACTATGACTCTAATACCAATTGTTGGTGTTTATAAGATTCACATATTTCTACAATAATATGATATTATCCACTTTAGACCTAAATTCTCATAGTTTTATTTTTAGGGTTTATCCAAAAAAGTTTCACACCAATGAAGATATCTTTTCATCTTATAAACCTATGATCTTTTTCTTTATTTTACCAACATGAGACTTTGATTGTATTCCCAATACTCCTAACACCAAAACTAAATCTTAAGTTTTTGTAGTTCTTTTCTTCCTTTTTTGGCCTGTATGACCAGAATCTTGTATGTCTTCTTTGATGAATCATTGCTGTAGCTAGGCCTGCACAATTTTTTTTTCCTCCATCTCCAGATGGGTCAATCTTAAGTCATAACTTTAAAGTTACACCTTTTTTCCCAGCTGATCTCAAGTTCCATATCTACTCTAGCTCATGCTACAGTACAGAAATGCTTTGTTTTTTAATTCAACCTAATGAAATTATATTTCTTAATTGCACAAGATGTATTTATAGATAATACTTTGCCTCATGTTATGACTGTTTGACTTTGCATTGCGAAAAGAAAAATGGTATTCTTTACAAAAGTGTGGTATGTTCCACAAGGACACGGGCACAACTTGACATCGTAGGTGTGGAATTGGGTTAATTCCAGATTTGTGACTGTTGGCTAAAAGTGTTTCCATCATGTATAGTGTTATTCCATTTTTTAATTAGTGATCATGTTCTTTTTTTTTGTCCGATTGATTATCCACATTTATTTTGCAGCTTCTGCCCAATGTAGAGTCAGCTTTATTACAGCAAGTACTAAGTCTAACACCAGAACAGCTGAGCTCATTACCTCTAGAACAGCAGCAACAAGTTATTCAGCTCCAAAAGATGTTATCATCTCACAAGTAGTGTAGCAGGCCTCAACAAGAAAAATTAATCCATCAAATATCTTGTTGCCTGAGTTATCTGTGTTGATTTTTTTATTTACACTGCGTTGAAGAGGGATGCATAAGGTTCTGCCACCACTTCCAGGTGCAAGGATTTCACTTCATTTTGGCTGTAACAATAGGAGAGAATTTCTCCATGAGATTCATTTCGTCAAGTGTTTGAGTCATTTGGTGTTAGGAAAAAAAATGCTTAGAAGATAATGAAAAAAGCCATTCTTTCATGATGCTGAGCAGTCTACAATTTTGTTCAGACTCAGATATGAGGATTTAGTTGACAGTGTAATTGCACAAGAAAGTTCCAAGTGGATTGAGCGACTCTCTTCCAATTCATATTCTAAGTAGATCAATGCACAAGGTTTGATTTTTCATGAGACATTTTTATAGGGGAAAAAAAAAACTAACAGCCACCATAAAAAGGAATCTGTTGGTGGAATTCCACAAAACCTTTAATTATTTTGATCTCATTAAATGATTGTGGAAAAATAATAATTTTATTTTCTTTAGACTTTATTTTCATTTTATCTTCATGATAAAGAAATGTTAAAAATATTATTTTCATAGCATTTTTTATTCTTCTTACAGGATGTACATGCTACAAAGGAGTATAATATCACTTTTAATATGGGTTGAGCAAAATATCAATTAAACTGAATCAATCGATTGTTATGTGATTGTTACGTCTGTAGTCAATTGATCATTCTATTCATTGATATTTTTGTCAGTTAGTGCTAACTCTAGTTATTAACTGTTTCTGATGATCGATAATTTTAATAGTTGATTACTACATTTATCAATTGATTGATGATGATTCTATCAGTGAATTGATAAATAAATATATTAATTGACTGATGATTATGACTTTATTGGTCAATTGATATATTTGATAATTAATTAATGATTCTAATAGTCAATTGATATATTTGACAATCGATTAATAATAATAATTCTAACAGTTATTTGATAATCGATTAATAATTTTATCAGTCGACTGACAAAAAGTATTAATTAATTGATGATGAAAAAAATTTATTATTTTGATTTTTGACTCAATTTTTTTATCATTTTGATTTGTTCAATTTTCGTTAAAAAATTTCATCGGTCTAGTTAGTTTTTTTTTTAAAGTTCAATTTAATCCATTCGATCGAGTTCCATTAGTTGAGTTATTACACCCTTGCTTCCGGTGAATGTGTTACCTTTCATATAACACTTTTGTTTTTTAAGATCCCTTCACGAAGATCACTATAGAAGGTACTATCTTTGAGATAAAAAGTAATTACGTATATTTTAAATATTTCTACAAGTCCGTCTCACAGCTAATATAAAAAAAGTAAATCACGGTAAACTATTTCAGACTCAAGCTGGTGCTAACACTGTGGAAGGAAAGACTTACATGCATTTCAACCATTCATTTCAAAGTACATTATTTAAAGAATCTTAATATTTAAGTTTAGAAATTACATAGATGAGAAGTTTAAAAAACGCAGTATATGAGGTAATGAATTGGAATACATGATACAATAAAATATTATAAAAAGCCATAAAATATAGCACACTTCCAAGATTTTCCATATAGACATAGAATTTATGAATTTTATTTTACAAAAAAGAATGTTCTAACTCCTAGAATTATTATGCTACAATACAACATTATTATGGACGGGCATGCTATCCAGATAGATTGGACAAAAGATGTTTTTTTAACTAGAAAATTAAAAAAAAATCAATTAATATAACACTAAAAAAAGCATAATGGCAAAAAGTTGGATATTCATTACTTGATTAAAGCATAAAAGAGATTATTTCTCACTTGCACAAGATCTAACAATTAAAACTTACTACATAGGTTTAGGTTTGTGCACAAGACGAAGATGGACTTTCCAATCCCTGTACTTGGACAAATTCTCTCGAGTGCATACTGCTAAAATCCAACCCAATAACCTCAAACCCATGAAGAGATCTTGTTCATCCGTTTTTACAATTCAAGAACTTTTCTTCTCCTGAAGAATGCAATTTGAGACATAAATTAGAAGCATAATATATTAACTCTTACAGTTTCAATTTTAGAGTTGTTAGTACCACATCAAATGTATGTCTCGGGACCTTCAGCCAATTCGCTAGGTTGAGTTCCACTGCAAGTGAAACCAAATTTCCATGCCTTATCTCAAACGATACCATCGCTCTTTCTATTGAAGAAATGCATTAATAATATCATGGACATAAAACAATTCCAGGTATCGTACATTCACATCCAAGCTTAGAACCAAGAAAAGGAACACAGAGCCTTTTCATAAACCAAACTGAATACAAACAATAAGCATTCGAAGGGAAACGATGAACTTTTAAGTTTGTTTAATACTAGATTGTCAGAAATTGATGAAACTTATCGAACACCTCTAGCAAACAAGCACTAGAGTTTATCATGCAAAAGCCTTATTATTCCTTTTCCAAATCACAATGATGCCTCATACAGAGCCAGTCTTCTTCTGCTGGAAGTAGAATGCGAAGAGTGGAACCCCCACTCCAAAGCTGACCCCAGATAGCACAGCTAGAGTCACTTTCAAAGGTCGATGTGACATCCGGTCAAGGTTATACATGTGTTTAGCATGAAGATAATGGGGCTCCTCATAACCGTGCCCTCCCATTCTCTTTGTAGTAGTTGCATGAAATTCACGAGCTATTGTAACAATGTCAAATGACTGCTATCAATAAATAGATAAGTTGAATAATACAAAATCTTTTGAAACGAATTGTGCAAAGATGGTTAGACAAAGAAAACGGGAAACTGTAACACGCAAGAAAAATTTAGTTGAGCTTCAACAACTGTTAGTACTTATAGTAGAACAAGAAAAAATAACAGGTATTTTTGAAAAGGAATACCATTTCTTGGTCAAATGAGAAGAATGTAGAAAGATTAATATGCTACAAGTTCCCTGCGAACTACACAAGTTTGCTATGAGTTCATGTCTTCTCTGCTTTATAATACACTGACCTGTCGACAGCATTCACGCCCTCAAAAAACAGTCATGCCCTTTAACGTATTGTTGAATCTTCCAATAACTTATTTTGGATATGAAACATAATAATCACAAATAAAAAACCACCAACAAAAGACCTAATCTCAAAAGGACACGACCAATTTTTTTTGGACAGATTAACTGGTTTCAAGTGAGATGATTTTTCAGTTTTTCTCATAGAAAAAGAAAAACATGTTTTCAGAGTCTATGACTGCAGTGTGTCAAGGTTTCCATCTTGCTATGGAAGTGAAATTAACTTTTACATGTCACTGAAGTTTGTTTCTTTAGGTAGCCAAAAGTATTTAAGTATGCACTGAGTTCTCCAAAAATTCAGCAGTTGACATCAATCACTTTCTAATAAAATTTGACCTTGCACAGTTAAACACTGGCAAAACAATTTCCACCTGATCTAAGCAATCCTAAAAATAACGAAATATATATATATATATATATATATATATATAGGTTGAAGGCATGCTAAACAATAAAATTCATTCAGGACATACATTCCTTTCAACAACTATGCAATGCATATTTCACACACAGCCTAGCAAATATTACTAAGAAAGGTAAAACTTATAATTTAATAGTCATAGATTGGGAATAATAAAGGTAAAAATAAAACCATTTCTTTGACAAAAGAAATCACATTCTATTGTCCATTTTCGTTTTGTTTTGAATTTAAATGTAATGGAAAAAAGGATATCTCATCACCAATTTGCTTCCAACAACATGAAAGACATTGTCGACTCTACCTGCACCATCAACTCCATGTCTCATGGCATCAATGTGACTAAAGAGCGGAAGATCAATATAGTAAGAATTCATAATAGGTATAGCTGATTCCACCCTTCCGATCCACTCCAAGTCACAATTTAGTAAGACTTCTTCTTCATTATATGTTGTGAATCCCTCTCCCGTCAACTATGAATTCTGACAAGCTAAAACTGCTTCTACATTGCACATTGACTTTGAGATTCCACACTCACCATCCTCACCACTTGTAGTTTACTAGAAGATGCATTTTTTAAATTTCATTATGTAGGAGGTAAGATTCAGTTTCAAATGAGTAGATTTAATACGTTGGGTCTAACTTTAACGGGTAAAATTTAATTTCAGAATTGTGTGAAAAATATGTTTCACTGTTAATCGAACTGGATAATCACAATTACTATATTCGTAATCAGACATAAATCCTGGCAACAACGTTTGTGATTTGAAAATTTTGTAATGCTAACAACACTAACAGCAAAATATTATAGAGTAGGAAATATCTAGTAATTACAATAGGAAAAAAGCAAGGTTTGGCAAGATCCTGGCGAAGGGTTCCCTTTCTAATTTTGACGAAAACCAAAATGATCTAGCAATTAAATGCTTCCTAAGAGCGACGCTGAAGATCTCCAAGTTTTTCTCTTTGAGAGGAAAAACGATATCAAAAAATTAATTTGATTTGTGGGATATGATGAATAACCAGAAACGGCTTGACGATGACGATGACCTATCTATCATTCATCTCCGAATAATATGCCAAGGTTAGCGTCCAAAAGCAGCAGATCACACGATCGACGATCGTGGCCTCAACATTCATCCTCCTCTTCGAACTAAACAAAATTTAGCTATCTTTGTACGGTAAAAAAAGCCATCATGGAACAAAACCATAAAACGAACGCATTCGATCAACACGCCAATTCTAGTAAAAGATCAGAGAGCTTAGAATCTAAATAAACGAATCTATCGCTACGAACGAACTCTATCTACTTCAGATTCGAAGGGAAGCACAGGAACTTGCCTGATCTGGACAATCCAGCTTCAGAGTGCGACAAAGCCATCAACCCTGACTGGACACCGCGTCTCAACGCCATTGCAGATTCTTCGATTAGCCCTAATCCGGGACCTGCCTCTTCCTCTTCCGACAGCTCCGGCGCGGAGATTGTATGCGGCTTTGTTGCCCTAATTCATGTGGGCTATTATTTAAAGAGAAAATGATAAAGCATTAACTGAGAACTGCGAATTGCCACCGCTCATGTTATTGGGCTTCGATCCATGGCCCACTAATCACGTTGGACCAAATCGACTTATCGGTTCGGTTCGTTGACTTCATTGGCTGCGGATACACTGGCGAATATGCTTGCTGCCCTCTTACCCGATAATGTTATGCATCAACACTAGAGGAACTTGTTCAAAGATAGTGATTTTTTAAAAGAAAAAATCCTACCAAATTATAAAAAATGATCTTAATTTTTTTATAAAAAATATTTTTAAAAATATAATAAAAAAAATATAAAATATCCTCCACTTCCTCTTCCACCGTCGAGCAATATGAGTCTCTTTGTCTGGATGCGTCTATGGATTAATTTTGCCCCTAGGACAAACAATTTGTTCTTCGACGTCTGCGGGAAGCTCACCTTGTTTCTATCATGAAACTTGTTCAAGCAAAAGGGAGCGACGGTCGCTCCTTTCACAATCTGCTCCACCGTTGGAACTAGTTGCGAAACTGAGCTGCTAACACTAAAAAAAACAGAGAAGCCAATGATCATCGGACAATGAGAAAGTATCCGAAAATTTCCGCTTTGATGCGGCAGAAAGTTTCCGCTATTTGACATTTGACATTGCGGATGAAGTTTTCTTCCGTCAACTTTGCCAGGAATAATAATACACGTGAGAGGGTTCATCGATAATTATCGCCGTCTTTCCGATGCTTAAATTAAATTTGAGAGAAAAAAGAGAATAGC
>JBAMHZ010000097.1:1614810-1627794 GCA_037177395.1 Alpinia galanga | reverse complement strand
AATAAATAACCTAAAGTCTTTTGCTCGAGCACTAAAACTGAATGCAAGGCTATAACCAATGCTATATTCAAAATTATTTAATTATAGTCTCTTCTTTAAGAATTACATCTTTCCACCATCTAAGTTTTCGTATTCATATCAAGCATGGGAAAATTGATTTTCATTGTGTTAGAGAATATATGATGACTCGACAACTTTTAGTTTCTTATATCTCTATAAAAAAAATTAAATTGTTAATATATTT
Organism: Alpinia galanga; assembly: GCA_037177395.1. Lineage (NCBI taxonomy): Eukaryota > Viridiplantae > Streptophyta > Magnoliopsida > Zingiberales > Zingiberaceae > Alpinia > Alpinia galanga. Next base: position 1,627,550 of record JBAMHZ010000097.1, on the reverse strand, counting down.
ACTAAGTCATTATCCAAATAACATTTTACTAAATTGACAATCAAACTTTTGCGGGGAGGTAACGACAGCAAGAATTATAATTAAGGATAAATTTTCAAATTGATTTCAATCAATTAGAAGTTATCATATTTGGATTTGTAATCAAGATCAACATAGCAATACTTCCAAATTTATTATACTAATTGCTATAATTATAAAAAAAAAATGTAGAACCGCCATATTAACGGCTCCCCACCGCTGCCCCTACGTGTGGAGGGGGGTAAATCAGGAACCCAAGGCGGCTAGCGTAGAAACTCATTGCTATAATTATAATTATTATGATTGCATATATATCTTATGTATGATCTGTATAAATAATTAAGTTTTATGGCTGCAATAATAAGATCATCTAAAAATAATTATTATACGACGTGGTGGTATAACAGTAGAGTAATTTTTTATACAGTATAAATTCGATCTCTCCTGCAGATTGCTCTTTGAAAATTTTCAAATTTACAGCTCAGAAGAATCCGAATTATTTGCATCGCTGAATTATTTGTTGTATCCATCTGCGCTATTTAAATTTATCCTAATATCCCGAAGTCAAGCCATTAATCTAAAAAATAGTGTTGTCAAAAATTATTTCTATTTCAATTTCCTGTTCTATCAAGACGCACCTCTTACTCTGAAGCACAGGAAGAACTTTCTTCTACGCTTGTTGCTTTCAGACTAATTAATTGAACGATGTTCTAGGCTAGGTGGACACTGTACCAGAGAGAAGTGCAGATCTTGACCGAGTCACAGTCGATCCACTCATTTATATTGCGAAACGTGCATTTTGGGAAAAAATGTATATATATATATGAAAAGGTCAGAAGTATCTTATCATCGGCTCTGCGCCGTCCCTTCAGTTCTTATCCATCTCCTCTTTAACCAACCCGGCGACTGATGCCTCTCGTGCCTTGACCCGCATTAGTTTCTACCGTGCAAAGTTCTTAGATTTGACTTTTAAATCAAATCGTTCTACGGCTCCAATCTAGTTGCATGGATTTCCAAAGTACTTTAGTTCTGAACCACTGAATTGGACTTTTCTCAGCGGAGCCAACCAATACATTAAGAACACCCTTCAAAAGCTACAGCATTTTGATATTTTCTTTCATTAACCGGCATACTTCGAAAGCTTGGGAACATCCTTTAACAGGCACTGTAAGGCGCGATTGCATTCGACGTCGCGGCCCAAGAACCCCAGGTTTCTTTGTTCTTACCCTTTTTCTTGGTCTCAAACGAGTTCCACAAAAAAAAAACAATACTTCTTTTAATCTGCTTCACTCATTCCCACGATCACGCCGCTATAAAAGAAATTGCAATTCTTGTGCAGACTCTCTCCTTTTATGACCCAGTTCGTCTCTTTGATTCGATATAAGAGAAATAAAAAATCAAACCTTTTTTGCATTGTCGTTGAGTATTATAAGGTTCTCCTGCTTTAGATTATGGAACACTTCTTGGCTTGAAGTGCTATCTATATCTTTCTTTTGCAAACTAGCTACTACGTCCTTTGCGTTGTTTATGAGAAGGATATCTCATCTGAGGATTGTGCTATATTTGTTTTATTCTGGATTCTTATATTTATACGGATTGGTACTCGATTCGTTATTCTGTGACCTACCCGCCGTTCTTTTGAAAAAGTTGTAAAAACTAATCTGATGGAAGTTATTCTTTGAATTGTATTGAGAGCTTGGCTATTTATATATTGATGCATTGTATAGTTGTATTCTCAAAGGGTCTGTTGCTTCCTCACAGATAAAGATGAGCAACTCCAGGCCATCCCAATTTATCACGAGCAACGGAAATGGTGGTATATCTCGCGGTAATAGTTTACCTCTCATCGAGAACATTGAGATGGATCAGATCATTGTTCCTGAGGTATAACTTTGTTTACTGATAGAAATTATTTCAAATTAGTTTGTTCAAATATCTCCTCATCATTTGAGCGTTTTAATTAAAAGTGCCAACCCATGACATGGATCTTGTTCTTATCTTCATAGAGTTCAGCAAAGAATAATAAGATGCATCTGCCCAATCCCAACATAGAGTTGGGACTAACATGGGTGTTGATATCGTTTAATTTTGGAGAATTTCAGTTGATATCACTAGGCTTGTTTGATAATAACTTTTTAATTTATGAAATAGTCTTTGTATATTTAAATACCACCTTTCATCAAATCACCACAATTAAGAATGAATGGGTATAGAGATGTACCTTCAAGAAGAACAGTCATGGTGCCAACAGAGTACCCTTAATGAAAACCTTCACAAAATAGTCCTCTGTTTATAGAAGTTTTACCTTTTCGATCCAACTATGTTTATGGATGACTGGTGTAACTTCTGCATGGTTGTTTTCTAGAGGAAAGGTTGGAAAGTTCTGTTTGCATATATGGGCCCTGGATTCCTTGTTTCTATTGCATATATTGATCCTGGAAACTGTAAGTTCTTTCGGTTTTGTTTTGTTATTATTTCATCTATAGTCTTTGCAGTCCATCATATTACTGGAGGCTTACATATTTACAGTTGTTTTGTGATGTATAGTTGAGACAGATTTACAGGCAGGTGCACAGTTCAAGTATGAGGTGCATATTTTCCTCAGCTGATATAGTTTATTGCTATTTATGTTGCATTGAAGGTCCTATTTTTCAGTGATTAGTAACATTGTTGATTCACTGAAGTAAGTCATTTTCATCTGTAAATTGTTCTGTTAGATACTGAATATTTTTTTGTTTCTCTTGTGCAGTTACTTTGGATCATACTTTTGGCTTCCTGTTCTGCCTTGGTCATTCAGTCACTTGCAGCCAGGCTAGGAGTTGTGACAGGTCTATCTCTTACAGAGAGACATAGTTTCCTTCTTGTTCTTGCCTCAATATCTCTCAAATTTCAAAGAGATCTCCACTTGTAGGGAAACATTTAGCTGAGCATTGTAGAGCTGAATACACGAGGGTTCCTAACTTTATCCTGTGGCTGCTGGCTGAACTCGCAGTTGTTGCATGTGATATTCCTGAAGGTATCAACACTTCCAGCCTAATTCTCTTCTTTTTTTTCTTTTACCTGACGTGTCGTAATCTCACAGATCATCTGAATAAAATATATTGAAATTCATGTGGCTAATCTAGGGAACATTCATTTGACTCACTCTGATAACTCTATGCTAACCTTTCAAATGTATAACTCAATTTCTGTATGCATAATAGAAGGAACTTGCCTTAGTCATGCCTTTGATAAACCTTCAATTTATGTGCCCAAGCCTCACTCATGCCAGCGTGATCTTGCCTCCATTGTTCTTTGCAGTGATTGGAACAGCTTTTGCTTTGAATATGCTCTTCAAAATACCTATATGGTGTGGTGTTCTTATCACAGGGTCAAGTACTCTGTTGCTGCTATATTTACAACAGTATGGGGTAAGATGACTTTCACTGTTGCACTAATACTTTTTTGGCAGTTGTTTCACTTATAATTACGAACCTAATTGTTATAATCAGAAGATTTTCTACTGTTCACCTCAAAATTTTTATAAAAAATAATTTCTTAATGATGGCTATAGTTAATTAGTGTTGTCAATTTGATTTTAGAAAGCTTATATATCAGAATTTATCTGGTGGCTGTCAAGATTATTTTCAAAAAGCAGCAGCCACCAATGAAGCCAAACTGAAATTCGGTTCATCATTCGGAAATAAAGTTGGCAGGACACCCACACTTACAAATGAACATGGCTTTCTCTTGGACTTATACTTTCACACTTTTACTCAATGTACCTCTAATACATCTTGCAGGTAAGGAAACTGGAATTACTTATAGCTTTTCTGGTACTCACGATGGCTGGTTGTTTCTTTTCCGAACTTGCCTATGCAAAGCCAAAGGCTTCAGAAGTTTTTAAGGGGCTCTTTGTCCCCCAGCTTAAAGGAAATGGTTCCACAGGTCTAGCTATCTCACTACTTGGTGCAATGGTGATGCCGTAAGTTTCTCTTTTTCTAAACAAGAAGGTTTTATCGTATATGTTTGGTACAGATTGGAGGTCATCATATGTGATTCAATGCAGGCATAACCTTTTCCTTCATTCAGCATTGGTTCTCTCCAGGAAAATACCGCGCTCAGTTCGTGGCATAAAGGTGAGTACTATCTCTGTCTCCAATCCATTATTCTTCTTTTTCCATCAACTACTCTTTTTTTAGTTTCACAATTTGTACAAGCTGTAGAAGAAACTTCATTTTCAAGGAATTGTTATTTAAACTGCCTTATATATTTAACAGAATTCTAATGTACGTTGTCAACCGCTTATCATGCTTTTCTTCTACAGGAGGCATGCAGGTTTTACACAATCGAAAGTGCATTTGCTCTTGCAGTGGCCTTTCTCATTAATGTGTCTATTATTTCTGTGAGCGGTGCTGTTTGTAGTTCTGATAATCTAAACCCTGAAGATCAGCAAAACTGCAGTGACCTTGACCTCAATAAAGCATCATTTCTCCTGAAGGTATACGCACTGTTTTTTAATGTATACAGAGCATCAGTTCCTTGTTATTCTGAGCATAAAGATGCTGTGATTTTTGCACGATAAGCTGACTACAGATTTACTTTTTCTCAACAAGAATGTTCTCGGAAACTGGAGTTCAAAGCTATTTGCAATAGCTTTACTAGCATCTGGTCAGAGTTCTACTATAACAGGAACATATGCCGGACAATATGTCATGCAGGTTATCACTCTCTTATTATTTATCTTTTTGAAGAAATCTTTTTACTCTCAGTTTCGCTTTCATTGAAATGAAGGGAAAACAAAAATCTCAAGGAGTTTTTTTGTTGAATTTCTTTGCTACGATCTTCCTGAATAGTTTGGTCTCCTAACACACAAACTTATTGGCATTACATTTTTCCTTCTTCTGTTTTACTTGAAGCAACTCATGGCCACATTGTGATGATTTAAAGTTTTTTTTTAATATGAATGCATAGATGACAAACCATTCTTCTGTCTCGTGAATTACTTATCTTTAGTTGGTTTGACATGTTCCAGCTGTTAGTGAAGATCTCTGATCCAATGCTCATTTCCAGACCATTAGTTCAGGAAGAGAAGACAGATGCAATGTGACAAATATGAAAGACAAGGAAACAAATGATAATATGTATGCATAACAACTTGCTACTGCAATAGAAGTGATAAATTTGGTTGAGTTAGTGAAGGTCGCATGTTCTTGGTACTGCTAGCTAAACTAGTCACTACTTCACTACTGGTACCCTCTGAAATTGGTACAAACATTAATGGTCAAGGAACACTTTCAGAAAAATAAATTATTGCACAAATATCTGCAAAACATTTCCCCCCAAAATGTTATATGTTTCTGGTTCTCCAAAAGCCAGCTCTCCGGAGCTGAATGATTCTTTTGCTTTTCTAGCTGATGACAACCTCGATTTATTCCGTCTCTCGGGATATTTTTGAAATCGTCAATCCTGATATATCAACACCTTTTTTGTTGTAGGATTAACACTGTAGTTGTACCTTAATTCCCCCAGGGACTCACTTTCTGCTTCTTCTACAGTAGAAATTTCTTAAATTGACGTGGAGATTTCAGCTGACTCCAATTTTCAGTTGGTGTTTTCCATATGCCAATGAATTCTATCTATGTATTTGATTATTACTGAAGCATTAAATGGAATTTGTTTTTCTTTTCCAGGGATTTCTTGATCTGCGGATCCCGCCATGGATACGGAACCTTTTGACCCGATCCATAGCAATTGTGCCCAGTCTCATAGTTGCATTAATTGGTGGATCTGCAGCAGCTGGAAAGCTGATTATTATATCTTCGGTATATGAACTACTATCTTTTCCATGATGATTAAACGACAAAGTGCTTCCAACTAAAAAAAAAAGGGGGTGGTAGTAAACCAGTAATGATAAATTTGAACAAGTTTTTTTTTGCAGCTACAGGATTCCTTTCTGAATTTGGAACGCAGTTCAGTTTATATGTTTCAGATGTGAATACGAGTATCATAAAAATCATGAATTTCAAGTTATTTATTCATTCAATAATGATTGATTTTCTTCTATAAGATTTTTTCCCTTCTCTATTGCCTGCTTTCTGTAACCTTGCTCTTTCCATATCGATCCTAATTCTCGATCATTTAGGTTATGTCCTGATCAAGCTAACATTCAGTTTTATGCAGATGATTTTATCATTTGAGCTTCCTTTTGCTCTCGTCCCACTTCTGAAGTTCACGAGCAGTAAGACCAAGATGGGTTCATACTCCAATTCTATTGCGGTAAGTTTTCACAGAATTCCTTACCGAGACAATAGTGAATCAAGGTGGTGATTGTAGTTCCCTTAAAACCTTGTTCATCTACAAGTTTAAGTAGATTTGTATGTCCAAAGACTAAAGAAAGGAAAAAAGAAAAACTCTTCCACATACCAATCATTGGACAATCCCTACTCATCTATTAGTTAACTTGTTTGTCATTTTTATTCAATTAGCAGAAAAGTCAGACTTCTTTTGCTGTTGCTGCAGGTTGCATCCCTGACATGGATAATAAGCTCACTGATTGTTGTCATCAATACCTACTATCTCGTCACTGGCTTTGTCGGATTGCTTTTGCACAGTGGGCTGCAAACAGCATCCATTGTATTTGCAGGAGTTTTTGGTTTCTCAGGCATGCTCGTTTACATTGCTGCAATATTGTACTTGGTATTCAGGAGAAATCGGAACTCAACTCAACCATTGTTACAAGACAATTCTGAATTCGATCGAAGCTGCGATGCCAACAGTTCCTTGTATGATTTGCCTCGGGAGGACATTGCAAATATGCAACTTCCACAGGAGAGACCCACACAGGATCATGTCTAGTCAACTTCCAGTCCCTGCCATTAAGCAGCAAATTAACAGCAGGGAGGAAACTTGTGTAATTTTTCTGCTTGATTTTATCAAGTGGTAGTTTATGTTCATTTCAAGCCTAAACCTGTCAGTACTAGGCTTGAAAATGTAAACGAAGATACTTTGAGACCCCAAGGGTAATAATGAATTGCCATGGTCAGTTATTGCAGACTTTTACAATATTCGTATGAAAAATGAGAGGTCGTACTTGGTGATGCTTGATGGTCATGTGATCATATTAGTTAGAAGAAGCTGTCAACGATGGTGCTTATGTGATCCTGATCTTGCTTGCTTGTGAATTTCTTGATGGCGGCCATGAACGACAGCACAAGCCTTACGCAGGAGGCGACAGACATGGCTCATACTCGACGACGATGCGTTAGCAGCGGCTTCTAATGCAATGCTGATGATCTGTCTGATTTGCTCTAGCGCAGTAGCTGTAATCTTCATGTCCTCATCGATCAGCTTCTTCACCTGCGCAGGGAACTGCACCTTCACCCATTCTATCAACCCTGTTTCCCCTGTTTCAAAAACTTCCCGCGGCCGCTTGTTGGCTATCAACTCCAAGACAAACAATCCGAGCTTCTGCACCTCTGAAATAACTAAATCAGTTGTTAATCAGAAACTACGGAAATCAGGATCTCGCAATGACTTAGAGAACTTACTCTTTGATTCAGAATCTGAATTCCCAACTCTGACTTTAGAGATAAGAGGCTCGATCTCTCTTGTCAGCAATATGCTTCTGGTTATAATATCGTACCCAACACGAGGCCAGTGCTCTTCCAGGTAGCAGATGCAATCGATGACGCCCATCAACACCTTGAGTCTCTGCTTCCACGGCGGCGATTGCAGAAGCAGCCATTCCTCAACGCTGCAAATGCGGGCCATTTCGACGACAACGGCGAGCAACTCCCTCTCGTTGCACCACCCGATCACCTTCGCCAAGTTCCGGTGCCTCAGCCGCAGGAGCCTCCTGCAGTCTTCCTCGAATGCCCTGCGAAAAGCCTCGGAAGCTTTGCCTCTCTGCACGTGAACCTCAATCTCAAGTCCGTTCCCCAGTCTCCCGACGTAAAGATCCTCCTTTTCGCCCTTTCGAATCAAATTACTCTCCCCGAATCCACGAGTCGCTTCCCGCAGCGCCTCCTTGGTGAATTGATAGTTATCGCCTTTGCGTTTACGGACGAGTACGCAAACAATGCAGAGCAGGAAGAAAATAGAGGCCAGAACTCCTGTGAGTAGCAGGACAGTAGCGGTGATCTCGGAGCTGTGGCGGTGGTCTTCCAGCCGGAGCCCCGAATGAATGAAACTGGAAGAATTAAACAGGCGGAACAACGGGGCGCAGTCCGAGCCGCACTCGGAGAAGTGATTGTAGGAGAGGTTGAGGGAGGAGAGATTGTGGAGGCTGGAGAATAAGTCGACCGGGAAGTCACCGGCAAGTGCGTTGTAGCTGAGGTCGAGGGAGAGAATATGAGTGCATAGAAGGATGGTGGAAGGGAAGGCTCCGGCGAGGGAGTTGTTGGCGAGATCGATGGCGAGTACAGAAGAAGGGCAATAGGCCCAGAAGAAGGAAAAGGAGAGGTAGAGCGGCGCGAGGCTGGGGCGGGAGCGGAGGTCGATCCTGGGGAAGGAGTGATTGCAGTCGGGATTGCAGGACTCGGCGCAGAGGTGACGCGCGACGACGGTGGACTTGTAAATGTTGGGGAGGTCGGCAGAGAAGTTGCAGTAGCGAAGGGAGGGGTCGCGGGCACAGTTGGCAGCGACAGTGGCAGCGAAGTCTGGAGGCGGAGGGCGGTTAAGTTCTTGGATGAGGGAGGAAGGGGAAGTGGTGAGGATGGAGAGCGAGAGGAGGAAGAAGCAAAAGAAAGTAATCCGGAGAGGAGACGCGGAAGCCATGGCCGGAGAGAGCGAGATAGAAGAAGCGGCAGTTTAGTTCAAATTGAAACAATTGAGTATTTGCAGTTGCATGTGGCGGTTACCCGAGTTTCTTATTGTTATTTAAATTTTGTTATTTGTTCGACCAAATAAATTAAATTTAATTTTTTAAAAAAAATTATATATCAAATGTTTGAAATTTTTACGAATATATCAATACGATGTGATGTAAGAACACGTCATCATCAACGAAATAAATAAAAATAATTCAATTAAAAGTATTTGGTGCCGGCCATAATGCTGGCTAAGTCAAAGTCCAACTAATCTCTATCCATATTATTAAATTAACTCGGACATAATCCAATGAAACCCCACCGTTACGGATTCATTAATGTCATGAATAATTGACTCCTCGAGCATTTAATACCTCAACTTGCCTTAGAAATTAAATATCGTTTATACGCGACAAAGCGATGAACAATTGAGGCGTGTTTATTAGTCTCAGGATTAATTCTATTGATAAAATATATGAAAATTTATTTGTAATAAACAGAAATCAATTCTGAAGAAATTATAATCTTAATTCATTCGACGTTTATTTTCTGTATATTTTTTAATTAAAATTTTAACGTACTTTCTCCTCGATAAAAACAGCTGAGGGACCAATTATATATAAAGAAAGTGGTTTGCAGTGATTGGGTGAACTGTCAGTAATTGTAAATTGAGAAAACTCTAGGGAGTAAATTGTAAATACATTTTAAAAGGATAATCACCTTATTGGTAAAAAGGAATTATCTTTTTTTTTTCTTTCGAAATTTCTCCCAAGGGTATCGTTTTATATCATTCCGATATTTTCTGGTCCTTTAATTTGTCAGCTTCTTTGCCGCAAAGGACAGCCCTTTTGGTTTCCGGAGAGAGAGATTGTACGCTTGAGGCGGTGGAGATGGTGGCGGAGTTGAGCTCCTTGGCGCGGATGGTCGATGGCTACAAGGAGGAAGGAGAGGGGAAGTCGGAGCTAGTCACTCTCGACTTGCTCGGTGGCTGCTGCGGCGACGGTGGTGCCGCCGCCTCCGCCGCCGAAGTGAATCTCAACTTCCAGATCCGGACCGCCGGTGAGATGCGCCTCGCTCCGTCGGTACGTCTCGCTGTCCGTACCTTAATCAATCGCGCTTTACTTTCCCTCGAGCTCGCTGTTTGCGGGGGTTCGATCCGCCGGTCTCCTCGTTGGCTTCTGTAAAATTGGATCTTTCCTAAAAAGGGATAAAAGAAAATTTTCTAATCTCCGGTATTGATTAAGAAACACATATATATCGATCGTGTTCTTCGATTCTGCGCAACAATATTCCCCGCAGATATGTTGCGAAGACTCGCTGTACATCTTACCACGAAGCAATTAACCTGTGGCTTATCTCGTTACTTATTTGCTTGTGATGATTCAACGAGTATTTCTTTTAGAATTTATTTAAACGAATTAATAATCGCAAAACCTTCGATTCTCATTCTCTACTCGGATCTCTCGTTCTTTCGAAAATTCCCAATTCCTGAACTCTTTTTATTCGTTAAATCATCCAATTTTTTTGGTAAATGAGCCTTTTATTATTATTTTTTTAAAAGAAGCTTTTATTGTCATAATTTCAGAAAATTTCCATTTAATTTTATGGTTGCAGTCGACGAAGTTGTGCCATCAACAGGCGAAGCTCACTCCGGCCTCTCCTCATCTTCACGATCTCAGTCTCACGCCGCCGTGGCTCTCCGCCGCATCCGTCGCCCGGAATCCCCCTGCGGCGGCGAACGCCGTCGCGTGCCACAGCGTCTGCACTCTGGAGAAGGTCAAATCGGCACTGGAGAGGGAATCGAGGCTGGCCGCCGACGCCCGGGTCCCAGCAGTACACCTGGGCTCCGCCTCCCCGCCCTCCTCCTCCCGGTCCTCCTTGTCCTCAGCCCCCACCACCACCATCACCACCAATTCCTCGTCAGCCAAGCGGCAGCTGAACGAACCCGACGAATTAAACGGCGAGCCGGCGATGGCGGTGGCGGCATGCCCAGAGTGCCTCCTCTACGTGCTCATCTGCAAGTTGGAGCCGCGGTGCCCGAGGTGTGCGGCGCACGTGCCGGTGAGTGGCACCCACAAGAAGCCCCGCCGCATCGACCTCAACTTCTCATTCCAAACGGGAAGCAACGAATGATTCTAACTGAGGACCTCAAATTTTGTGATGGATTGACGATGAAGAAAATGAAGAGGAAACCATCTCCTTCCTTTTTTTTTTACGGGTTTACTGTATAATATACGTCATCACTATGCTAAATGATGCTTGAAAACTTGCTCATAAATACATACTAGTTCCACGCATTGTTTAATCGCCAATTTTGTGAGTGATTAATCTCACTTCTCGCTGGTGGTTTTATTTTGTTCGTTTTAATGCCGATGCAATTTTTTTCTTTTTCATCAGGGGAACCGGTAAATGATTCTGTAGTGACGTGCATGAACCATGCAGAGAGAAAGAAAAAGAAAGAAGAGGCAATGTTCCCGATGACCACCGACTCCTGCAGACTCCATATACAAGTTAATTCCCTTAATCACCATCAACTTTATTCCGTCTTCTTTTGGTAATTTACCAAATGAAGCCTTCAAATTCACTCCCGAGCTGCCTCTGTTTTAAAAATAGCTTTTGGTAACAGTCAAAAAGCAGGAATTTGTAAAATGAATTATTTATTTTGGGACGGATGGATGGTCAAAAAGGATTGCGTCGTTGTCCGTCACTCTTTGTTTGATGGCGTCGTTCCTTCTCTGCGTCAATGTATGTGGGTATGCGGCTCGCAGGGCATTAATGGCCCTCTGCATCGAGCATTAATGAGGTGTGTCGATTTCGGGCATTCAATGCGATAGCTGGGGCCGCCTCGCACATAATGTGTACATGGGATGTGGAGCGGCATTGATTGCCCATTTGCTCGCCTTTGTTTGGTTCCCCGGCGTGAACCCATTTCACGCAATCAAAACGGGTCGGATCCTCCCGCGACGACGACAAGTAAAAATAGGCCTAATTAAGATGGCAGGCTGTACCTCTCTCTCTCTGTTTTCTTTCCTTCTAATTTCGACAGGTGCTTCCTTCCTTTGGATTTCTTTGCCTGAAACCGAACAGACGGCTCCGCTCTAATCTGGACGTCGGCCGGGCCACACATTGCTAGCGCCCTTGAGTTCCGGCGAAGCGTCCACGAGAGCTCCGCCATAATCCCCACGCGCGTAGCCAAGTGAGGAAGCACGACTGGCGGTGGAATTTCCATGCCCTCGATCTCTGCTCTAATCTCTACCCTCGCCGGGTGATGTTGGAGGCGATTGAGCGGAGGCCGAAGCCGAAGGCAGCGACGATGGCTGCGCGAAGGCTAGATGAAGGCCAAGTGGTCGAGCTCACATGGACGACGGCGGAAATATAATTTTAAATCTTTGTTCTCTCGATTTTTTTTTTTATAATTCAAGGTCCTGCAATTTGATTAAATTCTGAAAGTTAACGATTCTACGTGCCATTAGAATAAATTCAAAAAGTGACTGTAGATCTGACAAAATTACTCACAAATATCTAAACTTTAAGTGTTTAGAAATTACCCCATTGTTTATTTATCATCTCATCTGCTTCGACGGTGTTGCTGCCCGTGACCGAGGGGTTAGAGCTGAGTTAGACAATGACAGTGACTCGATAGGAATCGGATGAGTTGGTAGATGGATGATAATTCAGTAAAAAATCAGTATCAACATCGCCAAGATCAGATTGGAAAAAGATTGAAATTGAGTGAAGGTCACTGGAATAAAATGTCTAAGAAGAAAATTATTAAAAACTAGTTTCAGCTTGCCCACTAGGCTTTATGCCTCTAAAGCCCCTTGAGAAAGCTGAACCATACGTAGCCTAAAATCACACCAATTTCGTTTGCTTGCCATTACCATGCAAAGGTACCATGTTGAATTTTTAATGGTCATCTTGGACAGAGTTGTA
>JBAMHZ010000097.1:1591937-1604470 GCA_037177395.1 Alpinia galanga | reverse complement strand
TTATAACCTTGGTTATGTGATTACTTAGTAATCACATAACTAAGGTTATCCATGATAACTTAAACCAAACGGACCCTAAATATATAATCAAAGTTATCCATGATGACCTTAAACTAAATGCACCTAAATGTATAAATAATCACGCAAGGTGGGAAATATTTTGGGGAAACAAAGAAATAAATATGAAAATAAGGCGTGAGTTTTGGGTCATCGTAAAGCTTGAGAGAAAAGAAATATAAAATTTGAAGTGTCAAAGCGTAATTACGAAAGAGCCAATGAGTACAAAATTGTGTGTCTAATCAGAAGTAGAAAACTACGTTTTGACCAACTAATAGAAAACTACCTGAACGATTTAAATTAAAAGTTAAAAGAAAAATCATTTTATTGCATAAGCTTGATTTCAAGAACGGGGAATAACCGCCACTCGCTCGGAATCGGAAGCGATAACCAGCAGCCTGCCCTAATGGTCTCGCTGCCCCTCCCTGCCTCCCGCTCTCGAATCCGTTGCTGCGAAGACACTCTCGGGCGTCGCACCCCCTGCTTTGCCCCACCGCCACAGGCCGCAGAGTCCTTGTTCCAGGAGCGCTCGCAAGCGGCGCTCTGCCCCCGTCCGCGCCGTATCATTCTCGTACGCCACGGCCAGAGCGAGGGAAACGTAGACGAGAGCGCCTACACCCGTATCCCAGATCCCAGGATTGGGCTCACTGCCAAGGGCTGGCGCGACGCCGAGGGATGCGGTCTCAGGATCCGTGATCTCATAGCCGGCGATGGTGCCGAGGACTGGAAGGTCTATTTTTATGTATCACCCTACCGAAGGACGCTGGAGACCCTCCGTGGCCTAGGAAAGGCCTTTGAGCGCTCGAGGATCGCCGGGGTCAGGGAGGAACCGCGTCTTCGAGAGCAAGATTTCGGTGCGTTTTTGTTGTTCACAACGCCTTCTTGTTATTCCAATTCTTTAATCTATTTTGCGCTGTTCATATTGAAATGGTTCTCTTGAATTGGTCTTTTTGGGCCGTGATTAACTGATTATCTGTAGCCAATTGAAGACAATTAACATCTTTGCCAATGCTTAGATCAGCAGATTTTGATGCATTAGCTTTTCATTTCTACTTTTTTTTTTACTCTGTTGGTATAGTAAGTAGGAAATAATCTTACTATACTTTGTCATTTTCATCCGCTTTATCTAAGTTGGTATTAAGAAATTTTAGCAACTCAGGATCAGGTCGTTGCAGAATTCTGCAAATCAATACAAATTAGAAGCTAAACATAATTTTATTTTTTGGACAAGAAACATACAGGCTAATGCAGAAGAAAAATACACGATCTCCCTGACTTAGCAGTACATGAATGTATGTTTATGGAGTTGTATGAGTGATTTGAACTAAACTTCCTCTTCTTCTTTTTTGCAATAACAATAGAGCATGAACAGGCTGTCAGCTGCTTAAAATAGATCAGAATCTTGAGAGAGCTGGTTAAAGTAGTATGAGGAACCAAGCTGAATTTAAAAGATTATATTTGACTGGTCTTATTTTAGTATCTTCTTATTCTTATTTCTGTGGGATAGGAAACTTTCAGGATAGGGAGAAAATGCGAATTGAGAAAGAAGCCCGTCGCCGTTATGGTCGTTTTTTCTATCGGTTTCCTAATGGTGAATCAGCTGCGGATGTCTATGACCGAATTACAGGTATGTAGTCTGTCTGATTAAATCCTTTTGGTTAAGAGAACAAGTTGAGATACATTCTATCACAATTAACATGTTTCTCTAAGTTACATAGCTTCTTATTATGCAGTATTACTGCTACAGGCTTTAGGGAAACCCTGAAGGCAGATATTGACATTGGCCGCTTTCAGCCACCAGGTGAAAGATCACCAAATGTGAACTTGGTAATTGTTTCACATGGTCTGACACTGAGAGTGTTTCTAATGAGATGGTACAAGTGGACAGTCGAGCAGTTTGAGGGGCTTAACAATTTTGACAATGGAGGATTGTTAGTCATGCAAACTGGTAGTGGGGGCAGGTACTGATTTGTATGAGAATTGATCTTCGCATAATTTTTCCCTCATCAATTTTGATTTTCAAATATTTTCCTCCTTGCCATGTCCAACCTTATTATCCATTGCTTAACTAATTTGTTTATCAATCATATGTTTTTTTGCATGGGAATTTTTTTTGTTGTTGTTGTGCTCATCATCATCAAAGTGTACCTGTGCCCACTATTTGGGGTCAGTTATAAGAATATTATCCTCCATTATCTCTATGCAAGATTTTTTATTTCATTTTTCTCTACCCCTCATACCTTCCACATTAATTGGTTCAACTCCTTCGACTATAAATCTGCTACTTGCCTTTGAACATATACCAATCACCCATCCTATTTTCTCTCATTTTATCATCGATTGTACTAAACTTAATTGTCCTCTGATATTATTTTATTTCTTGAAATATTTTTTTAGTACCCACACGCCCATGTTAGTATTCCAGTTGTTTTAGTGGCAGGAATGACTTATTTTGCTTAGGCTGAAGGGAAGTAATGCATGTACTGCTTACTAAGGCCCATATTATCTTGGATCTTTGCCATTCTTTATTGATCCAACAAACAGTCTTTTTCAACAATCTATCATCAGTATTTAATGCTTGATGAAATTGACAATTGGCTTGTGCTGTTAGTATTCTGAGCAGATGCTTTGCAAAGCTTTACATGAGCCTATAAAGTTAATTTTTAATTTGACACGATCTTTGATTTAGTTTAGAAATTTGATTTATCCTTGGGACTTCCATGAGCATTAGAATTAGCACATAATTATTTACACTTTGGTGGTCATGTATGCATCCGAACTCATTTCATTGCCTGCCTGTGCAAAATTCCAGTACAAAAGGCTTGAGTTTTTGTTGCCATCCGAAACTGGTGATTGCTAAATCTCTTGAGGAACATGTGCATAAATTACCAATCAATCAGAGTTTCTTATTTGGTTTGGTTTCATTCTGCAGAACTGAACTAATAACAAATTGGAAACTAATAATATGTACCAATTATATTGAAAATGACAGTCAAGAATTGGAATGGTTTTACTTCTGCTCTTCTTTTGATGAAAAACTGGCAAGCTGCAAGAAAGTTTTCATTTTGCATGTTGAAATGATTACAAAGTTTGAACTCAAGGTGCCTAAAAAACCTTTCTTTTTGCTAACCATCTTGTTAACTCGCTACCAATAAGAAGCTTACATTGACAGATGAATTTGAACATTGATTTTTTCTCTTGTTGAAAATCCAATTGCTTCTGCACTCCATCTGAATTCAAATCCTCACTTGCCATTTCTAAGTCATGACTTTCTCATCCAATATTTGCTCAAGTCAGCAATTTAAATTTCAAGATTTCAAACTTATAATTATATCATTTTGCTGTTTGTTTGTAGGAATAGTTATTGGGCATGGAACATCTGTATTTTTTGCTCTTCAGTAGTACCTAACTTTATTCTTGTGCCAAAATGAAGCTGATCCAATGTGTTTTGGTCTACTTAAGGTTGGCATTTTCTTGTGTTACCACTATTCAGCCGTTTCTTTTCTAGTCATTCAGCAAATATTAATGATCTGTAGTGTTCTTATAATAGACCAAGTTATTGAGCGTTAGAGACTGTTTTCTTCATCAAAACTGTGCATAATTTGTTACATCATCCTACTAACTTGCAAATGGTCTTGTCAAATGTTTGCATACACAGGCATGGGTTTCTTTCATTTAGATGCTAGTTTGCTGCTCACTGCAATGCTTAAGGGATTTTTTTTTCTGCTGCAAATTTATATTGCATTGTCTCTTTTTTTTCTGCTACAAATTATTTTGTGTTGTTTTTTTTTTACTGAAATAGTTTCATAGCTGAATTATTGTCTATAAATGGAAATCCAGATGTTGCTCGAGTACATCGAAATTTAATTTATATAAAAATCCATTTAGGCATCCATGAAAAGAGGGCTTCCTCAATAATATAGTCATAGGAATTTCTCAATGATGATGCCGATTCCTTTTTTTTGGGTTGAATGTCATCTTGTGATTTCCAAAGGGGAGTTTTGGTGCATTGGTAAAATTGTTACTGCGTGACTTGAAAATCATAGATTTGAATTATGAAAATAGTCTTTTACAAAGTAGAGTAAGACTGGGTACACTAAACTCATCATTGGGACCGTACATTAGGGGGAATTTTATATACAGGACTATCCTTTTAATATTATCATGTGATTTCCACATTGATCCTAGTGATAATAGAGTCCTACATCCAAGATAATCATATGATTGACATGTGAAACTTCCACGGATATGTTGGTTATTCTCACTTGCATCCTTGTTGTTTTTGTTATAATTCTAATTTCTGATAAAACCTTGAATTGCAGATACAGCCTCCTAGTGCACCATACTGTGGAGGAGCTTCGGGCTTTTGGTCTGACAGAACCTATGTTGGATGACCAAATGTGGTACTTCTCTATAGAGCTTTGAAAAACAAATCCCCAACAGTTGTTTTCTCAAGAACCTTATGGTTTTCCTCGAGTACTAAGTAGATGTTTTGTTGGTATTTTTCAGGCAAAAAACTGCAAAAATTGGTGAGTTGAATTATGATTTTGTGACAAACGGATCTTCCTTTTTTACACATCTGGTCTAGCATTGAAGGATCAAAACTGAAGGCAATAGACAATGAAGGCTCTAGTTCTCTTCGACTCATCTGCAAGTCTGTAACCAACAGTGTCTCTCTCATCATATCACATGTTTATAACACAACAGTTTTATCAACATCTTTTACTTAAATACAAATCCTTGTGGTGCATAATTTAAGATGTATGAGAATGGGAGACGTGATGAATTATGCACTGCACCACAAAATACAGAAACATAATATAATTCCTCGAGTGTTACTGGTGGTGCAAGATTCCTTGCGTGTTTAATTAAAAGCTGCTTGATGTTTAGATCATATGGTAGTTAGAAAATCATACTAGAAACTGCTAAGAGTCTCGAATAGAATATCTATTTCTGAGTCAAAAAATAATTATTATTTTTTAATTGAAATGAAATGTTTTTAGCTAAAATGACTTATTTTTTAGCCATCAAGTTCGATTGTTTTCGGCTCCAATTGATATTTTTTTAGTTCAAGTAGAAAGAGTAATATATTAGATAAATGAATTTGAGCACCGACGTGGTCAGTGTGGCCGCTCGGTGATATTCGATACAGGGTTTTTAGAATTCCAGGTAGCAAATATCATACAATCTTCCCGTTCCGGGCAAACACCATGGCTTTGCTTCCCCTTCCGCCTGCATCGTCGCTCCGCCCTTATCTTTCTTCTGCTTCTCCTCCCCTTCCTTTTCTTCGCCCATCAACAGGAGCCCTGCGCCAATCGATCCATAGGAAGAAGTTCCTCGTTCCGGAAGATGAGGCCACTGTGCCGCGCCTGGCCCAAGACAAGCGGGATGCCGCGGCTTCCTTGAATCTGAAGCTTATTGTGAGTGAATCTACTTCGCTGGCGATGTTGTTTGGTTTTGTTCTTGGCGATAGTCTGTTATTTTGTTCCTTTTCGCTGCCTTTGTTTGATTTTGGAATTTTCAAGCCTTTCTTAGGTTACTTTATTGGATAACATTCCTTCTATGTCTCATCTCCCGTTGGTTGAATTCGCCTTTTGGGTATCATGAACGTCGCTTTGTTTGTGCTGCTTGAGCGTGTTTCATTTAGAATGTTTATGCATCCAACTGAGTTCTTTTGTATGGACGAGAAGATCCAACGCAAGACCTTATCTCTCCTTACTATAGTTAAGTAGACGCCTTTTAAGCTCTTTGTGGTTTCCCGTCCAACTTCAGCTCCACGCTTCAATTGTAGTCTGAGTTAATAGGTGGAAATGATTAATCCCCTTTGTCGCTTGAAAATTGCCCATTACACTGCGTACTGTAGAAAGCACACAATATCTGCTCCCTAATATTTGTCTCCTTTTAGATTCAATCGATAGTCTAGATGTGCACGGAGGCAATAGTGAACAGGCCAGAATTTACAGTTTTTAATGTTGTTGATGTCGATCCTATAGCCAAGCAGTTCACCTGCTATTTACCCTTCTAGATCGGCTGCTGATTACAGGCTTTTCCCTGTATGCATTGAATCTTGGAATCAAGCACTTGCTTAGGTTATCATCGACCTCCTTCCAACAATAATCTTGGGTGGACAACAAACGTTTGTCAGTGTTGTTAGAGGGGCTGGGATGCTCCAATGTTTCCAGCTCAAGATGTGGTTATAGCAAACATTTTTGACTTTTCAGGCTGTGAGCACAGAGACAAGCATTGAATTGGTGCTCAAATTGACCAACCTTCTACTTCCTCAAACTCTTTAGCTTGGTCTTGCTCATATTTGAGATGTTAAAATTCATTGTGAATGGGGATGCCATTCCAATTTGAGTCCGCCTTCTTCACCAATGACTTTGAGTCAATAAGCCATGTGCAGTCCAAAAAGTTAAAGCAAATGGGAATTACTTATTGAGTGCATAGTTGTCTGAGACCTAGAGCTGCTGTAAATAAGAAGGCAGCAAATTGGAATGACATTGTTGTCCTTGAGGAATTTCAACCTCACTGCAGATGAGCACAAACAGGTTGAAGTTCTTGAGGAAGTGGAAGCCCGACTGATTTGTGCACCAACTTAATACCATTGGTGTTCACCACTCAAAAAGGAAAACAATCATTATTGTTGTTAAAAGCCCCAGCTCCTTGATCAACACCTGTACTTACTTACACAGTCACTGCCACTCATAATTGTTGCCAAACGTGTGGGATGATAACTTGAAGTGAGCGATTGATTGATATACCAGGAAAAAGTGGCTATCCCTATGCTGTTGAGGATTCAATTGGTGCTTCTCCTTCCTTGACCACTTGACTGTCAGGATCAACATCAATGATGGTCAAAATCTTAGAGTTCAACCTCTTCACTATTTCCTCCATGCATGTTAAGATTCTAGATCTAGTTTGAACGATGATCTAGGAGGCAAACTATAGAGGGCGGAGAGTGTTGTGCATTCTATGTGAGGGTGTGTAATGGGCAACAAACGGAAATTAAATGGAATAATACCCACAAATTGCAGGGAGAACTCCAAAAGTATCCATTTTATTATAAAAAGGGGATATATGGTTTTATTTTGGAATCTAGTTGACCATACTCTCTTTTCAATTAAAGAGTGTGCTGCAATATACCACGATATCAAAATAATGGAATATTATAACAAGTAATGTCTGAGTTGTAGCTTTTCTTAATCTCCTAGACCATGCCTGCAATTTCTATCTTCTGTCTTTTTTATGCCAACACATTTAGATGACAAAGTCTCCCTGTAACCTCCATTTTCTGTACTTTTTCCCTTCATTTTCTTCAATAAAACTAACAGTGTCATAATTGTCATGCAGCAACGAATCTTGGTATTGATTTGAAAACTAAACAATCAGTTTACCTTATTAGTGTTTCATGTGCCACTTTAGTACTAATGTCAGCGCCACTTGTAATTCAGTTATGCAATCATATATCTTAATGCATGCCAGGTTTGCGAAGCTAGAGGCCCTAGACCCAGATTTCCTCGTGTGTGGAAAACTAGAAAGAGAATTGGAACAATTTCTAAGTCACAAAAGCTTGTTGGATGTGTAAGTTTCTTTTTTTTTCTTTAATAGTTATGATCATTAATCAATAGGTGAACCATAAAATTTTAGTTTGCTTAGAATTTATTCAAATGTACGACAAGGACCATTTCTATATTTTACATAATTATTCTTTGATCATTATTGCCATTTTGGTCTATATTTATTTTTATAACTGTCCATAGAAGATTCATGTTTTCAGTCATCCTTTAGAGCATATCGATGAATATTCTTTATGATTATATTGATGACTGATGAGTATTCTTGCAGCCTGTGGGCATTAAGAAATTGTAGTTCTTGGTTTTGCGGGTAGAATACTTGTGGGTAGTTGCTGACTTTTTGAAGCAAGTTACTATATCTTGTGTTGCCCATATTTTATAAAATAAAGTTCAATTTTGGAAAGTATCCTTGGCGAACAATATGGTCACTATATTTTAATATATGAACATATGTTATTTTCTCAAATAATCTCTCTATAGTTGAATAAACCTTCATAGTTCATACTTCCTTTTTATTTCCTAAACTTCATTAGTAGGCATGCTCTGATTACTACCATGGATTGGTAGGTATGTCTTGTTTATTAGCATGGACTTAATTCAGGATTTCAATACCATGTAGATAAAAGGTTTATCAAATGTAAAAGAGGAAGTTTATGGTGCTCTTGATTCATTTGTCGCCTGGGAGTTGGAGTTTCCCCTGATAGTGGTGAAGAAGGCATTAAAGACACTTGAGTTTGAAAAGGAATGGAAAAGAATAATTCAGGTAGTATTGCAATATTTCATTACCGCGGAGTTCCAATCTTCATCCTGTTAAAACAAGAAATTTTATTCTCCAGGTGATTAAGTGGATGTTCAGCAAAGGTCAAGGAAAGACCATGGGCACATATTACACATTATTGAATGCTTTAGCTGAGGATGGACGTCTTGAAGAGGCAGAAGAACTATGGATGAAAATATTTTCTGAGAATTTGGAGAATTTGCCTCGTATTTTCTTTATGAAAATGATAACATTATACTACAGGAAAGGCATGCACGAAAAGATGTTTGAGGTACTTAATAGTTAATACTTGAATCCCTTTGCTCCTTTTTATTCCTGGCATGCTTTCTGCCTGTTCATCAGCTTTTATTAACTCGTTTTTTTTTACATCACTATGTCATATTATGTCTCATTGTTCGTGACTGCAAGTCACCTGTTTGAGTTAGCAACATGGTGCACCTGAAACCCTTTCTCTACTTCTGGGGGTGGGAGTGATTGTTTGGCTGTCTAGAACAGGGGTCAACATCTTTATGAAAAGAATATGTTTAGCTGTTTAGCTAAATTTTCAATTATTCTAGTATGGATATAGCATAGCCCCTCCTTGTATGGTCATTTTATATGAATTAGTCATGCAGAGAAACTTCATTCGTTCAGCATATCTGAACAGATCCACTGTACACAATGACCCATACAAATTCTCTTGCTAATCCTTTTCCCCATAGTCTTGATCTCATTTCTCTGCTTATATGCAAAAGTCAAAAGTTTTCTGAATTTTTCTTTTGGTGCCAAAGCGGCTTAGTCTGATTGGTTAAAAATTCCTTTATCCTTTGTTGTCTGTCTATTTACTGGTCTGTCATTCAATTTTTACAGCACCACAATGTTGTTTCTGTCCTTAGGTTTTTGCTGACATGGAAGAGTTGGGCATCAGGCCAGATCAGTCAATTGTAAGCATGCTTGGTGATGTCTTTCAGAAGTTAGGTATGGTGGACAAGTATGATAAATTGAACAGAAAGTATCCACCACCAACATGGGAGTATCGATATTTCAAAGGAAAGCGTGTTAGAATACCAGTGAAGCAAATACATGGATCAACTACTGAAGCCTGCACTACAGATGCTGACAGTACTTAGAGCTAACTTTTTATCCATCGTAACCTGCAGCACCAGTACCTTCCATCCTCTAAGCGATAAATTCTGTCATGTGCACTCTGTAACATAAGCATTTCGGTGTTGATAAGTTTTTTCTCAGGGAGTGAGGCATACAAGGGGCGAGTTTCTCCTTGGTCTCAGAGCATGTGTATAGAAAAGGAATGAGCGGAAAGCTTCATGATCTGAGTCTTCTTTCGCATAGGTGCTCCGAGTAGTGTTGGGTGTCGATATCATGTACTAGAACGGACAAAAAGCAATTGGATTATCCTTTATTGTTATTGTCTACATGTTCCGGTCAGTGTTTTGTGTGTGTGGTATCGGTTTTGCCTGGCAAAGTATGTCAAGTCGTTGATCAAATGTAGTTGTACCATTATAGGCAACAAACATAGGCCTAATTCTCAGTTCATGCTTTGCCCAGCATACAACGGAGCATCCATTCTAAAACAGTCATGCGTGAAGTTCTTTATGTTAGTACTCGTGAGTACTTTCACTATATATCATTTAATTCTTTAGTGTTCAATGATTGAGTTATAGTGCTCACCTGATTAGATAATGAATAATAAAGAAGTTTACGTGTGTGTATATATATATTACACTGTGCGTCGCCGCTGACGACGATCACTGATTTTGCCGTCGAGCTATCATTCATGCTATAGCTAACTTCTGAACCCTAGGGGGATGCAGGTGCTGTCAATCATTGCCGAAATCGATTGGAATCCGGCGGTGGAGCATGAGGATGAGCTATGTCACGGGTGATACTGTTCATTTCTCACAACAATGCTCACAGGCGTGCATAAACCCAACACGCAGCGTAACAAATTCCTATATATATATAATTTTAATATGCTGAGTGCCTCTTTCTTGCATCTAGTTTGCGATGTATAGTAACAAGGAATGCACAATAATTTTCACACGCGTTTCTTCCCCTGTTGTCGCCCCTTACGCCATCGTCCGATCGAAGTCCGAGTTTGGTCGGAATCTGATAGCGGTTTGACCAAAGTCAGAGTCCGGCCGGAATTTGGCCGTAGTCCAGCCGGACTCTGACCCCGGCCGCATGACCACTAGTGCCGCGGCCGCTAGGAGCCGCAATTCAATTGAATTTTGGTTGGAATCCTGCTGCGGTTCGGTCGAAGCAAAGTCGACGGTGACCCCTAGGGTTCAAAGATTAGACTATATTGCTCATCTTCTCCAACAATCGCTTGACGATAATACTATGCATTTCTCATTACTATGCATTTCGTGAAATTAACGATCGTAATTGAGTTGCTCAACCATCGGATTCCAGTCGGAATTGTAGCCAAAATCCAGCCGCAAGCGGGCCGGCATCAGAGTCCAGCCTGACGGTGGCCAAATTCCGACTGCAATTCAGTCGGAATTTGGCCAATCACGGTCGTTAGTAGCCACGGTGCTAGCGGTCATGATTTGGCTAGATTTCGATCGATTTTGGTGGCGATCAGATGACACCAGCACCCTATAGGGTTCAGAGGTTGGCTATAGTGCGGATGATTGGTCGACGATGATGAACTTCGACGAATTCAGCGATCAATAGCAACAGCGCGCACGTGGCCGATGAGAGTATTGTGCACTCCTTATTAATGTGCATTCCGTGAAACTAATGGTCGTAATCGAGTTGTGCACATGCACATATGAAACTGATATTTTGTGCATTATGCATAATAATAAGGAATGTACAGTAACTTTCGTCACAATTTTGCAAGTTATTGCTGTCGTCGTTTGGTTAGATTTCGATTGTGATTCGATCGAAATTCGACTGTGGTTCAACCAAAGTCAAAGTTTGGCCAGACTACATGTTAGGACCGTGCAGCGGCCGGCTAGGGGGACGAATGGACCCTACAAAAAGAGTTAAAGTATTTCTCTTGCTATTGACTTAGCAAGGACACAATTTAACTTAAGAAATTAAGTGCATAAAATAATAAAGTAAGAGGACAAAGGGTTTACTTGGTTCGCAACCGGGGAGGTTGCTAATCCAAGGCAATAAAAAGCTCCACTTACAAGATCTCCTTCGTCGAAGGCGGAGAAGCCTCTTACACGCGTTGTCGGCACAAGAATTGCAAAACAAACTATAGAAAATGAAGTACATATTTGTGTATTGAGCTAGAGGACAATCCGTCTATTTATAGTGCTCAAAACAGTTCTTATCGTTGGCTGACGTGGCAACTGAGGTGCCTCAGTTAGACCTAGGGCGCCCTCCACTTGGGATAAGGTTTATCCACTCAACGGCAACTTAACGTTCCAATTTGGATGATCTGAGGCACCTTAGATATCTGGCATCTGAGGCGCCTCAGATGATCTGAGGTGCCTCAGATGATCAAAGCTGCAATTTCAGCTTTGATCTTCCGCGATGCCTAGGTGATTTTCTGGGCATCCGAAGTTAAGCTCACTCGAACCCAACTTCGACCTTCTCCTCGAGCATACTTCCTCCTCGGCTTCTTGTCCCTCGGACCGCCTCGCGAGTCCTTCTTGCTCCACCGGTGTACTCTTTCGTAGCTCCTCGTCCCTCGGATGCACGGAGCGCATCCGCTCGCTTCCCGTGCAATCCTTCTCGCTTGCTGCGTCT
Source organism: Alpinia galanga (assembly GCA_037177395.1). Taxonomy (NCBI): domain Eukaryota; kingdom Viridiplantae; phylum Streptophyta; class Magnoliopsida; order Zingiberales; family Zingiberaceae; genus Alpinia; species Alpinia galanga. The sequence continues at coordinate 1,592,356 of JBAMHZ010000097.1, read as the reverse complement.
TCCGCTCTACTTCTTGTGCTCCTAAGTTCCTGAACACTTTGACACAAGACATCAAAACACAACAGGACCTAACCTAACTCGGTTGATCACATCAAAACTAATCGGGGTACTTACAATCTCCCCCTTTTTGATGTGCATCAACTTGAGTTACAGTTAGGGTAAACTTAACTATAACTCGGGTCGATGCACATCAAAAAGGGGGAGATTGAATATGCAAGTTTAAAGTTCAAATTTGAATTTGAATATAATATGCAAGTTTAAATTTGAATAACCTAACTTACTACTCTAACTTACTACTCTCCCCCTTTGATCACATCAAAAATTAGGGGTTTAAAAATTAATTTTGAAAACCAAACTTGCTGATCATTAGCTTTAGCTTTGGTTCCATCAAGCAAGCTTCCTTGAATAAGCTTCCAGGC
>JBAMHZ010000097.1:1552470-1581084 GCA_037177395.1 Alpinia galanga | reverse complement strand
TTTCATTATCCCCCTTATTGAGAAAAAATCCCCCGCAGAAAAAGGGGTTTTTTTTTAAAAAATAATTTAGGCCCACGAGTCAGTGCGACGATAAAATTTTGAAGTCGCTGTGCAGGTGGACAAATGATTCTGTGGTGCCTGAGAAGAAGGTTCGGTTGGAAGACTAGCTTAAAATGTCTGAATTAATTATTCACTGACAACTTGGGTAAAGATAATAATAATTACGGCCTTAGGGCTATGGTATAATCGTAGGATGTTTAATTCGAATCTATCACAGTAATTTATATATAAAATTTGATTTACTTTGAAGCTATTAAAGTTGTCCATGCCACCATTTTTTAATTTACTCTGATAATCATATTCACCTTAGAAATTATTTAGCGAATTAATTGAATTACAGAGCGGTGGCATCTGGAAGTGGCAGACAAAAACAATCAACAGCTGTGTGCGTGAGATGGAAGGACAGTAAAGGATCCAAGGAAAATAAAGATTCAAGGACGTGGAAGCCGAAAAGCAATGGAGACCACAAGAAACCAATAAAAAAAAATTAAGAGAGAAGGGGAATTTAATTTTTAGAATAATTTTTCACCTATTTTAATTTTAAATTTAAATAAAATCAAATTGATTTTTTTTAAAAAAAAAATTAAATTGATTGATGAAATAATTAAATCAATTATCTGTTTTTGTGTAGCGGAAGGATGCTAAAATAGAAATAACAGATTGAAAAGGTGGCCCAACGTGAGAGGACCCTGCACGGTTCATCCAGGTAACCCAACAATGTCGAGTAATAGAAGCCTCTTGTCTCGTCTGCGCAATAGACAATCCATTCCATCCTTCTCTATCTTTAGCTCTTTGTTGTGTAGCTTCATGCGGTTGTCTTTATTCTGGTTTGCACGCATTCGTTTATCTCTTCTCAGGACCGGCGGACAGTGACCCGCACACCCCACTGCGGAACGTACGTGCAGAAGCAGAAATGCTTCGCCTTAAATGTCTAATTCCTTTCCCACCGATCGCCACTCGTCCTATTTATCTCTCCGTCTCCGACTCCAAAAAGATGTGTTCTTGAGCTGGTGGTGGATTAATGGGGAACTATAGATTTAGGCTCTCTGACTTCATGCCCAATGCTTGGTTCTACAAACTCAAGGATATGAGCCACAGAGCATATAAAATCAATAATGCAGCGCCGCCGACGCCGCCGCCGGCGGCGGCCAAGCTCCTTCCTGGCCGAGCCTCCTTTTACTACTCCAGAAGAGCCGAAGCGGATGGCGCGCGGTTCTCCTTCTCCAGTTCCAACGGCAAGACCTTGGCCGAGCCGCCGAGGAAGTCCAAGCGAGGGAACAGGAAGAAACCCCCCGCCGCCCGGACGAGGCTGGTAGCCTCCGAATTAGCAACGCTTGAGACGCCGCAGAGAGGCTTGGATTTCATTGACGGCGAGTCCGATGAGGGCTGTTGCAGAGTCGCATCCTCTGGCACCGACATCATCGTCGAGTTGGACGCCGGCGACTGCGTCCAGCTCAATCTCAGGCCGGTCGCCACAAAGCCGACACTGGTAGACGACAAGTGTTTGTTTGGTTCGAATGAGAGGCGAGATCAGAGGCGGCCGTCGTTGCCGTCGTCCCCCGGCGGCCTCCGACGGTTTCGGCTGCGCCCCAACTCCCCGCGGCTGGCCCACCGGAGCGTGACGTCCCGGAGACAGAGGAGGGCGCTGCCGGAGAGCGCCTTCGCAGTGGTGAAGGCGTCGTCGGACCCGCAAAAGGACTTCCGGAACTCCATGATGGAGATGATCGTGGAACGCAACATCCGCGCTTCCATAGACTTGGAGGAGCTCCTCGCTTGCTACTTGTCGCTCAACTCCGACGAGTACCACGATCTCATCGTCAAAGTCTTCAAGCAAATTTGGTTTGATCTCCACTAATCACGTACTAATCTCAGGACGATAAAGGGAGAATTATCGATCAAATCTGCTTCTGAAATATGAGATTTTGTAGGAGATTGATTAGTCTTCAACAATATCACTGGAATCGATTTTATTCAAAGAGCTTCTGTTGAAGAAAAAAAAAAACAATTTGTATATAAGCAATAAATTCAGGAGTATCAAGAATCAAGATCACTTAAAGCAGGACAGCAAAATCTTTAATAAAATCCAGTACCCAAAAAAGAGCGTTCGAAAAGTATGAATGGAAAAAATTGGATGAAAAATATTCTTCTATGTTGAAAATTTTTAGATTTAATGTTTAACGTAGTGAACAAATTCATTATGAGAGATTCTCTTTCACATGTACACCTACAGAAGGGTATAATTCTGGGCCAGACTAAATTCAAATGATTTATATGCAAATGTATCATGTCAAAATATTATAAAAATAATTTGGTTCAGGTTTGCAGCGAGAGAGGAGTATGTTTTTGGAACAAATACGCTCTTTTGGTAAATATTAGAATTGGATTCGCATTTCGAAAAATTTTTAAAGTTGAATACGAGTTTTGATAAATGGCCACAGTAAAAAGAAAAAGTATCATTTATAAAATTTTCTATCACATCATATTTAATATTCCTTTCATTCAGAAACGCACATGTACGATGAAATCTATTGGAAATAATTTATAAATAAGATTGAAACTAGAATTGGGCCCTGGTGGATGGTGCCGGGCCGCCTTCTCTGCTGGGCTACATGAGCTGAAGGCCTAGTAGCCATCAACTTTTACATGGCAATTCACACTCCAGCGCCTTTCTGACACAACCATTGATCCGATCTGGTGCGAGGCACTTCCACCTGGCCTCACGAGATCTGGTGCGAGCCAAACATTCATCCGATCACCCATCGTCGCTCACTCACCCAGCTCGCTCGCTCTCTCTCTCTCTCTCTCTCTCTCTGCATCGGGCGGCAGAGACGGCCGTGGGCATTTCTGGAACGCAAGGATTGCAGCCGAAAGGCAAAGATGGCAGGGAATGGTTCAGAGGCTTCCGGCCGGTGCAGAGAGCAGTGAAGATTTCAATTTCTTCACTCGTTAGCTACCGAGTTTACTTTTTTCGGCTTGAAAAATAACGGCAGTGTAAGATATTTTTTTTTTATCGATAATTTTAGCGCTTTTGCTATTTTTCTTTTTCTTCTTTCGTCGGCACATCTCCCTTTCCTCTTGCCATTTCGCCCGCTCCGACGGCCCTCGCGAAGGGAAAAGAACCTAAACCTAGGGCTTGCATCGCTGCGCCGGCGAGCTTGGTGATAGAGCTGGATTGCTTCTCGTTGCTACTCTGGATCTCTGCGTGTCGGTGGGACTGCGGCTTCGTCGATTAGGCTGCGAGTTCGTTATCCGCCGATCGGGAACGGGTAGACGAGCTGGGGTGGTCGTTGAGTAGCGGTTTGCGTTCAAGAGGCGATGGCTGCGGCCAGGATGGGGGATCTTTAATTGGATGGCGCTGGGAGATCTGATGGCGCCCAGGTTGTCGGGGTCGTCGCCATCCGTTTCGCATCATTTGGATGAGTTCTCTGGCCGGGAGGATGGGGAAGCGACAGCGGGAGAGAGGGAGCAGGAGGCGGCGCAGCCATCTAGGAGCAACTTGCAGGTGACGGCTGCTGCCGCCGACGGCAATAGCATGGCGTTTTTGACTCAGACAGTCGTGCTCTCGGAATTCCGGCACGAGGGTTTTGAGGATTGCGCGGAGGTGGGGCCTTCGGATAGCGGGTTGGTGTCGAAGTGGCGGCCCAAGGACCGGGTAATGTGTTTCTGTATTATTTTCCTGTCAGCTGCTATGATATGCTTGTCTCCACGGTGAAAAGATGTCCCTAATTCTATTGTTTTTTAAAGAAGCCAATCGGAAAATGTGAAATTCACCTGGTTTGGGTCTAAGTGAATCTGTTATAATCTATTGTTTGTTTCCAATGGACTTATAATTGAATCTCATTTAATGGTTCCGGAGTTCATTTCATCTACTTGATTGAAGATAGCATTAGTATTGATCAGATGATACATAAATTAAATTTCATTTTGCCAATCAAACAAAAATAGGCTAGACACTGAAGACGGTTATTGGCATCATGAATTTTTACTCTAGCAAGTGGATTTTGATTATAATCTTACAATTGGTTTTAAACTAGAATATTGTATGTGTTACTCTGCCAACAAAAAAAAAACCTAGAATAAAATGCATAGTTGGTATTTTTTTTTAATCAGAAATGACCAATATATATGTTCTGCTGCAACATGGTATCAGTTAGAGAGAATGAGCAAAAATTTCCTGAAAATTGACCTCCATCTTGCCTTGAAGATCATGAAGATACTCTTTATCTGGGGATTATGGAACATTGTGAACAGGGGGTAAGATGTGGAAATAATTAACAAAATCATTAAAATATCAATGTGATAATCAGTTTAAGGTGTGACATGAATTCATGATAAAATTTGATGATGGTATGCTATTGCTATTACAATGACTCAATCGTGTTGCTTTTTCCTTTCAGATATGAATTAGTATTTGCATTATCTCCCAATATGATTAGCCAAATCATGTTTTAGCAGAATCCTTAGTTAAGCCGACAGTTCCGTTTGAAACTATCACATGTCAAATTCAGGTACTAGTTTGCTACATATTAATATGCAATTGGATGTCAGTACTAGTTTGCATTCATTTTACAATATTAATGGAGATGGTGACTATGCAATAACTTTCCCAAGATGTCACATCACATACAAATACTGTTTTTCTATTCCTAAATCCTGTTTCTAAGAATATGGTTGTATGTTTAGAGGAAAAAGTATTACTTTTGGGGGTAAAATATTCAAGATTTCATATTAAACCGATACAACAACAACCACCAACAAGCCTTATCCCACAGTTATATGGATCCTTTTACTTCATTAGATTCTATTCCCTATTATATCATCATCGTGTTAAAGTGATAACAAAGGGAAAAAAGTCATAGAGTGAGCAATATGTGTCTTAACTGTTAATTATTTAGTACTTGGTGGTGTTTTTCCCTGACTTATTTTTGTTAAATTCTCAATTTTTTGTTCATTATGCTTCTCCTTGTACTTTCTTGACAATGCTGATATATAGCATTATTGTTCCTATTTCTTGTAATTTTAAATTTGAATGGCTGTCATCTTCTTTATTAATTTTGAGTTTTATAATGCAGCTTAAAACTGGTTGTGTAGCACTCGTGTTATGTTTAAATATTGGTGTGAACCCGCCTGATGTTATAAAAATATCTCCTTGTGCCCGGATGGAGTGTTGGATAGGTGAATTTTGACTTCTACTTCCACTTTTTGTTGTCGTTTATATTGAGTTTAGTTTATTCTAAAATTTTGAAGTCATGCTTTATTTGCTATACTGATAAGTGTGTATTTTGTGAAGTATTTGCCTTGTGATTGTGTGATGTTTTATGTTTATTTTTTATTTTTAAATTCACTTTGCAAGCATAATTTAGAATGAGAATCAAGTTGCCCCCTGAGGATCTGGGATTGGTTTTATGGGTGTTCCATGCTCTGTCCTCTTCTTATCCATTGATAGTCAGGGAACAGAATTAAATAGGTTCTGCAATTCATTACATTCATCTTTAAGGAACTATAGCTTATCTTTGATCAAATTGTTTTAATTTCTATTTGTGCATTTTTCCAGGTTACTTCATTCAAGTTCTCATACTGAATTTGTACTTGTCATTGAGATGCACTTTATTAATGACCATTTGATAACTTAAGCAATGTAGGGAAGGCATTTCAAAATGATATCTCCAGTGACAAAATTTACAAGCTAGGATGGAGAAGGCATTTCCTCCTTATATTTCCAAAAAATAAAAATAAAAACTGAGAACTGTTTAGTGGACCTGAGAAAACTGAATGAAATATGAAATTTGTTCATGTGCAGTTGTATTGTCTTTTTATGCTGTAGTGAAGCTTCTTTGGAAATGGTTGGTATTTTAAGCAAGGAGTTGCCTACATGTATCTTTGAGGGGATTGCCATTCAGTGTGGGTTTGACTTTTTACTATTTTTTGAAATTTTTTACTGTTAATTTGTTTTGTCATAATTCATAGGAATTTGTGTTTTACTGCTTTACATGGCTTCAGTTTTTTTTCCTGATCTCACTTTCTTTGTACATTGTGTCCTCTTATAGATGTAAAGCCAGGTCAGATCTTTAGACCATTTTAGAGATATGAACATAGTCTTCACATCTGCACTTTCATTGTCTAAGTATTTGACATGGTTTGGGATGGGGATCATGTCAATTGCATACAGTGGCTTTTCTGGTTGGACTATCATAGTTAAATTTGCTATTGTAATGGTCATTAGTCTTTATATGTTGAAAATTTTATTGATCGTGCTATTTCTTTCTGTTAAGATTCAAGATTCAGCTTTGGTTGACAATGATATGTTTCTCCTTTTGGATTTTTTATTTTCCTTCTCATTGTCACTGATATCTCGAAGATTGTTGATCTTGTGATGACTGTTCCTTCAATATCAAATGTTCTTCAGAGCAAAGGCTCAACAATACCATCTTTTACTCATGAGGTTCTCAATTCTTTTGTTTTTCTCCTCCCATTTTTCCTTCTTGGTTACACAGAATCCTAGGCACAACCATGTGGGATTGAAGTGCCATTCTGTATGGAGAGCACCAAGTTATTGTAAACACCAAATTAGTTGTGTACTGGTGCATGTTCTAGTTAAGCTGCATTATTTTGAGATTGTAATTACACGATTTACTATGCTTACAATTGTGGAGTTATAGTGCTACTAATCATTGTATCAGCTATTTTAGTAATAAGAATTTAATTGGTCTTCTCATCTGACTTCAGATTGCTATTTGACAGTTTTTTTGTTATTCAGATCCTCATTCTATGGCTGCTCCAAAAGCTCTTGAAACAATTGGAAAGGCATTGCATGTTCAATATGAATGTTGGCAGCGTCGGGTATAGCAAAATCTAACTTCTGCAATGTTTTTCATCTATGAGCTTCACTAGTAGATATTATTATAACATTTAACTGCGCAACAGCAACAAGTTCGTTATAAGCTTCAACTTGATCCCACAGTGGAGGAAGTGAAGAAGCTTTGTAATACTTGCCGGAAATATGCTAAGTCAGAAAGGGTTCTCTTTCATTACAATGGGCATGGAGTGCCTAAGCCTACAGCAAATGGAGAAATTTGGGTCTTCAACAAGGTTTTTCTGTGATTAATTTGTGGTCCTTTCTGACAGAGAGTGCTGTTTGGTATATTTATTGTATATAATTTTTCATTATGAACAGAGTTACACACAATATATTCCATTACCTATCAGTGAGCTTGACTCGTGGCTTAAGACACCTTCAATCTATGTGTTTGACTGCTCTGCAGCAGGGATGATTGTTAAAGCCTTTCTAGAGGTTTTCTATCTTAGCCAACAAAGAGTATAAATTTGATTGTTACATTGACAATCTGTTTCCTAATGTCCAATATTTTGATGCATTCAAATCTTCTATGTTCTTAGCGCCAAGATTGGAACACCTCTGCTGCCTCTGGTTCCTCATCAAAGGATTTTATTATGCTTGCTGCTTGTGAATCACATGAGACTCTTCCACAAAGTGTTGAATTTCCTGCTGATGTGTTCACATCCTGCCTCACTACACCTATAAAAATGGCATTGCATTGGTCAGTTATCTTAAGGCTTTGTGTTTCACTTGTTTGACTTTGTATTGCATTTCTGTTGAAATTTAAACTTCCTGTTCTTCTGCCATGAGTAATTATCTGCTAACTGCATCTGAGTATTGGATGATGGATATGATGATTGTCCCTTTCAAGTTCCCAACAGTATTCTGGAAAGTAGATTTATGCATTTAGCAGGTTGTGCAACAGGGGATGAAAAGAGATAAAAGTGGTTGAATTTTGACTCTTTACTAAGATATTCTTATTTATGTCTTTGATAAGTTCGTCTTTGCCTTGAATGGCTAGGGTTGCATAAATCTAATTTAACAAAGGCAAAAAAATTCATTCAATGTGTGTGGTCTGGTAAAGATAAAAAAATTCATTCAATGTGTGGTCCGGTAAAGATAAGAATAGAAGTCTTGATCTCTGTCTCACAGTTTTTTTGTTCACTGCAAAGCCAAAAAAAGAACTATTAGTTCGATACTTATTTAATACCTTGCCACAGGATTTCCTCCTGTAGAAAGCTTAGTCTTGATATCTTTCAGAAATTGAGCATCGAAGAAGAAAGATTGAGTTTAGAAGAAAAGAGAGTTGGGTGAATGATTGATATATAATGTTTTGGATGGGAAGATAGGAGGCTGGATGAGTCTTAAATAGATGAAAGCCTTCAATGGCCAAAGTTGTTGGGTTTGTTCTCAATCTTTATCTTCCTGTATCAGGCTTGGGATGTGTCTCAGCCAGTGTGCTCACTTGTATGTTTCTATCTCCATCTGGGTCTATGTGATGTCTTGTGGTTGTAGCAGGATAAACAGATTGAGACCCATTCGTTCTCACCTGTGGATGCTCAGGTTAAGTCAGACTATTGCTGTCTCCATTAGGCAATCACAACTTTAATAACTGTCGGCAAAGGTTGCACTCTGAAATTTGACGGACATTAGCAATGGCTTTTGTGGGAAACTACATGAAAAGACAGAAGTTACTCTTGCCGCTAGCAAGTTTGGCAGCTTGGATATTCTTTAATCTGCTACGCAGCAGCTTAATAACTGGATAATAGGCTAACTGATAGAGGCATAGAAAAGCTGGTAAAGTTGTAAAATTGAGTCTTCATCAGTTATTTCTGATCCCTGTTCATTTTAATTCCCCATTGTTTTGTGTCCAAGCAAGCAATCTCTGGACCTCAGAGTATCAATATTCTTTGTCATCTTATTGGATTATTTGAAATTAATTACATTGGCATACACCTGAATCGACTAGCACTTTTGTAGATAGTGTCTGGATTGTTTGTCATATATTTATTGATTTTCTGAAACTTTCAATTGTTACGTTCTTTTTTCTCTGTGGCTTTCTTTATCTATTATGTCTCAGAGCCCTTCTTTATATCCTGTTACCTTGGTCTAATGGAAAGGTTTCAAAATCTTGCATTGATATTTTTTTGTATTTGCAACTTCTGTTAAGACTTTTGGGCTTTGAAATATAGGATTTCACAATCTTTGTTATTCAGGTTTTCCTCTCGATCTTTGCTTCGTGATTCTCTCAACTACTCTCTTATCGATCAAATTCCTGGGCTTCAGAATGAACGAAAGACACTTCTAGGGGAGCTGAATTGGATTTTTACTGCTGTTACTGACACAATTGCATGGAATGTCCTTCCTCATGGTATTAGTAATATTGTTTTTTTAGGTTTCTAGAAGGTGAATGTACAATAGTGTTAAATGCAATTGCGCAGATCTTTTCCAGAGACTGTTTAGGCAAGACCTGTTAGTTGCAAGTCTCTTTCGCAATTTCTTACTTGCCGAGCGAATTATGAGAGCTGCCAACTGCTCTCCTGTTTCATATCCATTGTTGCCACCAACTCATCAGCATCATATGTGGTAGGTGTTTGGTGATTTTTCCACTCTCTCTCTCATTTTTGCACAAATCTGGACCTTTTGCACGGCTATACTTAGCATATGTATTATTCCTTTCAGGGATGCATGGGATATGGCTGCTGAAATTTGCTTGTCTAAACTTCCACAGTTGATTGCTAATCCAAATGCTGACTTTCAGGTACCATTATCTTCTTGCAGTATAGATGTGCATTCTTTAGGTTCTGTGTGGTTGTTAGTAGATTGTTGACCTACTTTATTGATGTTCTTTTTCTGTCATTTCTTGAGACTCTTCACTGATATTTTTTGCTTTGTTTAAATCAGCCAAGCCCATTTTTTACAGAGCAACTGACAGCTTTTGAGGTGTGGCTGGACCATGGCTCCAAACACAAGAAACCACCAGAGCAGCTACCAATAGTTCTTCAGGTAGGCTCTTAAGACATAGTGGTAAATTTCCAACTCCTTAGTTTTCTGCCTTCTATGTTAAAGTAGCATGCTTTCTTAAGTACCATTGATTTTCCTAATTTAGGGAAAGGTTCCTTAGTGAAGTAGACTGTCAAATATTGTAATGATTGGTTACTTCCACAGTGTCTTTGCGCTGGGACCATCTTCATAGAGTCGATTTTCTACACAAGCATTAATGCATATTTGGACAAGGCCATCTACCAACCACTCCTTTTGCTGAAGCATTGTGATCTTGTTATGACATGCACTTGACTTCGATATTTAGACTCTTTAGTCCTTATCTACCCAATTCACATTTGTGTCTTTGATCCCAACACTTCGAGTGGACTTTCAAAGATCTTTATTGATCATGTGTAAAAACAATTGGAAACATTTATGTCACACTTGGATACACGTGTCATATACTCAAGTTTGAGTAAGATGTGTGCTGAATCACGGAGTTGGAATTGGATCACTTCCATGCTAGTCTGGCATTGTGCCAGATTGTTAATTTGAGTTGGTGCTGATCTCTAGTGATCGGGAGGGGGACTATGGGAAAGAAGATGAAGAAGTGGAAGGATATAGATAAGAGGAGAATGACCTACATGGTACTGTGTTTTTTGTTTGTTTTGAGAAAACTACACATTGACCCTTGTCCACTGAGCTTAGTAGCTCATGCATAGGACCCTTCTCGTTGGGACAGCCATTGACAAATGCCATTTGACATGATTCTGGTTGTGTGGCATTCCCTTATTTTGTCAATGTTTCAGTGCTAGGCACACACAAAACCATCATCTCTACTTCATACTGATTGAAGGGGAGTCTTGGCACAACGTTAGAGTCGTTGTCATGTGACTTGGAGATCACAGGTGTGAGTCATAGAAACAACCTCTTGTAAAGTAATGTAAGACTGTGTATAATAGATCATTTCCTAGAACCTCGCATTGGCTGAAGTTTCATGCACGTGACTGCCCTCTGCTCCATACTGATCGAAAAGTATACTCCTACATACTTTACCTATGCAATTACAACCATCCTTAATTCACTTCTGTTCTTCTATCTTTTGCTAGGCTGCTGACTTTGATCTAGGTGTTCCTCTGTAGAATAAAATTAATAGATACTAGACTACATCAATAATAATCCACCTTACGATAGAACAATTATATTTTAAATAATTAAAAATATTATTCATGAAGTGTTGAAAGTTTTTAGCATCTTTCCTGTTTAATTAATCATCAGAGCTTAATTAACAGAGGCATTTTTTTTCCATTGTCTTTATTGTGCTGTCTTATAGCGTAGCTAATAACCATAATTATGATATATAACAATTCAATGGAAACTGACATCTATTTAACTCTTTTCAGGTTCTACTAAGCCAGTCTCATCGATTCCGTGCATTGGTCCTCTTAGGAAGATTCCTTGATATGGGACCTTGGGCTGTGGATCTGGTTAGTGAATGTTGTTTGTTGATTTTGTTCCTTCATAACTTCCATGACCAATAGCCATGAATTTGTTTAAATTTATCTGGTTCTAATTGGTTCTAATTGAAATTTTTTTCTTCTAGGCCTTGTCTGTTGGCATCTTTCCTTATGTCTTAAAGCTTTTGCAAACCACTGCTACTGAATTGCGCCAAATCCTGGTCTTCATTTGGACCAAAATTCTTGCTCTTGACAAGGTATTATCATGAAGTTAGTAGTTAAGTTTCATGTTGAACTTGAAATGCAGCATAGGTTTAAGTCATTCACAGTTGATTGTTTCAAATTCGTGTCTTTGCTAACTTCTAGAGAATGACTAATTTGTTGTTTACTTTTTTTTAATGATATCAGTCTTGTCAGGTAGATCTGGTGAAAGATGGTGGTCATACATATTTTATTAGGTTCCTTGATAGCATGGATGCCTATGCTGAGCAGCGAGCAATGGCTGCTTTTGTCTTGGCAGTTGTGGTGGATGGACATCGGCGGGGACAAGAAGCATGTATTCAAGCGAATTTGATAAATGTGTGCCTGAAGCATTTACAAATTGCTAATCCAAGTGATGGGCAAACTGAACCTTTACTTCTCCAATGGCTTTGTTTATGTCTGGGAAAACTCTGGGATGATTTTCCAGAAGCACAAATCATAGGTTCTCAAGCAGATGGACCAGCAACTATTTTACCTTTATTGCTGGAGCCACAGCCTGAGGTAGAATTTATACATCTTTGTAGTCTATGTTTTACTAGAAAAATTCAATCTTGTAGCTCAACATCTGTTTGGCAGGTTAGAGCTTCTGCTGTTTTTGCTTTGGGGACTCTTATTGATGTTGCATCTGTCTCATTTGGCGATGGACATAGAGTTGATGAGGAATTTGAGGATGATGAAAAGATAAAATCTGAGTTGAATATCGTTAAAAATCTTCTACAACTTGCTGTGGATGGAAGTCCTTTGGTGAGGGCTGAGGTTACTGTAGGTATGTGCAGCTATTAAAGCTTTACTTCTTTACGCATCAAAATGCCACTGACTTCTTGAGAGTCTTCCTATTTGTGTTCTCTTGTTGAGAGGTCTACCCCTTGACCAATATGGATATGTTGTTTTCTTTTTTATTGGATTCTCAAGTTTCTACTTTTCATTTGATTTCCCAACTAAGGTGTTATTAACTGAGACTCAATTGTTTCACAGCTATTGCTCGCTTTGCCTTTGCTTACAACAAACCTCTTAAGTTAACTGCTACCGAAAATTGGAAGCCTCTGAGCTCTTTGCCATCTCTGGCCAGCATAAATCATCCTAACAACTTATCACCCAGTCAATTTATGCAGGCAGGAAGAACCATCTTGCATATTGGTCCTGTATTAAGAGGTAACAGTGAGAATAATACAGCTGGTAGAGAAGGAAGGATATCCACAAGTAGTCCTATTGCATCAGTTGGCATAATGCATGGCTCTCCACTGTCTGATGATTCTTCTCATCATTCTGATTCTGGGATACTGGCCAAAGAAATTGGCAGTAATGGAATCCTTAATTGCTCTAGAGCAAGACCTTTCGATAATGCTTTATGTTATCAGTTTACTATGGCTTTGTGTAACATGGCAAAGGATCCTTCTCCTTGTGTTGCAAGCCTTGCCCGAAGAGCACTTTCCATAATTGGTATTGAACTAGTGGTTACTAAAGCTCCAAGGTTAGGCATACACCCGGGAGACTCTTCTCTTCCATCTCGCACTTCTAATCTTCCTGGATTGGCACGATCTTCCTCATGGTTTGACTTGAATGCTGGTACCTATCTTTTTTTTATTTTTTATTTTTTGTTTACTTGTAAGCCTTTGAATTTTCCTGTACCATTGCATAAAATTTCTGCATTATACTGATTCAAAATTTCTGCATTATACTGTTATTATAAGTCCATAACTTCTCCATTTTTAAATATATAAATACTAATCAATGCAGGTCAGATATCTGTGGCATTCCGAACCCCTCCTGCTAGCCCTCCTCGTCAAAATTATATGGCAGGACTGCGCCGAGTATGCTCTCTTGAGTTCAGGCCACATCAACTGAATTCTCCAGATACTGGATTAGCTGATCCACTTCTAGGAGCTGCTGGATTGTCTGGTGGTTCTGAGCGTAGCTTACTTCCACAATCAACTATCTATAACTGGAGTTGTGGTCATTTTTCTAGACCGCTTCTTGCTGGAACTGATGACAGTGAGGAAACTATTTCTAGAAGAGAAGAAAAAGAGAGAATTGCTTTAGATAGCATGGTTAAATGCCAACATTCTTGTGAGTAGGCTAATAGTTATGCCATACAAAATCTATTTGTATTGCACTTGTTTTTCATAATATTATTTGTGTTGGTTGTTTTATCTATCTGGGCAAACTTGACTAACATACCTTATGCTGTGCCAGCTAATATAAAACTTGCCAAGCAAATTGCTAGCTGGGACACCAAGTTTGAAGCAGGCACAAAGGCTTCATTGCTCTTGCCATTTTCTCCAATTGTAGTTGCTGCTGATGAGAATGAACTGATCAGGTAACACATATAACAAGCTCAAATTTCTCCTATAACTTCTTTCATATTAATATCAAAGTAATTGTTAGAACTTCTATAAACTACATGAGAATGTTAATATCATAGAACTTGCTTTCTAGAATATTTGCCTTATTTTTCTCTTCTTTGAATTTTGTTTTGTTCACAATGCTTGATGTTATAAACTCCTCATAGCACTATAGGCTTGTTGTAATCTGCCCCATCCATGAAATATTTGACATATCCTGAAATTTCAATGTCATGACGATGATTCATTCTGTCAGCTATGTTGGGATTCTTTAATTGAACCACGGATGCAGTTTGACATAATTCCATTTCTCATTCTCATCTTTAAACCATTTTTGTCCATCTTTTTGGCACATGAATCTTGTTCGTCGAGTGAACTCTACCTCACTGATTTGACATATGGATTCTTTGACTCATTTGAGCATTTATGTAATTTAATGATTTCATTGAAGAATGTGAGCTTACCAAGATGGATCTGAGCTACAGTCCATTGAGCTTTTCTAGATTAAATAAGCAGATCAAATGTCTATGAAATATAATACGATTTAATTGTTTTTTTTACATATATAATTGCCTCTCTTTACAGTGGTTCAATTAAGCAACTTAATAGTATCTATAGGTTTACATGGTCTGAAGTGAGTTGTTTGTCTAATGAAAAGCCATATTGTTAGTACTTGATGTTTTCAAGACAGTCCTATCGTTTTTGTCAACATTTTACATCGAAGAACTCTAGCCTATATGTTGAAATCTTTTTATCCAATGGCATAAATCTATGTTAAATCTTGATTAAAGATCATGAATCTATGCTACTTTGAACAAAGACAACTCTTAGTGAAGCTGCCTAAGCTTGTGTGGCCAATGTTATTATATTCAGCACCACATGATCAATCACATCCAATTGACAAAAGATAACAACAACTAGCTGGGTTATTCCCCCTTTCTGTGGATGGTGACATTAAACTCATCCTATGACTGAATCACTTGAGCCTTCCTTGGTCTGCCTCTAATTCCAACACCTTCAACATTAATCATTTCTTTTTATCGAATCATAGAATCTCAATGGTAATCTTTGATATTTAATACATTTATACCATCTCAAGAACTTCACCCAGCTTCACCTGTTTTCTTGATCCTTGTACTTTGGAATCTATTGGAAGTACACTAAATCTCTCCTCGATTGTAGTAATATTTTATTCTATTTTTTTAGTAATCTCACACATCCCATGGAACCTTAAAATATCTACCCGATAATGTATTATAGGATGGATTTATATTTGGCAGACAGTACTTAGTTTATTGCACTTTTGTGCCAAAAAACTAGATAAATTATTTATTTGTGACACTTCAACATTTCCTTTGGTCAAATGCTCCATAAGATTTAATTCTGAATGTAAAATGTTGATCATCCTGTAATTACTTGGTCTGGGTATTGAGATTATAGTAGTTCCATTAGCTTAAAATTGAAATATTTGCAGGGTATGGAATTATGAAGAAGATACTTCTTTGAACAATTTTGATAATCATGAATCATCTGATAGAGGGATATCCAAGCTCTCCCTTTTGAATGAACTTGATGACAGCTTGCTTCTAGTTGCTTCAAGTAAGCCACCTCATTAATTACCTACCGGAGAGGCTCTCTTAGCTAACAGATTTTGCTTTTGATACTAATGTAGGTGATGGAAATGTTCGTTTTTGGAAAGATTTCACAGTAAGGGGCAAACAGAAACTTGTAACAGCATTTTCTTCAGTCCAAGGTCATCGAAGTGCAGCTCGTGGTACGGCTGCAGTTGTTGACTGGCAGCAGCAGTCTGGCTATTTGGTACTACAATTTTCACTCTTGTACCACCTTCTAGGTTATCTTTGTATCTTGTCGTCCATGTGGTTCTGACACAATTATTATTATTTTGACTTAATTTTAGTATGCTTCTAGTGACACATCACCTGTCCTGCTTTGGGATCTGGACAAAGAACAGCTAGTTAGCTCCATCCCATCTTCATCTGACAACTGCATATCAGCATTGGTGAGAGCTATTTTAATTCTCGTGTTCTTTAATATGCAGAAAAGTAATTCAGAAATAGGCATTTGTAGCAAAATTGACTTACAATCCAATTCAAGAAATAGCTAGCAATTCTTTGGCCTATCACTTCTGCAGCAGGAGTGCTTCAATAACATTATATTCCTGATTTGTTTTACTCAATGTCTAGTTCATGTAGTGTTAGTAGTGGGCATGGTTGGATGGATTATGTTTGCACACAGGATTTCAACCAAAGCTAATGTGGCGGTTCTACATTTTTTTCTTGAGGCATAGTTTTGTATTCACCAGCATGTAGATCTACCATCGGAACTAGACTAAGATTCTCACAGATTTAATACTTTTTTGAGCATCACATGTTAAGACTCTTTTGCTTTACAAGATGTGCATTCTTCCTCATTTTTTTATTGCAAGACTGTTCATTTAGTTAAAAAATTTTGTAATCTGTCCCAGTCACTTTGGCAACATTGTGTTGTTCTTTGATACTATTGTATGGCATCATCATTCTGAAATTTGTTCTTGAAGTAGGACAATGTATTAGCAATTCTAAAAGTACGGTTGAAACATATCCTGCAAATTATTCAGTTCTACTTATTGAGAAATTACATGTGGGCTATATTTTTTGTGCATGCATCTTTTCCTTTGGAATTATTGCAATCTCAAAATACTGATTTAGAAATCTCAAAGTACTCATTTAGAAATCTCATTCTTGTGCTTGGGAAAAACGATAAATGTGTACAGAAAAGTGTTTGCCTATCATTTTCAAATTATCTAAATATTCATATTTGTGATTAGCTCTATCTTTTTTATGTTCATTCATAACTGTATGTGCAGATATCATGTCTACATTACTGTATTCACTAATTATTATTTTACTAGCTTGGGTTGGTTCTATGTATTGAAATCTTCCAAATTTTTCTCTATACTTTTCTTTAATCTTAATGCCAATGATCTTCATTTTGCAGTCTGCTTCTCAAGTTCACAGTGGTCAATTTGCAGCTGGCTTTGTCGATGGTACTATCAGGATATATGACATTCGCACTTCTGAAATGTGAGAATGAAATACTTTATTAAAACTGGCTTTACTTCATTGATTCTCACATAAGAGTTTTAGCACGTTTGAATTGATTCTATAATCCATGGAAGCAGATGCCTAGCCATGCCGGTTGGCATGGGTGGAATTTAGTGTTCCGCTTGCCGACTGGCACTGACACGGATGCAGTGGCCTCATGGAGGCCTCTGTGAGGTCTAAGGCTGCTGTGACCTTGCAGCAGCCTTGTCTCGCAGCAAGCCCGACCAATAGAGACTAAGTACGTCTTTAAAGATGTAGGAGGCGGATTAATAGGAAAAATAGAATAAAAATAATATATTTTAAAAAATATTAAAACCTTATCAGCATGGTACAATACAGTACCGAAACATATCGTTCCAGTTAAACTGAACACTCGCACGTTTCAAAATTTTAAATAGCAAGAAGAATTTTTTTCAGCAATAAGCAGTCATGGTTGTATCTGAAATTAGTAATAATATTCTCCCAGGCCATCATAGGGCTATAATGTATTTGCACTCAAGTTTTGTTGTTTGGTTTAATCTATAAATTTCTAGGAAACTATTCCATGAGAAATGTCTGCTATATGGAATTCTTCTTGTTATTTGGTAAAGGTGTCAATTTCTGTAATATGTTTGCACGTAACTTGAGTTATTGTTTGTGTGCATGTTTTTATTGATATATTAGTTTATCTGGGAGTATGGAGTCTATGCTCCTTAAAACATTGCAAAAACTCTCTTTCCCTGGTGGTATTTTTTGAAACAGTACCGTCATATCTGGATTTAGAGGCCTTTTAATTAATTAGGCATCGTAAATCACTTGTTTTTCCTCTGGCATTGAAGGTTCCTTTTATTATCATTCCTTGCTGCTATATATTTGCTGAATTTCTAAATCTGGTCTTGTAGGCCGGTCTGCACTGCTCAACCTCATACACAGAAGGTGGAGAAGGTTGTGGGAATTGGTTTTCAGCCTGGACTTGATCCAACTAAGGTTTGGAATTTAAGGCTTGAAATTCTGGTGTTATTTAAATTTTCACTTTGCAATTTCCTTAGCTAATATTTGGCCGATGGTAGCTATTTTATTTCTTATCTTCTCTTGTTTGATTTTTATTCAAATGCAGATTGTCAGTGCATCGCTTGCAGGGGATATACAGTTCTTGGATTTCAGAAACCAATCCGAACCATATCTTACTTTCGATGCACATAGGGGCTCTCTTACTGCCTTGGCAATTCACCGACATGCCCCAATAATTGCGAGTGGTTCGGCCAAGCAAGTTGTGAAGATTTTCAGCCTAAAAGGAGAACAACTAGGCATGATCAGATATTACCCCACTTTCATGGCTCAGAGAATAGGTTCTGTTAGCTGTCTTACTTTCCACCCATACAAAGTACTCCTTGCTATTGGTGCAGTGGACGCCTGTGTATCTATTTATGCAGATGACAGTTGCCAAACAAGATAACTTGCTTTGGATATGCAAACCTTCAGACCTCTTATCAAGGAACATTGATTGCAATTCGATAATCAAGGAGACGGTAACTGCAACTGCTGCAGATCGTCACGTTTGGCTGCACAAGCCTGCTCTGCTTGTGGAATTTGTATCTTACATTGTTTATTAGCCTCCTCTAAAGAGGATCACACCATCAGAATTCCTGCGCCATCGGAGGCTCTCACTAATAATCATATTTAGGTAAAAAGTTGTACATAGTTCCTTTTTTTATGTTTATGTTTATGTTTCTTTTTTTTTTCTTATTTATATTTTTGATCAATTTTTCTTTACTTTGTAAAATTGCACTTTCATATTATAAATTAACTATTGGCTGCTTTTGGAAATGGGATTGTGATGTTGGTCACTGAAAATGGTTTTTGGCAGCAAATGACCTATTTTGGATGTTTCATTCTTCCTCTGTCCAAAAATTTACATTGGTGCATAATATACTCTGATCACTATCATTTCAATTACTGAACAAGTATCAAAATGTATCTTTTAGTTCCTTGTGATGCAGTGAAGAAGAAGGCTTGTCACCTGTTAAGTCGTTGATTCTTTGTCTTTAATAATTTTTGTTGGATTATTGCTGTGATGGTAAAGTCTGAAGAACTTGACTTCTAGTTACAAAATCCAAAATGTGCATCTATTGAGCCAATTAATGAGATTATGTCGACGAGGGTTTTCTCACTCTACTTGCTTGTGATGCCGATGGCACGCATTCAACATTCCAAGGGATGTAATCCCATTTTAGATGTTTTTAAGATTTCTGTCCTTGCATTTGTTACCGTCGTATTATTGCGGTGAAAAGTTGCTGATTTTACTGTTATACTCGTGCATCATAGTTTAAGGTAGCCCCCAATGTGGTGGTTCATTTCCTTCTGACTTTATTGCTCAAGGAAAGCTGATTATTTATAAAATGGGCCTGATGGTCTTTTCATGTAATTCTTATGTGCCACGTTTTGATTTACTGTCAGAATTTTGAGTTTCTCTTTTTGGATAATGTAATTCGAAATTGTGTCACAATATTTAATGGGCACCAATTTGCTCGGTCGCAGAACGAAAACTAGGAAATGCTTGCCAAATAGTACTAATAATTTCCGACCACTGTTAAATTGCTTATATAATGCATCTGAACTTCGTTGACTTGATGCCAGTGTTCTAGTGAATTAAGCTAGCATGTTTCTTTTTTTGGTTAGGTCGACATATAGCTTAGTAAATAATTTGCCTTGTACAACTTTATTCCCTGAAGTCATTCCAAAACCAGGTTACAACTTTGATCGAGTTTTTAATTGCAATTAGCTGCCCTTTGTGCAATTTCGGATTACGTCCCTAATATAGGCATCATATTGGTCAACCATTTAGATTGGCAGGATTATAATTATGCTCAATCCTTTTGTTCCTTATGGTTAATTTTTACATCTTTTTCTTTTTCCTATCTTTCTTCCTACTCCCGGCAAGTTTACTTTGATTTTAATTCTCTGAACTCTATGTTATGTTATTTAACAACACATTCCAGTGCCATTAAATATTAAATCTAATGAAGTGTTCTAATGCATATTTTATAATGAGTTTAATATATTAATACATGTAGAATTTGATTCGTTATTATTGATGTACTGATAATGAATTTTCAAAACTAGCATATACATATAACATTGTCCCTATAGGGCTAATGTGTTTGGTTTATTTCATGACAATGACTATAAATTCAGACTAGCATTTAGTATATTACTATCATTTGGACATTAATTTTCAATGATAATCATTTGGTGCTTGCCAATGTTTTGAGTTACTTTCAATATACATTACTATGCATATACTTTATAATTTTTTTTATGGTCGTACTGACGTTGGACATATTTTGCGTACCAAATAATTGCTAATAATTGTGTATATATAAACTGACCTTGTTTAATTTGTTTTTTTGAGTGGCATTTTTTTGAGCTTTGATTAAATATCACACATAATTACATTAATTTTTTAAAAAGGAGGTAAACTACTAGAGATGAATAATAATTCCTTAAAAACTATTAAATCTTATATAATACTTGAGAAATTAAAATTTTATGGAGAGAGGTGGGGTAATGTAATTATGTTTTAAAGTGTTTTTGTTTCCTATTTACCCAACAATAAAAGTTTTTTGGTTAGCTATCTCTTGCTGTTCATATGTGAAAAAACCACATCGGCCACTTCAGCTAGGTAGGTCGAAAATTTTAATTTATCAAAAAGTTAGTAAAGCTTGAATATTTTAATGATTTTATTTAACACTTGAGCTCCCCACATTAATTCTAAATTTAGAACCAAATTAAGAGTTCGAATCTGTGTATGAAACAATAATTTGAATTGCTTTTACTCCAATTAAATTTAAATTTTAAATGCTAAAATACAACAATAAGTTCTAAAGTTCTTGCATGCAAAACATCATTCATAAGGAAAAAAATCATAAAATTTAAATGAACTTCTGCTTATTCAAAATATCTCAAGGAATAATAAAATAATTATCTGTATCTTAATAAACTGCTAATTATAAGTGGTTGCAAGTCAAATTATTATCTAATAAATAAGAATTATTTAGACATTTGCGTAACGTGGCTTTCTAAAAAAAAACAGAATTTTGAGAGAATTTCTATGGGAAAGCAACAAGATGTTGAGCAGGAGAAGACATTCCTGAGGACTAGTCTGCTAAAATCTCACTTGAGTATTTAAAGCATATGCTAATTTTAAAGAATAAATCTTTACATCAAACATTATCAAGGAAGAAGGTACTGCACAATAATAGTCCAAAAAGAGTACAAGACGCACAAGAAACTCCAACTTTAACATCAAATGATCATCACCAAGGATGGATCCTCCTGGGGAAAAAACAAGTCTCTTGCTTTTATTCTTTTGTACTTCTCTATACAGTAAATAGAAATAACTTGATTATGCAGCATCAAATCTAATTTCCCATCTATATACTTTTGCATTATAGATCAAAAGTTAAGGAGAGGGAAAATGTTATCAAAAACTAAGATCTACATCTATTACTACCAATACTTGTGGTAACATATTGACAATTAGCATTTCCACAAACAACATATATACAGATAATATGCAGGTCAATTAGATGTGAAAAAAGGACAATATGAAGGATAACAAGGGGATCCAATCTACTGTATATTGAACAGGAAGGATTTATGATAAACCACTTCCACGGATCCACACAACACTATCAATCCAAGCATTCATCAGAAAGAAAACAATAGTTTAAAAGCTGATTGTTTGCATACAGAACAAAAGGGAAATCTCAAAGATACCTTACAAAGCTCGACGATCCTTCTATACTTCTTATCCTGCCAACAAAAGTACGAATGGAAAGATCATGAGGGCCTCACTGAGCAGTGGATCGCTTTATCAGACTCGGGCAGTTGCTATGACTACAGGACCCGCCGAGGCGAGGGATGGAACAGTTCCGCCAAGAAAGGATAAGAGCCCGCTAGACGCGCCCGCCTCCCGCTCATCGAGGAAAAGATCATCCGGGACGTGGAAAGCCCCATGGACTCCGACGATGGCAGAACCGGCAACTAGAGCCGAGATCAGAAGAGATCCGACTGAGGTAAGGAAGAGGACAAAGACGGTGGCGAGGACGAGGCCGGCGAGGGTCTCTCGATCAGAGAAGGTGCGGTCGAAGATTACCAATGGAGAATCTGACGGGCGGAAGAGGTAGAGAAGGCACCAGGCAGCGAGTAGGCCGAGTAGGACGACGAGGGAGAACGGGTTAGTGATGAGGGAGACGGCAAGAACGGCCGCGATGATGGCCGCGTAGTTGACGCGGAAGTAGGAGAGATTCTTGCGGAAGCGAGAGGCGGCGTCCGAGAGGGATTCCGGGCGGGAGAAGGCGGAGCGGTCGACAAGTTCCGACCACGGGCGTCGGTTGGAAAGCGAGCGTTGGACGGACTCGGAGAGGCGGGAGAGGAAGAGACGGAAGGCCGGGTTGGCGACCGGGGCGGTAGGGGCGGCGGCGGGAGGAGTTGGGTTCAAGATGGGGAGGGTTGACGGTGTGGCGGCGGCGGAGGACATCATCGCCGGAAACTGCAAGGGCCTTTTGGGCTGCGACCGAAACAGAAGGGATTCGAAAATTTTTAAAAGTGTTTCAGTGGGGAGGCAGTCGGTGGTCAATCTGCTTCGCGTGCGTACAAAGGAACGTCGGTGGGGGTAAAAACTAATAGAGTGGGTGGCGTTACACTTGCTAATTTATAAGTTACATTTGCAAATTTTGTGTGTGAGAGAAATTTCAAATTTAATATTTTATTTATTATAAGAGGTGTGAGAAAAATCAAAATTTTCAAAAAACTATGTCATTTATCAAATATATATATATATTTCAAAATTTTATTTTAAAATAAAAAAGCGACGTTAAAGTGTTCAAATTCTTTTTTTTTAAATCCTTTTTTTAATTTCGGATTTTTTTTTTAAAAAAAGAAAACTAAAAAGACATTGAGATTTTCTGTATTCTAGGGCCCAATTATTTGAACCCAGTACGTATGGGTAACATGGGCTTAATTTTGATTCCGAAACGAATCGGTCCAATATATGGCCCAATTTCCTCCGTCACATAACATTTGACTCTTTGTCGGATGCCCTAATTTATGATATAAACGATACCCAGACCGCCGCTCGTAAAACCCTTTGGCGAAGAGCAAGCGGCGGCGTAGAGAAGCAAACCCTCTGCGTGAAGATGCCGAAATCTAAACGCAACCGGCCCGGTGAGGGAAATCTTGTAGTTGATCGAGCTCACAGTCAAGCAATCTATTATTCCAGTTTACCATTTGTTAGATTTTCTTTTTCATGTTCGATTTTAACTAGTTTAGCGAAAAGGTATTTTTCGGCGTGTTTCGACTTGTGATTCTTGTTTTGGTTGATGAGCGCAGTGACACTGTCGAAGACGAAGAAGAAGGGGAGAGAGCACAAAGAGGCAATTGTGAACGCTATCAAGGAGGCGGTTGAACATTGCGATTCTGCTTACGTATTTACTTTCGAGAATATGAGGAATCAGAAATTCAAGGAGTTCAGAGAGCAGCTCAAGTCCAGTAGCAGGTATTCTGTTGAGATTATTCTGGTTGTATAAGCTTTTATGTCATTTCTTGTTATTCTTTACTAATGATGGCTAGACGATAAAATCCCTTGGCGCAGATTTTTTCTTGGGTCAAACAAAGTGATGCAGTTAGCCTTAGGGCGATCCGTAGCTGATGAAGTCAAGCCTGGCATTCATAAACTTTCTAAAGTGAGATTTTTTTGTTTTGCTTTATTAATTAATCATTCCATTGTTCATGCTGAGATATATTATTTATCAGTTTATTCGCCATGATGCTGGGCTTCTCTTCACTAATCTCTCTAAAGAAGAAGTTGAGAGGTAATCCTGGCCGACCTGCTTCAGTATTCTTACCTAGTCTTTATCAATCCAAGTCTTTTTAGTAACAATAACAGCTACTGACGACCAGTGGATTGTCCATATGGTTGAAAATTGAGTTAAATGATTTAATCTAGGGAAGGGCTAGGGGGAAAATAATGGATTGCATTCCTTTCATTTTATTATTTATTCAAGGCTTATTTACAATTTTAGAAAACAATGATCAATAACTATTCTGGGATGACTTACTTGGTTGACTTGACACCACTATTAGAGCCTAGATGTGAGAAATTTGTCTTTTGGAGTTCACTTCAATATCTTGCATTTTAGGCAAACAGTTGTTAGCTATATTTTTTCCTTCGCTCTGATTGCTCCATCTGCTCTTCATGTGTTTCACTTCATAAGAAGAAGGAATTCCTTTCTATAAACGTTGAAATAGGGGCTTGTCTAGTTACTAACCACCCCACAATCACTGCTTATCTGGTAGGCTTATTAATTTGATTGTTTCTTAATTTTTAAATGAATATTAAATGTGAGTCAATTTGAATTTTCCAGAATTGAATTGTTCTGCAAGTCTACATATCATTATATGTTTGAATCTTTGCTGCTTCATTATTTTGGTCTAAAATTTGTCAAAGTTCACTTGTCACACCATGAAAAATCCATGGATGACTCATGTGGCAGAATTTCACTTTAAATTACCTCATCAAATTCATAAGAGCGAACTAATTATAGGATTAACATTTCCTACTGAATATCATTCTGGCAAGCAAGCATACATGAAAGGAAATGTGAAGAAAGAAATGAGAGGAATACAGAGAGAGTAGAGGTTTTATTAGCTTTACATATGTTACCTCCTTATGGTTTTATACATAATTTGTGGTTCTTTATGTTTTTCTTATTTCTTCTTGCTGCATTAAAATAAATGCAAGGGTGTTGCCTTTTTGTGTAATTACTTTTAGAATTGAACCACAAGTTGGACGGTATCTAGTCTAAGTTATCTCCCTATGTCTTTGTCACAAATTGCTGGCAGACCTAAGTTGTACTCTTTAATGCCTTGGAAAGCCTCGTTTTAAATGCTGATAAAATTGCATAACAATGAATCTTGCAAAGAACTAGCTAAGTCTCTACCTATGTAAGTTACATCACAACTGTTAATATCTTAAAGTTGAGAAAAACAAGAAACAGGTGTTCTAATGTTTTAAATAATTATTATGTTAAACTATTTACTTATTTACTATGATTTTGCCTTCTTTTTAATGGAGCAAGTCAAGGATAATTCATGTTGGTGTATTATGTTTTGAGGAATCATTTATCTTTTATAGTGAACAAAGCAACCAAATTTCTTTACTAAAATGGTAGAAGGAATATTCTATTTGCTCTCCAATTATGAATTTGTGATTTGAATCTTATGTTATATTGACATAATTATACTTTTGATTAAAATTAAGGCTTTTGGCTGATCCAATAAAATTTTTGAGTGGCTAAAGCTGGTAAAATTTATTCGTATTCAATATATTACCCCGATAAAAAATTAATTAATTGATTTTTTCTTATATTTCATACTTGAAGTATTCATATTTCACACTATTATCATCACATCTTAAATCAAATAAACCAAATAGCTAGTCCTCTAGGCATTTGTGATTCTGTTTCACTGTTTACTGACTCCTCAAAACTTTTTGCTTTATATACACGTAAAAATTAATTCGATATTGGGTAATAAGAAATATACTTACAACCAATTAAGGAATTTAACAAGTAATATAAAGTTATAGGGAACACAATATTTGTCTAGAAATTTTTGACCTTGGGACCTAGTTGCGTGAAGGCAGATGCATAACTAAAAATTTATATATATCTATCCGAAAGGAAAGTTATCTTGATCACAACAACACTATATCAACGATAAAATATTCAGACTTACTATTTATTGGCTAGTATATATTTTAATTGGATTTTGATTTAATATTACACAGGAAATTCATAACAAATCCTTGCTCAATACTTGTGCAGAGCATTCAGAGAGTACGAAGGATATGATTTTGCAAGGACAGGGACCGTGGCTACTGAAAAGGCATGGAAGTTCTTATTGCTTTAGTACAATAATGTTCATATCTGAATTTCCTATTCCATAATATTGCAGGTTGACCTAAAAGAAGGTCCATTGGAGCAGTTCACACATGAAATGGAGCCATATCTTCGTAAACAGGGTGTTCCAGTTCGCTTAAATAAAGGTTCTTGCGCTTCTCATGTGTTTGTTTTAAGTTAATATAAAATTTAAACACAAAGATGTCTCTGATGATTCTAAATAATGCCGTGGACATTTTTCCACCTTTAAAAACATAGGAATCGTGGAACTGGTTTCGGACTTTGCTGTATGCGAAGAAGGCATGCCTTTGTCACCAGAAGCAGCTCGCACATTGGTAAATCTATATTCATAACATCAACTAAATTTCGCTTGTCATTTATAGAAAGTTTCGGTTAACACTAAATGGCTGCTAACTGAGCAGTGGACCTTTTATTCTTCGATTAAAAATGACATACTAATTGAAACATATTGTAAATTTTTGTAGAGGTTGCTTGACATTAAGATGGCTACTTTTCGCCTCCATCTTTTGTGTCGTTGGACGCCTGAAGATTTTGAGGTTTACAGAGAGGACTTGGATCATTCTGATCTGGAGTCGTAACTCCAACAGTCAGCATCAGGACGATTGAAGTTCTACCGAGAGATTGTCACATGCGGAAATATAAGTGTTTTGCTTCGTTGTTCTAGTTGGGCTTGCTTGTTTATTAGAAAAACAAAATACGCTGTTTCTGTGTATCATAAAACATATATCAACTGCGTTGTGTAGCAATGCAGAATTTTCCGACAACAGTTAGGAGTGATTTGAGTCATCAAGCTAAATTGTAGATCTCTGTGCTAATTATCCACTATTTATTAATATCTGCTCGTGATTAATTCTGCCCATAGGATTTTCGAGCTCCCTTCAGTGATGTCTTACTCTTGGAAACCATAGAACATCTAGTTAGAATAAAAATTACAACGCCATCCTTTGTTTTAAAAAATTACTACTTGCAAGTATCTTCAATATGCTCGTATGCTCGTGTACTTTTCTGTCCTGTTTTGTCGAAAAGTAAACATATATTTAAAATGGTTATCAAGTGAAGAAGCATTATTGCTTTTTTGTAATTCTGGATCTTCCAACTAACTCGGGAAAATAATAATCTTCTCAATATTGAAAACTGTGTGCCTAAAAACTAAATCAACAAAAAGAAAAGATAAAGCAGAGGCAGTAAATCAACTCGGGAGGATGTCGTCGCTTGGAAATGTATGGGTAGAAGTTGAAGACGACGAGGGTTTCTCAGTGCTTGGCTTGAAGAAACAGAAAGCGCAAGTGAGATAAGACCGGAGGGAGTGAGACTGCTCCTTCAAGAGCTTGGTCGGAGCGGTACGAGAGCGCGTTAACGACGAGGGTGCAATCCTCTCGATGCTCCATCTTTGTATCAAGTTGGAGCAATCGACGTGCCAAAGTGGGGAAAAATGTGAGCAAGGTTGGGCTGTCGGTCCGACCAAAATCTAAGCTCGTCTCCTGCCTGGCACAGGCACACGACCCATGGTCCGTTTGCTTGCTCTTCCTGCTCGTGCCCGAGTAAGAAGAATGGGGGACGATAATTCTCCTCCTCAGCGAGGTGGCAGAGGCTCGTCTTTCGGGAAGGTTTAGCCTTTAATTCTTTAATTCTAGGTTTTTCTTTTATTTAATGATCTGATGGTTCCATTTTCCGTGTGTTCCAATTGTGCTCGTGGTTCATAGGTGACATGGGCGAGAACTATTTAAGCCCCTGAAGCTATCTGAATCAGAAGTTAGCTAAATCAGGTCGTAGAGGCCCTGGTCTCAGTAGATCTCTGTTTCGGTAGAAGTCCCTCCAGTATCTATATCTCGGTAGGAGACTTTCCAGTTTCTATGTCTTGGTTGAATACCTCTCGGTGGATCTCTGTCTCGGTAGAAGCCCCTCTAGTATTTATGTCTCGGCAGGAGACCTTCCAATTCCTATGTCTCAGCTGAAGACTTCTAGGCAGATCTTTGTCTCGGCAAAAGCCCCTTCAGTATCTATGTCTCGATAGGAAACCCTATGTCTCGGCAAAAGACCTTCCAGTTCCTATGTCTCAGCGAGAGACTTCTCGACGGATCTATCTCTGTCTTGGCAGAAAACATCTTATCATACTATTCCGGAAAGATGTTCTATTTATATATATTCAATTTAATGTAGATTACTGACCTCTAGGACTTATACGGTGTTTGACAGTAAGGAGTCCTTACCTTACCTACCATTTATAAATATTAATGAGGTATAGTGTACTGGTAGCTTACTGCTCCCAGCATCTATGGAGGAATGTCTTTCCACAAGGGGTGCATTAATGAAGACATGATATTCTTTACTCCTATCCATTTCATACTGCTGTCAGAATAATTCTATACTGCTGACAAAACATCCTCATTGATTTTCACATAAAGAGCGTCAGATTTGAGTCTCTTCTTTTTCTTCTCCTTCTGACTTGAGCGTCGAAGTAGCAACATCGGAGTGTCTCTGGCGTCCCCTGTCACTTTCTCTAATCTATTTCAGGTGCTTGTATTGCAGTCAGCCGGTCTCCAGTTCATTCTTTCCGGACATTGCTCCTGTTTATGTGATCGACCCACTCTCATGTATTGGGTCTCT
>JBAMHZ010000097.1:1533239-1549343 GCA_037177395.1 Alpinia galanga | reverse complement strand
GATCATCCTTTTATTATCTGGGGTGATATGCTTCTAACTTTTAGTTTATAAGGAAGCAAACTTATTTATTAAGAGACTTAGTCATAAATGAAGCTGCATATGAGCCAATTGGATGATCATCACTCTTACCAAAAGTAATTAGGTAATTTACCTTGTTCATGGATCTAGCATTGCAGCCAATTAGAATGTGTGTCACGTGTATCCCTATGTGTCAGTGGGCCTGAAAATGCAAACGTGTCAGTCGGCTTGTAAATGTAAAAGTGTTAACAATTAAATGAAATACTTAAATAAATATCAAACAAAATAAACCTTTTGTAATTTAAATACAAAACAAATAATCACTATGAGAAATATCATCATCAGGTGTCTCCACAACAAGTAGATGATCAATCCTTTTGGGCAGTATGACTGTCATATATGCATCATATATAGATCAGCAAGTAATGAAACTTTATCTTATATAAATGAATTAAAAATGGGAAAAAAAATATATATAAATACCATGTAATTAAATATTAATCACTATCATTGTCTGAAAAAGATAATTGATCATCTACCTCACTATCAACTTCATTATCTTCATCCTCGTCATTAAGAATAATTTGACCATCCCTACCCAACTCCATTTACGCATTTGACATATTTATATGATGATGCTCAACATCTAATCTACAAAGTTGGGATATCTCTAAGTCTTCACTAACTATTGAAGTTGCTTCATTAAATGAAATCTCTTAGTTAGCCTCAATATTGAAATTATTTTCAAATTCAATTTCTTCAGATACCTCATCAACTTTAGTTACTTCATTTATTTCTCAGTGTTGAATCTTTTGCACTATCTTCTAATGGTCTCTACGCTTTATATCATTTAAATAATAAACTTGACTTGCTTGGTTGGCCTAAATGAATAGGTTATCAGCGTACCATGTTTTAGAAGTGTTAATACATAAGAGACCAAACTCTTCAACCATTGATTTTTTTAGGATTACATTGGAACTATTCACATCAGAATAATTGTACTTTATACCTGAAAGAGTAAAATAGTTGAACAACATCCTTCAACACTCCAAAAAAATTCAAATTGTTACCATCAAATGATGATACGCTAACCCTCTGAATAGTTCTGTAAGAATCACGAGACTTCGTATGGTATCGAATATCATTTATAATGCAGGTATTATACAGTTGAACTTCAACATCAGGTCTCATTGCTAAATAGTACAACTCATTTGTGATCTCTGAATTTGTTAAATTCTTTAACATATCATTCTATCATTAAACTATTGTGGAAAATCTCTCTCATGATATTGCAGAAGTTGATTTGAATGAACTTTATATGATAGAAGTTATAGATATTTGCTGCATAAATAATTATTTAAATTAAAATTTTATAATGAAATAGAAATAAAATAATAACATAATGTAAAACTTACAACTTCTTTATTGTTGAGAATATACTAATGTTCTTTCTTATACAAAGTTAACGACAATTTTAGATTATGTTGGTTGCTGAACACTCTTGCTTATTGTGAGAAGACACTTAAATTTCATATTACTGGTTGAACATCTTTATTTCATTTTGGCTACTAAATCTTGTTTCAATGTGACTCATATATAAAGAACTAAAAGTCAATGCCTCATTTATAATATACCCATCTGTAATAGATCATTCTGGCCTTGTTTTATTACGAACATATTTTTTTAGTCTGCCCAAATATCATTCAAAGGGATACACGTATCGTGATGAAACAAGTTCAGCTAACATGGTTTCACGGGGTGAATGAATTGTCAAATGAACAATAATATCAAAAAATATTGAAGGAAATATTTGTTCTATCTTACACAATATGAAGATTATTTTCTCCTCCATTTTACATAATTTTATTATGTGTAAAGATCTTACAGTTATCTTTTAAGAAAACTCACATAACTCAATTAGTGTTCTGGATATGTCTTTTGGAAAAAATTTACATGCAACCACTTGAAATATTCTTGCAACAAGACATAATAATCATGTGATTTTAGTCCATATAACTTTCCATTGTTTACATTTACATTTCTAGATATATTAGCATCATATCCATTAGGAAACTTTATAGATTTTAAAAATTGGTAAAATTCACTTTTTTCTTCCAATATCAACGTGTAACCTGCATATGGTTTACTAAATTTATCTCCTACTTTCTTTAAATGCAATTCACTCCTAATCCTCATATCCTGCAAGTCTAACCTTACTTTATATGTACCCTTTGACTTTACTTCTATATTTAATAATGTGCAATCAAAGCATCACAGATAATTTTTTAATATGCATCACATCTAAATTGTGTCTCAACTTTAAATCTAGACAATACTTTAACTCAAAAAATATAGACTTCTTTACCCAATTTGTATCATTCAAAGACCGTTGTCATCTTTTACTTAATGTAGGATGTTTATTGAATATCACATGAGGTAATACATCTAACTGTACTAAAATCTCATAACTACTAAATCGTTGTGGTGATCCTTCTCTTCAACTTTTCCATGGAAATACTTATTTCTACGTCATAGGTACTGTACATTTGAGAATCGACGATGGCATATATAGAATATTTTACTCCATAATCCTTGAGATTTTGTTTCATATAGACATACTAGACATGTTTTATAACCCTTTGTGCTCCAATCACATATTTTTCCATATATTGAAAAATCATGAATAGTTCATATCATAGTAGCATATAATTGAAATACTTGTTTAGTCATGCATTATATGCTACCACCCTATTATCTCATTGCTCCTTTAGTTCGTTGATCAAAGGTCATAAGTATACATATATCTCTTTCCCAGGTGATTTAGGGTCAGGAATTAAAAAAACATAATTAAGTATGGTGGCTTCATCATTTTCCATGGTAGCAAATTATAATTCACAAATATAACATGCCATATACTATAAGCATTTAACATATTTTCAAATGGATTAAAACCATCAATAGTCAATCCTAAGTGAATATTTCATAGATCACCTACAAATATTTCATGTCCAATGTCAAATTCTTTCCATGATTCACTATCTGTTGAGTGCCTTTATATACCATTTGTTTCAACTCACTTTTCCTTATGTCATCTCATATTGTGCAAGCGCATCCAATAGCTCAATCAACTTTTATCCTAAGATGTGATCTCACCTTCCTCTAAATCATGATGAGGAGAAATTGAGTACCAAAACAATAATTTCAACACTTCTATGGCTCCCTGACATGGATATGCTTCATTCTGGATAGGAATGAGACATAACGGAGCTCCCAAAAACTACCATGACCTATTGTGGTCACCACCACGACAGAGGATCATTCTGTGGCTAGACACGAGACCTCCAGTAGGGATCATGGCTTGCCTATAGTCTCCACCATGGCCATGCTGCACTTACATAGTCATGGTCCAGACCACACCCAGGCCATGGACACCTCCACGATCGTGGAGCACTGACTTCGATGTCATCTAGATAAATTAGGATTTCATAAATTTTTATATTTTATTAGTTTTGAAATTTTGGTTTAGTTTTAAAATTTTTCTGTTTAGATTTTTTTAGTTTAAAAAGTTTGCTTACTTGTTAAGAAATTTCTGTTTAAGTTTATTTAATTTTTTTAGCTTTCTTGCTTGTTAAGAAAATTTCCCTTTCTCTTACCTATTTAAACACGGGCTTAGGCTAGTGTAATTGATAGATTGATTTTTTTATTAATAAAGTTTATTTTAGTTACGTTTAAACATAGAGGTTGATCCTCTTTTGTTTGCGAATTCCTCCTCTCCTTTGATTGTCTCTGCCCCCTCTATTCTAGCCTCACACATGAAAGGTTTTTAGTGCCATCTCACTACCCTGCCTGCGTCACATATCTTTTACTGTGTGTTTGGAAATAAACAACCGCTTAAGTCTGGGGTTCAAAGGAAAATATCAAAGAATTTTCTTAGCATTCTTTTTATTATTCATCCCATCATACTTGTATCTGTGCTCCCTGCACACTAGACATATATCCTTATTCCTGTGCTCACTCCAAAATAGTACACAATCATTGTTACAAATATGTATCTTCTCATATGTCAATTATAACTCTTTTAACAATTTTTTTGCTTCATAATGAGAGTTTAGAATTGCATTCGATTATGAAATGTCTCATGCAATAACTGAAGTAACATATCAAAAGATTATTGCTCCAATCATTTAACACCTTCACATGCATTAACTTAACTAAAAAACGGAATACAAAAAAATTAGTAGGATACAACTCTTTTGTTGCTGCTTCAAACATTGATGTATAACTTCCTCTAATATCATTTGAATTGATGTTTTCATTAATATTATCTAATTAAGGCCCACTGGTGTTGATATTTTTTTGCATTTCTTAAATCAGTAAGTATGTCCTAAAAATAATCTTTTTCAAAATCACAATCATGTTCATCTTCATTGACACTATTTATATTAATTGACAATATAGTAGCTTCTCCATAAAAGTTTTAGATTTTGTATAATTTATCAAATCTCCATCTATAAAGATGTCCTTGAACGTAATCGAAATCATATTTAAATAAATTGTAACCGTCGACATGGACAATGAATTTTGAATAAATTCAAACTTATAATATAATTCTCTACCACTTTTAAAAACTAATTTAACTCATTTATATATTCAAGTCTAATCTGATTCTAAATCATTATCCATATTTATAAAATCTAGTTAAAATATGTAAAATGTCATATTATTTAATAAATAATTCTAAGAATCAAAATAAATCTAAATCCTAAACCATAAAACTCTAATAATCAAAATAACCCTAAAATTATCAACTAACCATCAAAACAACAATTCAGACTTATCTCACTAGGTAGGGTTGGCTCATCTAACCATCAAAATAATCCTAAAATCATCATCTAAGTATCAATCCTAAACCCTAGAATTATCATATAAGTATCAAAATAACCTAAAATTATCATTAAAAATATTAAAAACCCTAGATGGAGAGCTTGTACCATAGGCAGGGTAGGCCAAAAATGTTATCACCAGAGGAGTAGGAGAAAATAGTAGAGGAGGCAGAGAAGGGAGAAAATTACAGTGGAGGCCTTTATCATTAGATTTGCGGTAGGTCGAGAAGGGTAGACACCGGAGGAGCGAGAGAAGGGTAAGCCAAATTGCAGTGGAAGCGGAGAAAATTGGAGGTGAAAAAAGTGATCAGCTCAGTAGACAGGCAAGGGTTATTTTGATGAATGTTAGTGACGAATTTAACTCATTTCATGGGTAACATTAGTAAATATTTGTGACGATTTATTCCATTTCATCATCAATAAATAGGTTAGCGACGAATTAAGATAAACGTCGCAAAGTATCATAATATTAGCGATGCCTTTTCCTCATTCATTGCTATTTATTATACTGTTAACGATGAATTATCCTAATTCATCGCAAATTATTTAATAACTTTTTAAATATTTGTTTATTAAAAAGGATTAGCGACTATCTAATTCATATTTCATCGCTAAATTTTAATAAAATTAAAATGCAAACTTTTAGCGATGACATTTATTTATTTTGTTGCTAATATTTATTTTTTATGAAAACTATTTTTTAATATAATTATTTCTGATGATCTTTTATTTCATCTCTATTATTACTAATTAGTGACGAATTATTATTTCAACGCTAAAATTTCATAATTATGTTAGTGACTTCTTATAGTGATTGAACTTTGGCTACACACTCTGAAAATATCGCCAACCAAAAATATTCTAGATACATATTATACTAGACTTCAGAGACACACTCACTTTGAAAACATTCTTAATATATATATCATTATAAGAAAACAGAGCTTCAAAGATTAAAAAATTTATCTCTGAAAGTCAATTTTCCTTCTCAAAAAATAATTTGAGACGAAATATTCCATTTCAAATTTCTGTTAGTGAAAGCGTCGTAGCTAAATTTAAGACGAAAATATTCCATTTCTAATTTTAGAAACATATTAAAATATTATTTATAAATCCATTTTTAAGTTAATTAAATGAAAATAATTTCAAATTTATATTCCGTCTCTAATTTTTATTTTAAACCCGTTAATAATCTGCTTCAAATAATATATCAAATATAATTTTAATTTGTTTATAAATCTGTCTATATTTCTGTTTATTAATCTGAATATAATTGTATTTTTAAATTATCACTAAATGTTTATTATATTATATTTCTCATCTACAAAATAATTTATAAGAAACAATCACACATTTCAAATAAATTAAAAATATTTCAAACAACTAATTTGTCTTGCATTCAATTGCAAATTTTATACCTAGGTTTTTGTAGTGAATATTTATTTAATTTGGCAACCTCATGAAGTGTGCCAAAGTTCATCAAACAATATCAAAATCCCTGTTCTTGCTGTTATGTCTACCATGGCAATCTATATATGTAAATTGGTGCTTAATGCGGTCCACTTTTCCTAGCAAACATTGTTATGATTGCCAATAATTAAGTGCAGGCTTTTGTTAGCTTCTCAATCGGTCTTATGTTAAACCTTCTGCATATCTGTACAAAATGGGAACCAAATGCCAAGAAAACTTATTTTTATGAGACTGCATCTATCAACATTATATGTCACAGATATATCCATCAAACAGAATCGGCGTTAGTCAAGGGTTATCGACTCTTGTTTAGGACCTAAAAATTTTTAGAATTAAATGTTCAGTGTTTTAAATTGTACAGTGAAAATAAAATTTAATTTTTAAATTTTATCTTTTAGGACAGACTTTGTCCATCAAAGTGGGTTAATTATAACCATAACAATAAATAAATATGTAGTTTCCTTTTTACATGGGAAGGAGATAGTTACATTTTATTCCGATCGATTTTCTGGTCATGTTAAACCTAATGGAGTTTCTAATCACATACTACATCTTTATCATAAAGCTTTATATCTCCCAAAAATTTGGGGTCACCCACCCTCCGTTGGACTCTATTTAAGAACTAAAGATAAGCAGAATTCAAATTAATTAAATCAGTATTCTTAAGTTGACAAACTGTTTCTTCGGTCTCCCTCTAGACTTTCCACACAGATAGAATCAACTCGCTTAATTTTCTTTAAATATGTTCATAGCTTATCAACATATTTTCTCATTTTACCATTTGTTAGAGTTATAGCTAATTGTTCTTGAATAATAGTATTTTGATTTTATGCTTTCTTGAATAATAGTATTTTATTTATTTCTATCCGTCGCTCCCATGATTAATTTATTTTGCTTAATGGGAATTTTGCCCACATTTGAAAAGCCCTGAATGCCCTCTAAACTTTGGTCGAGTCACTGAGCTTCTCAGTTATCAAAATAACCAATTTATACTTGTCTACCTAAAAATTTTTTTAAAAAAAACTCTTGAAATTTCGAAATTCAATTTCAACATCATTTAAAATTGATTTTGAGTTCTACAAACAAAAAAAAAAAATTAACAACTTCCACAATTTTTTAAAAAAATCAATTTCTAATCCAAAAATGATTTTAAAAAATAACCTCCAGTGTGTGAATTGTGAATTTCTGATGCAAGGATTGTAAAATCAATTTCTAAAGCCATGATTTTCTGCATCGAATGATCAAACACGTGATGCAGCTGCACTTGAAAAGTCAGTCTGTTAGAATTAAGGATTTCTCTGCATTATATTTATACACTTTCCGGATCACAAGTCAGATCTATTATAATTATAATTAGAAAGAAGTAAAAAAAATAATCATTTAATTTGGTCTAGAAAACTTGTCTTGTAAAAGCTTTTACTCCTTAGAGGCGGCATTTGAAATTGCAAAGGTCAAAATTGAGCTTAATTTTTTTTATCAGTACCTTACTAAATTTGATGGGAAACTCCATCCACATAAGACTTATGTGAACTACTTCAGATGAATCAAGTTTTACTTCTGTAATAATAATAGTAACTTCTGTAAAATGAATTTTGAAAGAACACTGATAAAGTACAGAAGAAGAATCTTTTAGAAGATTTATATATCCATTTATATCAGAAACTCTGGCAAAAAAATTCAACTTTACAAGAATTTATAGACTTATGTGATATACTAAAATAGTTTCACGAAAACCCTCAAACTAGAGTGACTATGATTTACGAGACAGAATTCAATTATAAACTTAAATGTTAGAAGAAGTTTTCAACTCATTCAACTTCAGCCAACTTTGATTGTAGATGTCAGTTGTTATATTCTGTCCGAAGAGTCAACATAGATTTAGAAAAAATCACCAAGCACAACTTCCAAAAGATTACTTACTCCCTTTCAAAAAGCTTATTCATTTTATCAAAAAAAAAAAATGAAATATTTAGGAGATGAGGCCACAACGAGAGTATAAGTAAATTGTTGAAAAGAAACATAATTAATTACTCCCAACGAGAGTATAGGTAAATTGTTGAAAAGAAAAGAGTGTATAAATTTCTATTCGGAGTCAACAAAAACCTTGATAAAGTTCGAGGAAATATTTAGGAAATGACTGATGAGGCCACGACTCTCAACCTTCAAAAAGCTTTTTTAGAGGCTTGAAGAGAAGAAAGCAGGAAAAAAAGTGATATTGGGGATTCCAACAACCACACCTTAAGTGGAAAATTCTACCCTAACTGCACGTGGGATTTTGATTAATCAATGCGCTGACAATTGACGATGAAGGGAAGGACCATATTACGAACATCGCTGCAAGGCTGGTTCAAACAAATGATGCAATGCACTTCAATAGTCACTCGGTTAAAAATATTTCTATGCATTGTCCACTGGGAATCATCGAAATTCTATTAAGTCTCTTTCAGCTACTTGCTGGATTTATAGCTCTTTGATGAGACTCAAAGTATATATTCCAAGTCATTTTATTGAAAAGTCAAATACTTTGTTTACATTCACAAGATCACCAATCAGTTTATTTAATTGTTTGGTCCGAAGTCACATCACCTCAAGTCCGAATTCCAGTTACGTTAGATAAAAAATACCACATACAGATGACATTTCAATATTCGTAGATCATTCATACTTGAGTTTCAGTTTATTCAAATATAAACTTAGCTTCAAATTGTGGCCACTGATCACAAACACTAGTTAGGATTTATAGGCTGTGATACTCTGAAGTAGGAACAGGTTCGATCAACGCGTACTGTATCGACATTATCTTAGTGGCTGGAGAAAGGTTCCACTTTAATGGTGGAACTTTGCATGGAGATAGTGTTTTCTGAAGGTTAAAATGTCATATAAGCTTAAATGTCTGTATTTGTTCATCCAATTTCTTTGAGCAGCAGTCAAGTGTCTATTTATATGTTCAGTCACATGCGCGTGTTTAGTTTTATGGAGTACAATTTATGTTGTATGCTTTTTGATACTGTTACTACTGCGCTCTACGATCTAATAGGTCGAAGTAAGGTGGGATCTAGAGCCGGGTCAAGAAAATAAGTCAAAAGAGTTAAAAGGGCTCAACTGATAGGCCAAGCTAAGGGGGGTGTCAAGCTGCTCGGT
This sequence comes from Alpinia galanga, assembly GCA_037177395.1. Taxonomy (NCBI): domain Eukaryota; kingdom Viridiplantae; phylum Streptophyta; class Magnoliopsida; order Zingiberales; family Zingiberaceae; genus Alpinia; species Alpinia galanga. The sequence continues at coordinate 1,539,831 of JBAMHZ010000097.1, read as the reverse complement.
CAAGAGTAGAGGCCGACCAGGAGCCAAACGGCTCGGCCAAGAGAAGAAGTCGACCGGGAGCCAAACGGTTCGGCCAAGAGAAGAGGTCAACCGGGAGCCAAACGGCTCATCCAAGAAAAGAGGCCGATCGAGAGCCAAGCGGTTCGGCCAGGAGAAAAGGCCTATCGAGAGCCAAACGGCTCGGTCGGGAGTAGACGTCAAGCCAAGGAATTGGTATAGCCTGAAACGGCTTGGCAGAGATGCAAATTGTCTATTTCCCATGAGGAGGACCACTCAAAGGATTCCTCCTATTTTAAGCAGGTGCATGCATTTCCTATGGGACCCCCCACACGGAGGCATCCTCCCTAAGGACACCTCAGATAGCCAAAAGTAGATATTCTTCCTAAGGGTTACGCCCCTAACGGCCTGACAGCCTGCCTCCTGCCACCTGACGTTCTTCCATTGGTGACAATATAGAAGATGCTCCATGTCTCTTATAAAAAGGACGTTGGAGGTAAGGAAAAGGGGGGACATTGTAAGCATTACTACTCTTCTTCTTTTTCTTACATTGTTTTCTTCTATCTCTTCTCTCCACCTACAAGCTCTAACTTAGGCATCGGATGGCCGTTAGCCGGGACACCGGTGACCGTCTGACCTAGTGTTAACTTTGACAGGAGGAGAAGACCAAGGACCTTTACTGTTGCGGCTTGGAGAGAACTCATCCTCCCATCGTCTTTGATGACCAAAATCCAAGCAACATCAGTTGGCGCCGTCTGTGGGAACTACAAGAGCAAGACGTAAAGATGCAACACCCAGAAGTCCCATCAAGAACTTTCCCTGCGGAGGAAGTACCTATTTCTTTAACTCATTCACAACTAACTGCGATAATCGATAGGGCGGTACAGAATCGTGGGCCAAAGAAGGCCAAAAAATGGGATACCCACAACCCCCTTCCGGAGAGCCACCGAGACGAGTGATGTTGGGCGAGGGAACATCTCATGGTCCTGCTGCCGAGTTCTACGCTCCCGATAGAATCCCCTCTATAGCACCTACAGGAGAAGCTGGCCGGTATGCCTTTATCCCGCCTCCGGGAGGAAGGGAAGAATAAGAAGAAAGTCGCTCCAAGCTCTAAAAGATACTGATCCTTCGCCCTTCACTGACGATATTCTGTTCGAAGTTCCTTCTGCACATTACAGGGCTCCTCACTTGAAGGAGTATGATGACTCGGTGGATCTAGAGGAACACGTTCGTCGCTTTGAGAACGCTGCCCTTCTCACCAATACTTTGATGTCATCAAATGCAAAGCATTTCTAAACACCCTGGGATCTGCCGCCCAGAGATGGTTTAACACTCTGCGCCCCAACTCTATTACCTATTTCAGAGATTTGAAGGCGGTTTTCCTAAAACATTTCTCCAGTTATAAAAGGTATCAACACACTCCCTCCACTTTGCTCCATTTAAAGCAAGAGGCTAATGAATCTCTACGGAGTTACATTAAGCGCTTCACCAAAACGCTATGGAAATCTTAGCGGCTACCCCTGACCTTTTAGCCGTCGTCATATCACATGGGCTGCGAGAGGACCCTTTTCTTAGTTCTTTGTTGAAAAGAGCTCAGGCCAACTACGAGAAAATGTTAGGCCGAGCTAAAAAATATATTAATGAAGAAGAAATTCTCAAGGCTCGCCGAGCTACCAAAGGATCCACTTCCACTCCAGCTGATAAAAATCATTCGCCAACTCGACGACCCCCGCCTCCTACCTCACAGGAGAGAGTATAATATGTCTCTCTCCTATAATACTGCACCTCAACGACCCTTCTTCGCAGAAGGGCAACATCCTCGACCATTCCTATTAGAAGCTCCGCACCTTCTACCTCAGCGAGTGATGGCCGCTAAAACATTGCCGACTCCTCAGACGAATATTGAAAAATAAATGGAGGTTTTCGATAGATATGGTTTCCTCCGACGCCCCGCGGGATATCGAAGATGCCCCCGGAACTCTCCTTCTCCACTCTTTTTCCAATACCATATGAACTACAGTTATGTCAGCGACCGTTGTTATGGGTTGCGACAGGAGTTAGCTTGCATCAGGAGAAATTACCCTCCTTAGGTTGCTCCGGCCAAGCCAAATCATAGGGATCATCCAAAGCCCTGGACAGCTCATCCCGGGCCTTACAATAGAAGGAGGCAGCCGGCCCCCAGGAAAGGAAATTCTTCCAACGAGAACCGATCAAACGTCCCTGAAGGAGGAAGAGCCGGCGAAGGTGGATTGGAAGCCTCTGAAGATATCCCTACTCGGGGCGTAAATCATGTTATCGCCGGTGGCCCTACTGAAGGAGATTCTAATCGAGCCCGGAAGTCATACGCTCGCCTTATGGAGAGTCTTGCCATTGGAGAAGACTGAGTCGTGCAAGAGATGCCTTCATTAAGTTTCGGCTCTGAAGACTTACAAGGTATTCTTCTACCTCATACTGATGCTCTTGTCATTAGAATTACTTTGGCAAACTATGAGGTAGCACGCGTATTGATCGATTCGGGGAGCTCGATCAATATCCTCTTCTAGGAGGCATTCAATCAGATGCAATTGGAAGGTGCCAAGATGGAAGAAGTAAACACCCCTCTATTCGGCTTCGCTAGCTATATAGTATAGCCTACTGGGCACATGATGTTACCCCTCACTCTGGGGAAGAAGCCTAGCCAGAAGACTTGCATGACCTTCTTCTTAATTGTGGATGCACCTTTAGCCTACAACGTTATCCTGGGAAGACCCTTTTTATCAGCATTCAGGGTCGTCGCTTCACCCTACCACCAGAAGCTCAAATTTTCGGTCGGCAAGCTGATAGGAGAAGTAAAAGGAGAGCAGAAAGCTGCCCAAAGCTGCTATGTGGAAACAATCCGAGCTGACCATAAAAGGGCTCGGACAACCAATTCAAAGGAAAAAGCCCAATGACCCCTGAAGTATATGTGCTGGAAGAAGCTGCCCCAAAAGAAGATGTCGAGGATGGCAATGAATAGATAGAGATAGCTGATGGCAAGCCGACCCGGATATCTGGGTGTATAGATGTCAAAGAGGAGCTCCTCGCCTGCTTGCGAAGGAATGAAGATGTCTTCACCTGAGACATGCATGACCTCACAGACATTAATCCGAGTGTCGTCGAAAATCATCTTAACATCAAGAGAGGGGTTCGGCTTGTTCAACAGAAGAAGCGCCACTTCGGCCCGGAGAAAGATAAAATTATAGCTGAAAAAGTGGATAAGCTGTTGCAAGCCGGTCACGTAAAGGAAGTACAATTCCCAAGTGGATATCAAATGTGGTGTTAGTCCCTAAGCCCTCGGGGCAGTGGTGAATGTGTGTTAACTTTTGTGATTTGAATAAAGCATGCCCTAAAGACTACTACCCTCTGCCTCGCATAGATCAGTTAGTAGATTCTATCGTGGGGTATGAAGTCGTGTCGTTGATGGATGCTTGTCAAGGATACCATCAAATTCCTCTGGCTCGGAAAGATCAAAGGAGAGTCTGCTTTGTCACCTCCGGGGGACTTTACTCCTATGTGGTAATGCCCTTCAGATTGAAGAACGTTAGTGCAACCTATCAGAGGCTCATGTATAAGATATTTGCCAAACAGAAGGGTCATAACTTGGAAGTGTACGTGGACGATATTTTGGTTAAATCTCGCTCCACTCAGGATTTAGTGCAGGATCTGGAAGAGACTTTCGTTACTTTGAGGAGGTACAATATGAAGCTAAACCCGAAGAAATGTTTGTTTGGGGTGCACAGTGGAAAATTTTTAAAATACATAGTTACCGAAAAAGGAATTCAGGCTTACCCCATGAAAATCCAAACTCTCTGCAACATGAAATCTCCTACTAACCGGCAGGGGACATAAAGGCTAATAGGAAGAATAATATCTTTATCTAGATTTATAACCCTTTCTACTGATCGTGGCCTGTTGTTCTTCAAAATCCTCAGAAAAGTCACTCGTTTTCAGTGGAATGATCAGTGTGAAAAAGCTTTTTAGGAACTCAAACAATATTTGGCTTACCTACCTATGCTAGCAAAACCTGTGGCAGGAGAACCTCTGTGGATATACTTGACAGTCTCTGAAGAATCCCAGCAGCAGCCTATCTATTACACCAGTCACATTTTAAATGGGGCAGAACTCCGATACATGGAATTGGACAAGATGACATATATTCTTATATTGACCGCTCAAAAGTTGCAGCCTTATTTCCTGGTTCATCCCATCAATGTTCTCACAAACAGTGAGCTCGGATGAGTAATCAGTAAGCCTAATGTCTCGGGGAGGTTGGCCAAATGGGCTGTGGAATTAGGCGGTTATGATATTCAGTTTCATCCTCGTATGACTATTAAGGCACATGCACTAGCCGATTTTCTGGCTGAAGTACCCACCGACCCACAAATTGGCTCGGCTGAAGTGGAGACCCAGTCATCTCCATGGAAAGTTTTTGTGAATGGTTCTTCAAGGTCTGCTGGAAGTGGAGTGGACATCTTGCTAGTATCCCCATCCAGAGAGGAAACCCGCATCTCCATCCGATTGAGATATAAAGCTTCCAATAATGAGGTTGAATACGAAGCTATACTCTCAGGGTTATAGGCTGCTCGGGCAGTGGGGGCTGATGTTATCCTCCTTTATTCAGATTCTCAGCTGGCTGTCTCAGAGTTGCAAGGGACTTTTGCAATACGGGAAGAAAGGATGCAGAAGTATCTGAATGGCTTTGAAAAATTGAAAGGTCAGTTTCGAGAAGTACGAATGTGCCAGATCCCCAGAGGAGAGAACACCATTGCAGACGGATTAGATCGGCTAGCTAGCTTCTTAACTGAATGGGGGTCTCGAGACCCATTATGCTTGGAGGCCTATGCGCTGGAAGCGGTTTATAATGTGGACGATCACTCCATATGGAATATCGAGGTACATGACTGGAGATTTGACATCATAGTCTATCTGCAATATGGAAGCCTGCCTGTTGATCCCCAAAAGGCTTCTCTGTTAATGAAACGGGTAAAACACTTTACATTAATTGATGGAAACTTGTATAAATCTTCTTTTGGAAGACCTTTACTTAGGTGCCTTGAGAAGGCAGATGCTGATTGGATACTTCAAGATATACATGAAGGGTACTATGGGAACCATTTATGAGGTCGGGCACTGGCTCGAAAGGTATTATTAGCCAAATATTTCTGGCCTACACTACACCAAGATGCAATACAGTTTGTCAGAACTTGTCACTCTTGTCAAGTACATAGTAATAGATCAGATCGGCCTGCCAAGTTAACGAGAGCAATAGTATCCTCATGCCCCTTTGATCAATGGGGTATGGACATTGTGGGACCTATGCCCCCAGCTTCCCTACAAAAGAAATTCCTACTGGTAGCTGTCGAGTACTTCTTTAAATGGGTAGAAGCTGAACCCTTAGCCATAATTACAAAAAGAGTCATTATCTAGTTCTTGTGGAAGAATATTGTCTGTCGATTTGGGATCCCCAGGAGATTGATCAGTGACAATGGGAGACAATTTTAAGGAAAAAGAATAGCAGAATGGTGTCGGAGTCTTAATATCGAACAAGCCTTCACCTCTGTAGCCCATCCTCAAGCTAACGGACAAGTGGAAGTGACCAACTGAATTTTCATTCAGGGACTAAAAGCCAGACTCAGCGAAGCCCGAGGTAATTCCAAGAGTCCTGTGGGGTTACCGAACCACTCCCAGATCAGCTACAGGAGAAACACCTTTCAGTATGGTATATGAGACAGAAGATGTTCTCCCTCCGGAAGCCTTAGTAGGTAGCGCCCTAATATAAGCGTATGACCCTGAGTATAACCAAACGTTAAGGAGTATGGAATTGGACTTGGTAGATAAAAAGAGAGCAAGCCAGAGCTCGAGCGAAAAATTACAAACAAAAGGTACAATGAGCCTTCAATAAGAAGGTACTCCCTCACACCTTTCAGATAGGAGATTTGGTGCTACGTGAAAGAAATCCCGCTGGTGAACCTAACAAATGTAGCGCCCCGCCGTCCGTACACAGCCTCATACACCCAGACACGGCGTATGAAGGAACGGCGGTTCGCTACTCACATCCTAATTAAGCAATAAGGTAGAGAAAAACAAAAACTAAATAACAAGCCACACATATATCAAAATCCGAAATCTCTACATTATCACAAGTGCGGAAACTGAATATAAAACATGCTAAAGAAGTTCCTTCTACAGTGCCGCCGCCACATACATCCCAGCCATATCCTCAGCTCCCCTGCTTTCCTTTACCTGTATCTACAGTATAAGTAAAATGCAACTATCAGCGATAACGCTGAGTAAGTACATACTAACTCACGAAAAGCATCATATATGCGATAAACATGCTAACATGCGCTGATATGAAATCTACAATCATATACATGAAGTCTACAATCATGTGCTAGTATGAAACTTATACATACTTATTTTCTTTTGAAAATAACTTCAAACTAATAAGCATCTTTCTCTTGGGCCCACATGATACCAATGTCTCGTGTCCTAATAGGGATCGGGGTAGCTAGCCACCGAACCTATTAGAGTTAAGGACCTCGTGTCCCGGGCCTCGTGCCCTACGCGAGCCAAG
>JBAMHZ010000097.1:1485878-1496141 GCA_037177395.1 Alpinia galanga | reverse complement strand
ACCTCCCTCCTCACGTCCTCGATGTCCTCCTTGTTGGTCAGCTTCCGCTTGGCGATGGTCTTGCAGGCCAGCTTCTCGCCGGTGGCCTTGTGGGTGCAGAGGTAGGTAACGCCGAACTGCCCGCGGCCGAGCTCCTTGCCGATCGAGTAGGTGGCACGGACGTCCTCCATGGGGCGGCCGAGGACGAGGCCGATGGGGGCGGCGGGCTTGGCCGTGGCGATGGCGGGGGGATTCTGGATGGTGGCGTCGGAGGTGGCGCCATTGGGGTCGGAGGCGGAGTCGTCGTCGGCGGCGGCGGCGTCAGGGTCGTCCGAGGCAGGGACGTCCGGTTGCTTGGTGAAGCAGTTGCCCATGGGGCGGGGGGAGGATGGTGGAGGAGGGGGGTACTGATTGGCCTCGACTATAGGCCAAGAAGAGACATGGCGGATGGGAGGCCAGGGAGGATTTTGACGGGAGAGGAAGAGGTGAGTTGGGAACGGGAGGAGGGGAAGTTGGCGCGAGCAGAGATGGTCGGGAGAAATTGGCGGGAACCAACTCTTTGTTTCGTAGGTGGAGCACGCCGCACGTGCTTTGGTTCGACGTTTCTTCCAAACCCATTGACATCGTTTAGGGAAATTGATCCAAAGGCCGATCCCAAAAGTTGACTAAAAACTTTTTTAGTAGATAAGGAAACAATTCCGGCTATGTAAATCCCAATTCATGGTGTTTTTTTTTTCCCACATTTTGAATCATACTCGATGTTTTCACTAATATCAATATATATTTTAACATTAATAAAAAAAATTTATTACATTTTTAGAGCATTTTTAAAATTATCAAAAGATGTTCCAAGCATACGCGTCGTTATAACACTCGGACGTTAACAAGCTCGTGATTTGTAAATGTTGAAAAAAAAGATTAAAAAATAAAAAAATGCACATGACGTCTGTAACGGAGTCGTTGGCATGCCGTCCGTACTGGGGCGATTCTATAAAACCGCCTGGCGCCTGCTGCGGTCTAGATCTTTGCTTCGCGTTTTTCTCCTTCCGTTGTCTTCTGATCGCGCTTATGTTGAATCCTCGAGGAGGAATGGCGGAGCAGCTGACTGACGATCTGATCACCGAGTTCAAGGAGGCGTTCGGCTTGTTCGACGAGGGCGGAGATGGTTAGATGCCTTTGATCCGACCCTAATCTTATCTGCCTCAGGCATTTCATCCTTTGATTTCTTGATGCGATTTTGCTGCCGCGCTATGTTTCCTATGATTTTATTGTGCTGTTTAGGTTTATGTAGTCGCGAATTTTGTTGGTGCATCATTTGGAGTTGCAAAGTACAAAAAATAACTTCAAAATCTGCTCTGCTATGAGAGTTGTGTGTCTGTGAGAGATCGATTTTATTTGTGATGTTGCTTTAGGTTGCATCACTACCAAAGAGTTTGGGACCGTGATGCGCTCACTGGGTCAGAACCCTACGGAAGCAGGTTGCAGGACATGATAAACGAGGTTGCTGCAGATGGCACTTGGACGATCGACTTTCCCGAGTTTCTTAATCTCATTCATGGCTCCCAAGATGAAGAACACCGACTCCGAGGAGGGGTTGGTAGAAGCCTTTAGAATTTCCGGCAAGGACCAGAACGGTGTCATGTGATGACTAATCCTGTTAAGAAGTTGACAGATGAGGAAGTTGATGATGATGGACATGGATGGACAAATCATCAAAGTTGTGATGTCAAAGTGACTGCTCAAGGAATATACTAAGCGGTGGTTCTGGACTCCAGGTACGTAGTTGATGCAAATGGCAATGGGACAATCGACTTTCCTGGGCTTCTTGATCACATGGCACGCAAGATGCAGTGCCTTTGGAGTTTTTGACAAGGATCAGAACCGTTTCATCTCTGCTGCCGAGCTCCATCATGTCATGCCATGACTAATCTAGGTGAAAAGTTGACAGATGAAGAAGTTGATGAAATGATCCGTGAAGCAGATGTTGATAGTCATGGACAATTCAACTACTATTAGTTTATCAAGGTTATGATGGTAAAGTGAGTGCTCAAAGAATACTGAGTGGTGATTCTGGCCTCCAGGTAGTAAGATTTTCCTATTACTTGATAATATATCCTAATCCTGGGTTTTAGATCTATGCAATTATTTTTAACCTTTTCTCCTCTGGGAATGAAGTAGATGCTAAGGACCACTTGACTGTTGATGATTGGAAGGTCCATTTCATTAACATCCCCTTAACTAATTGGAACCGATCCACATCAATAGTCAGACTCGTTTTTTCCACTAAAAATTATTTCACATACTTTTTATTAGAGAAAAATATAATAAGCAATGGAATATATTTTCTCGCTTATGGTGTCTGAAACTGGTTAAATGTATATTGTCACAAAGTTCCTAGGTAAGTTATTTTTCCTTCATACCTCCAAGAAATTGCAGGGTTTTTCTGGGTTCCACATTGAACAAATTGCCCAAGGCTACTGCATTAGGTTGCATATGAAGAAATTTTATTGTTTTTAATAAATTATCAGGTTTGAGGGAAAATGACAAGAGCTTGTAAAAGTTAAAGTGCTGTTCGACAATCTTAAGGTTTCAAATGCCTACTAAAATCTGGAGGGTACAATGTGATACAAAAATCCTCTTCCATTCCTTTGCTTAGTTAACATAGATTATATTGCACATGAAAGATATCGACCAGCATCCACATAGATTACAAATATATATAGTTGATACAATTTGCCAACTTAATTACATGACCATTGTTAAGATCCTTTATTCCTCCCGAAAATGCGGATAATGGATCACGGTCTCCCTATCATTATTCTGGAAATTCATTTCCAGCTAAAATAACTTCTCTTTTCTTCTTTTTCCAACTTGACTCCAAGGAACTATGGCAAAACCGCAGTTTTTATTTTCTAAATTCAGTTTTCTCATAAACATCTCGAGCCACATTGATAGACTTCTTGAGAGCTTCATACTCCAACACTGAACTGTCTGCAAAACTCTTTAGGTTGTCTAGGAAGTCCATGAAAGCTAGTCTTAGGTTGCTGTATTGGAGATTCCAATTCACATTGGATTCACTTAATGGAACATGTAGTCTACCACTCGTCTCTGCTATTTGCGGCACTGATAAGGACAACCTTGAATTCTGATGACCCTTATCTTGAGGTAAGAAATTGCTTGCGACGCTCACTAGATGGTCTATAGCCAACACAACTTTCTCAGTTGGAAGTTTATCGAGTAGAGCTAACCAATCTTGGCAAGTAACAAAAATTGGAGGAGCTATGTCTCTTTTTGGACAGAACGGTGGTTGCTTTCGTCTTGATGACTTGGTCTGTTTCTGTGATAGTACACATTTGTGGAGCCAACCATTTACAGCTTGAAGATAAGATTTATGTGCTGAAATCCATCCTGAGAAATTTGAACAAAGAGATTTCAACTCGAAGACAAGGACAGCGGCCTGCTGTTCTGATTTTGATTGCGTATGAACTTTGGTGCTGCCATTACTGGAAACCAATGAGATAATGCTGTGTTGACGAGTGTGATAGTCGAGCATCATTTTCCATATTCTCGTTAAACTGAAATCAACAAAAGAGAGAGATAATTCAATCTTTGGATAATCATACAGTAGGTAATTGTTAGTAAAGTAATTATCAAATCCAAGAATTCAAAATCAAATTCAATGAGTGAAGTAATATTTTTTGTTTTGGGTTGAAAGGTGACTGATCCTTAGATCCTTTGCTCCAAAAGTAAATATTGCAGGCGATAGAGTCAAATTGTTAAGCACTACGCGGTCCGATAACCATCAGTTGAGTGTGCAAAATTGTCATTTCCTTACTGCCATATGTAAACAAGGATCAAGAAGTGTTTCCAGCAGCTTTATATTCATGGATTCCTGTGCGTGCGAGAGTTCATTTATTGGACTAACTTCAATCTAGGGACATTTTCCCCCCACTATTATAGTCGCAATTAGTTGATCACCATCAACCGTATTTGTCCTAACTATGAGGGACAAATACATGAATTTATTTTTCACACTGTTAAGTTTTCATCTATTATAATTTCTTCTATTGTTATTTGATCACAATTATTTAACTATAGATTAGGTTTTTTGATAACGTGTTAACTATCCTAAAATATCATGAAACCTATAAAATGCATTCCACTTTTGTTCTCAGTATAAGAATCTCACCCTTATTTGTCGTCAAAGGCAAGATCCACATTGAAAGCCATGAATTCTCGAAACTTAAATTTAATTGGTTGGACTAAATAGCATACAGAATAAAACGTGGGAAAACTCTGTGCAAAGGAACCGTATCAAATCTTTATATCCTGGAGTGCGAGTTAAAGGATTTGTTTTAGGAAATCCATTGTCATCATACTTAATCTATTTGGAAATAACCCAGCATCTTTTGCATCTAATCAACCAAGTAGCTAAATTGCATAATAATAGCAGCATAATTGTATCAAAGGCTCGTAGGATCAGCATTAGTTAGATGAGACAATCACCATTAGCATTTTTGCTCAAGGCTGGGCTTTATTTTGACATTTCAAACCAACAAAATGAAAAAAGTAAAAACGTTATGAAAAACAATAGTGTTGGTGCAAATTTGAGGTACTACGAATAACAGGCATAAAATAACAGCAGGAGTAGTTTTATAAAAGGCTCTTAGGATCAGCATTAGTTATAACTCCAACAGCAATACCAAACTATCTTATGAATTATTTGGGAACCATCATCGGCACAAGTAAACATGATCGATCTATGGAGAGGATATTGACACAGACGGTTCTAACTCACAGGAAAAGCAGCATATTAAAATTTTTTTAAGAAAATATAAAAAGCTGTCATACCCTTCAATTAACTCCTCGAGTTGTGGTTGGAGTTCCTTGTCCCTTATCTCTTCTATTTGCTTTGATATTGAATCAATTCTGTGAATGGCAACACGGATCCTAGAATGAAGATCCTTAACAATTACTCGAGTTTTATCTATCATTATGGATTTTTCTCCCACAGATTCTTTCTGCCTCAGCAGTCTACATTTCATATCGTATTCCCTCTGGATAATACCACATGCCTGAAACACAATAAAGTTACAAGGCCTGAGCATTATGCCAGAAAAACAATAACGTTAAAAAGCTTGAACAGCGCGTCTTTCTTAGCAATAAATTAGATGAAAGAGAAACACAAGTCAAACATAAAATTAAGAAAAATAAAAGACCGCCAAAAAGGCAATATGGGAGGACTGCATCTATCAGAGCAAGTATCTCATTAAGGAAATACAATCAAAATTTGCTAGTAATCACTAAGCACAACATCAAGTGATTAATTTCTTCCAACAAAATTAAAGAAGCAATGAGATCAACATCTATAATAAGGAGAAAAGAAAGCCTGTAGATGTGCAACAATTAGTGTCTAAGTAATTCATCATAAAATAGCACACACAGGAAGATATACACTAGTGTGTTTCTTTCTAAGAGACAGAATTGAGTTTAAAAGGTATTTTAAGCACTTATTAACTTGTAAATAATAATTAACTGCAGCGAGTAGACAAAATCATTCAAACTATTCCTTTTATCAAATAAAATCTCATGTATGATATGTATATATGAGGCATTCTTCAATCAGGTTCTATTACTTAAGGCATTAGTTCAATTGTTTTAAGTCAGGGCTATTCTTCAGCTAATTGGCATAACTGCTGCAGAATTTCTGAAAGCATGTGGGTCTGCTTCGGCCAAAAATTCTGCACCTTAATTATGTTGCAGAAATGATAAAATATTTTTAGTTTTTTATTTGTATTTGTATTTTAATAGAAGGGGAGTTTTGGCGTAACAATATAATTATTGTCATATGATCTAAAAGTCACGAATTCAAATCACGAAAATAGTCTCTTACAAGACTCTTAACCGAGCTGCCCTTTATTTGTATTTTTAATACTATGTGGTTATCCTCAAGTTACTTTTTCTTGATATTGTTCTTTTTAGAGAGCTAACACTTTGTTGGGGGATAAGGGTTTAAAGTGATTGTAAAATCAAGTAACTGATGTGGAACAAAGTTGAGTTAATACACCAGTTCACTCTGCCATATTTTAGAGAGAAGAAAACATAAGTATGATATATAACCAAATACATATGGATCATGGAGCGCTATACTTTTACCATTGTGGCTTGAAATAGAGACAAGAAAGAAGAAACTAATAAATACATTTTATCTTTGGTATATTAACTAAGCGATAAGATCTGGGTGTTACTAGCAGTCACACATAGTTCAATGACGGGATGACAAATGTAACTGGCCCGAATAGGTGGGACCCATATCTTGTTGCAGTTACAGTTATTTATATTCCTCAGTTGTTTCTCTGAAATTTACCAGTAATAATACTAGAGATTTCCAGTGGTTTATTTGGATGCCATATAACATTCCGTTTACAACATTCTCAAAACAAAAGAATGAGTCACATGTACCACTAACAGAAACTAAATGAAAAACTCAGACAAATGTATTCACCTAATGTTTAATGATATTATAATCACTAACTCAATAAAGCTAAAAGTCTCAGAAGTGCCATTTCGCAGATCTGTGTCAAAGTGTTCCGCAGGTATTTTTCACTGATAAGAAGTGAATATGCCCTTCTAGTCAATTCCAGAAGACTGAATTGACTGGTTATACAACATACAAACATGTATATTGATTTTGAAAATAAAGCAGAAATAGATAGCAAAAGAGACGATTAGATAAAATAATGAGTTATATTCATTTTATAAGGCTCAAATGAGCACTGACCTTAACTTCATCATAAAGTTTTCTTTCCCATGCATATAGCCAAAATAATGTTGAGGCATGGCTACCTGAAGTCATGCATGTGCTGCTGAAAAATTTGCTGTTCAGATCGTTTGCAAAATCATTGGCCATTGTTGGATCAAGAAATTTCCCAGATGATGAGGAGAGTGATGATACTGAGTTATGCCATGTTAAATACTTCACTTCACTTGAATCAGAAACTGCATAAAATTGGGATCATTAGAATCGTTTGCAGTATTAAAGCCATCTCTAACTGTGTCCTTTTTCTTAGATGCAGTCACTTGAGAGAAAAGTAAATAAAAACTTTTAGAAATGACGGTGATATTTAGAGTTGAATAGGTAAACTACCTTGGGGGTGACGTGTTTCTTCTGTACAACAAACTAAAAAGGCTGCAACGAATGTAGATGCCTTGGTTCTGCATGCTGAAACAAAGATTTGAATTAGATTCTCTGTTAACTAGGTAAGCAAAGGGAACGAGAAATGGAACTTTCAAGAGATCTATTAGCAGGATAAGGAATGTCCTATCTAGCCCAAGAAAACCAGATGAGTTTAGCACGCATATGTTAAAGATTCTTGCAAGAAACTTATAATGGTCCTTGTGTTACCTTTTCTTTCAGGAAGGAAAGGTGGGCATTGTACTTTGTTTGCCTCCAACATCCTTGGAACTTCTGTTCCCGATTCAGAAACTTTCAGATATAGCTCTTCAATTTCTTTCACGGATGACAGTAAGTCCCTTACAACATGATTAGTTTCTGGCAGAGATTCTTTGGGTTTTCCATTTACTGGAAGTGCAACTTCCATTGAATTTGTTTCAGTAGGCACATTATCTCCAGAGTTTCCATCTGGGATCTTAATAGCATCCCCAGACAGATATTCTTTTTCAGGAATCATATCTTTTATAGATTGGATGTCAGTAGCATTCCTTTCTAATTCTTGTTCCAAAATCAGATTTCGATTTCTGAACATTTGAACCAATGGTTCATTGGATACTTGGTCAAAATCATCTTCTGACGGCAAATCATTATCCTCACCTATGGAGGCTGTGTCTTTATCTCCCAATTTTCGGATGCCCTCGTTTTTAGAGCTCCTACTTCCATCAGCATCGTCAAAGCAATGGTTTAATACTCTCCCATTCTGAAATGGAAGTTGATGAGGAATATCAAAATAATCCCATGTCTTGGCGTCAAGAGGGGCTGGGAGAACTTCAATGGAAGAAATCTCATCTGACTTCGACGTAATGTGCTTTGGAGTGCCTGATGAGGTTTCTAAAGTAGCTACAACTGATGTTGGAGGATTTTCCTCTACAATCACATGAGAAGTTGTTTCAGCTTCCATCTGATTGACATGAAAGCGTCCAGATGAATGAGGAGAAGGAACTGGAGAAAATGATTCAGTTCTCTGCACACGTTGTGAAAGAGATGGAGATGAGTTTGTTATATGCGTATGCCTATCTGTTATAGCAAGAGGCGCAGTTGTCGACGAGGCTGTTACGTTCCAGGAAGAATCAACAGAAGCTTCAGGATCTACAAATTTTCTAAATACAATTCCAACATTTCTAAGGGACTGAACATAGGAAACATGAGCATCTGCAAGTGAGCGCCACTCATCAAGAGTTTGTCTAACAAATCGTTTCCTCTCTCTACACAGTACAAGGGCCTTATCTTCTTCAATCTTTGAGTTTACAGCCCCCATTTGGAGTAATGATCGCCAGAGTTCTGTTTGCAATCCAGCAAAATAACTCTGCAACACAACAGTCGCAGGTTGTTGTAGAATATTTCGAAATCAATCTAATGCAATTTGTTCTCTCCAATTGCAACAGGCAGTTCGGTATCATTTCTAATCATGTTGTAGGAAATCATAATAAAGAAAAAAGAAAAAAGAAAAAAGAAAAAAAAAAACAGAATGAAAATAACAAGAGTTTATCGAAAGGATGGACTAGCATGGCTTCATGATAATACTAAAAAATCAACTTAAGTTTCTAGAAGGTTAATTCATATGATGTTTTCTAAACTTACCAAAAAATCAAATAATTTAATTGACATATCAATTTATTAGATAAATAAACAAATGAACAGACTGTTTTTCTAAATTAATTATTAGGCATGTAGATGAATCTTCAGTTTAGGGGGATGAAAAAAGACCAAAGATGCCCATGGAGTTACTATGCAGCGGCAGGGTGCCCACGTAGTTTGCTAGGAATCTTTGGTTTGAGCTCTAACTATGACACGCTTGTAAGAATTTTTCTCTAAGTGGGTATACTTTGCAAGGAGAGTCTTAGCACAACGGTAAAGTTGTTATCTTATAACCTACAAGTCACGGATTTGAGTCCTAAAAATAATCTCTTGCAAAATATGATAAGGCTACGTATAATAGATCCTTCCCTTGAACTCCATATGGCAGGAGCTTCATATACTGGACTGCCCTTTGGGGCGCTAACCTTAGAAAGTTAGACCGTTGGACTATCCACTAAAAGTACTATCTGATATACCCTGGTGGCCGATGGAAAACTTCCTTAGGGCCGAGTCGATCGCCCCAGGATTAGTTAGGCCAAAGGCCTAAATATGAAATATCCGATGCTAACTAAAAAAAAAACCCAAAGATGGGGGACTTAAAACGATGAATATGATAGAAGGCATAGTCACAAATTATCCCATTCAGAAAGGTTGATGGCCACTAATACAGAGGTAAATGAGAAGATCCACATGGCATTTAGAAAACGAAAGTCGTGGTTAAGAAGCAAGCCGCCTAGGTGGGTGATTCTGAAAGTATTGATGAACTCGATCGATGCATCAATGAGCTCGGTTCACACACGTGGCTAGCAGGAACTCGGCCGGCGTCCAAGGACACTCGGTAAAAAATCTAAAGGGCTCGAAAGGAGAGTGCACTCGGTGTGAATGTGCTAATGTACTCAGGAAAAGTCCTAAAGGACTCAGCAAAGGTAATAACGTAATTAGCGGAAGTCCTAAAGGACTCGTCAGGCTGTAGAATAACTCATGGACTCAATAGACCATAGGATAAGAATCGCAAAAGACTCGGAGAATTCCGAGGCTTACATTGGTCTTCATTTATCCTCGTATAACTTAACAGTGGTGGGTTAAAGTCCATGAAAAAGGCACAGTATTGTCTCCAAATAGTGGCAGGATTGGGCCTCTGCTTTAGAAGGTCATGGCTCTCCACGTTGTCCTTCATCATTGCCAAAACTTCAGGCACTTTCGGCATTATCTCCATGACCCCATTTCCTTCCCTGGCCACGATTCCATCACTCTTACCTCAGGTATATAAGTTCGTTGCCATAACTGGCAATGGAGAGGTCCAAATTTCCGATTTTATTACTTTCCGCTTTTACTCATTTCTGATCTCCGTTCTGACTTGCATGTTAGAGGGGATCAGTCGAGGCATGCCTCAGCCTTTTTTTCACCCAATGTTACTCTTGGTAGATTACGCAGAGGGCCCCTCACTTCATTCGGATGTGACGTGTACCTTT